>CM065391.1:32767500-32825000 GCA_033060915.1 Euryodendron excelsum | reverse complement strand
TGTTGGTTTTCTGATAAAAATATTTTTTCAAAAAGCGTTTTCAATACAAACGCTTTTTGAAAAAGCGTTTTTATCTGGCTCAATATACGGTGGTATAAATACGAGAAAACGCTTTTTTTATTAGCTTCTTTAATAGAAATGTTTTTTCAAAAAAAGTTAAACTCGACTTGTGAAATAATCTATAAACTGTCCCAGTTTTGAAATAAAGACAATAAATAGGCCTTGTTATGGAAGTTAGCCAATCTTGGCTGGGGTTTGCTTGTCACAAATTTTCAATGATAATGTAGTATCACCTGTTGTCTCTCAGATTCAATGTTTCCCATTGCAAGGCTATTTTCGTAATCTGCAACTCTGCATGTCCCTGAGATTTTGTGAATCTATCAGCAAAACGACGTCGTGTTACACCCCGTGTACCGTAATATGTCTGCTTGAGATTTATATATATATATATGTCAAATTATGTGGTCTAGGTTTGGTCAACGTCGAAGTTGTACAACTAATGCAAGCTCAGCACCCGACAAATCAAAGATATTTTTAGGTCGGAGTGTATGAATCGTGTCGTGTTATTAAAAAACTTGGGGGAGGACGAGAATGCAACCAAGTGAGATTAATTAGTTGTCTTTGCTTTTTTAATTGCGTGTTAAGCCAGTGATTTGTCTTTGCGTGTAGGTCAGTTTCTTTTGTGGCCTTTATTCACGCGTTCTGACTTGAAATCAAATCTGGAACGCTCAGTATGCAAGTGTTTTGAACGCTCTTTGGTATTGCTTTGGTTCGTTTTGAAAGGGTAAACCGAAAGGTTAAGAAGACTGTTTGAAATGTAATTCAAGATTTCTAAGAATAATATCTCAATACTTTCAAACAAATGTAAAATCAAAGAAAAAAAATTGAAAGTAGAACCAAAGGGTTGCTAATTTGAATACCGCTACTTGATTAAGAGCTTCCTCTCATGATAATAGGATCAAATTAGGACAATTAAAATTGTTCCCCTCACATCCCACGATAGCAAAAGTCACGTTTTTACCACGGGATGAGAGCAATATTAATCTATGGCTCTATGCATTAAAACACACCGTCCAACATGTCCTGAATGTTTTGTTGTGTGGCGTATACACCTCTCCTCTCTCTCTCTCGCTCTCTCTCTCTCTACATGGTGGAAGATGACAACAGTCAAGGCAGGTACTGCAGCATCACCTAGTCCAGTGTGCTGCATGTGTGGAGATTATGGTCTCTCTAATGAGCTCTTCAAGTGCAAACTCTGCCAATTCAGATCTCAGCACAGGTAAACCAACAAATATTTCTCGGTGGGTTTCGATGGATTACTCCAAATCAGCAATCTTTCCTTGAGTTTTTCTTACTTGGTTCCCGGCCTTTGACTATGTGTATATATATATATATAATATGTACATATTGACAAGTTCTTTCTTCTCTATTTGTGGCCTCTTCATTATCAACAACCCAATTCTGCAGGTACTGTAGCAACCTGTACCCAAAAGCAGAGTCTTACAAGGTCTGCAATTGGTGCCTGAGTCAAAGGGATGACGTGACAGAGAATACCCAAAACTCTTCCAATTCATCATCATCGTCATCATACAGGAACAACGGCGAAGATCATGATCATGTGATCATCAAGAACAAGAAGAAGAACAGTGGTAGTGACAACCATGGAGGCCTGAAGGGTCATCATAAAGGAATCACTTTGCAGCTGCAAGTCAGCGGCCCCATCAAGAAACAGAGGTCACAGGAGGGATTGCCGTCGGCGGAGGCAGCCCGGAAAAGGATCACCACCGGTGGTGGCGGTGTGGAGGAGAGGCCGAGGAGGACAAAGTCAGAGGAGATAACAAATGGTGGAATGATCACCAAACAAGTGTTTAGAAATAAGGTGAGAAGATATAAGCTATTGGATGAGGTCTCAAGCCAATGAATGAAGATATGCCTCTCTTCATTTAGATGCAGATTGGTCAATGTTTCGTTTTCTTCCATTTTTATTGGTCGATCCCAAGAAATTCCAGATAAATATGGAGATTGGGTTCAATGTATATGTACAGAATCCATAAGAGATAAGGGTTAATCGAGGGTCATCTTGACTTTGACTCCATAGCTTTTAAATTAAATTTCCAAACAGAATGTCCATATAGTGTGCCAGAGTTGCTGGAATACCAATAACTAAAATGCTTGTATAATACCCATTACAATGATGTGGAGTTGGTAATGGTAGCGTGGTAGTGCTAGTTCTGTAATTGGGTGTTATTAATTTTTTATTTGTACATCATTACCAATATTAGTTGAAGTGATTACACTTTAGCTCTTATAGTTCTAGAAAAAATTTATTGATCATCTGAAGTTTAAAAGTAAACATATATAATCTGATTATGGTTTGAAGTTAGTTGTAAAATAGATGGAACTACGATAAATTTGGTAAAATAACAAAAAAGTCTCATGGAAAGGACTATTATTTATTTTGAAATGAAAGGGTAAAGTTGTTTTTTGGATATTTTATTTAGAAATGAAATGACAAAAATATCTCTATGACAATTAATATCAATTTTAATGATTTTTATTTATTTTATAACTAAGCCCAAACTATAAAAGCTATGTTTTTAATTTTAAATTATATGATAGTCATGTGATTTTTGCTTAAATCACCTGAGGTAAAATATAATTATTCCATATTAATTGGTATTTGAGGTGAAAGTGTGAATACAAATTTTTCTGAGTTCCGAGCAGTATTTTTACTCTCATAAAAAATTAGACTAAAAAAAATAAAAATAAAAATAAAAATAAAAGTACAATTAGGATTGGAGGTATTGAAACAGTTCAAGACACGAGTGCAGGTTGTTTTCGCATGTGAATTAACGCACAAAATTAAATGTTTCATTCAAGTTTTTGTCATGATTGAGCAGTTACATACCTGTATATATACATATGTATTTCAAGATTTTTATCATATTTTTTTATTTATATTTTTATAATTTTTAATTTATAAATTTTACCTGTTAAATTAAAAATGGATGAGAGTATTGAAACTAAAATATTACAATTATAGTTTTTAATTAAGAAACTGGTATTTTTAACTAAACACGATTATACTTTAGAGTAGGCTTGTCAACGGATCAAATTCATTAATAGGCCATTCGAGGAGCAATGGATCAGTCGAGAGAGAAAGAGAGAGGGTAAGAAAAGTGAATTAGGGTCTGCGTAATGATCCACCAATGGTTCAATAAACAAGATTAGGGAAAAAAACAATTAAAATTGCTTTGGCAGATCGGATCTGTAAGAGAATCCTTTGGGTCTATTCATATCAGAATTTATCAAATTTTCTCAAATCGGGATATATCGGATCACGTCCGACTGTCCGAGTCAGATCCGATCCTAGTAGAGTATTCAATTTAGTCACATTTTCCTGTGCTTGTTCTTTGATTGGCCCAATTACCATTGCTATTGGGCCATTTCAAGCACAATTTGTGTAATCCATCCCAAAATTGGACCGTTAAGACACTTGTATTGTTGTCTACAAAGTCTAGGGAGCAGGTCCGAGCTCGTTGAGCACCCTTGGACTCGTTGGTTAGGCCGTATGTCAAATAGAGTGGACCAACCCAGCCCACTACAAAGCCCATGAAAAGCAAGTTTGGATTCCTACCAACAAGTAAACAAATAGATTTTAAGACTTATTTTATGCTCTACCCATTTTATTTTGAATTTTGCTTCATAATAGTTTTCAAGTTAGAATTGTCGATTATCAAAAAAAAAAAAAAATAAAAGAAAAGAGAAGAGACTAGGTTAAGTTACCAACTAGGCACTAAACATTATTTTTTCTTGTAAGAGTGATATAAGTATCTTATTGTATTATCAAATAACAACATATTCTCCTTCAAAATCAAGAGACGAGGTATATTTAGTAACAACGTGTACTATATTAAAAAGATTAGAACTCAAAATCTCAACAATCGAAGTACCTAAACTAATCAATCAGATGCCACTAAACCATATTGTATTGAAAATTGTTGATTAAATTAATGTAAGAAAAAATAGGATTAAAAATGCATATACTTTGTCTAATTAATTATATTTTATTTTTGCATTGTTTATGTAATATCGTGGTTTTTTTGTATATTTATTTATTTATTTTTGCAAGATAATAAGAGGACTTGAAGCTCTTGGTATTTTGATTGAAGTCTTTATGGAGTTACCACAGCTTACAAGGTCAAACTTTGACATGCATACAACCTTATTATCACCAATAAATAAATAAATTGTACTTATAAATACTAATCTCAACTATATGAATATGTACGTTATTCATTCTGCAATGCTACATTAATAAATAAATAAATAATTGTACAAAAATCAAAATGGCTATTTTTTTTTTTTGTTCATAATTTTCAGATTACTATTGTAAACATCATTCTGGTAATTTTTTTTATGTATAATAATTATGCAATAATAGAATTTATTTTATCTTATTTCAGCAGTAACTTTGGGTTGTGTAGGTCAAATTAAAACATTGGTTTGCAAACAGTTTACTTTTGAATTGAGTAATTCTTTATTCAACAAAATCTCATCATGTAAAGAAGAGTATTTGTGGGATTCTGCACATGACATCTGATTGTAAGTCTCTTCTTATTATTATTTTCATCTACTCTCACATGGATTGCACTCTCCATGCTACTAATATTTTTATTCTGCCTATAAATTTGTCAGTCTATTTTTTGTGGTCAGTCCACATTTGACAATGATTTTGGCCACACCTGCATCATGTTTCTTGGTTGAAGAAAATTTCTTCCCATGCCTTTTGACTCAGGGCCGTTTTAGATTGGCAACCAACTTGATCTAGTATTTCTCTCTCTCTCTCTCTCTCTCTCTCTCTCTCTATATATATATATATATATCAACTTGATAAATGAGGTAGCTAGGGTTGGTTCTGGATTTAGTAGCTTTCGTCCAGGTTAATGTAGAATTGCAGTTTGTATTTGCTTTCATAACCTTGTAGTTGCTATTTCATTTGAAAATTTATTACAAGAGAAATGAAATTATGAAAGTTGGTAAGTTTGTCTGAATCTTTTTTTTTAAGAGGCCCTCTTTCTCTTCATGTTAGGTGGTGTCATCAGACACAACCTACTTGAATTTAATCCCATTGTCAACTCTGTCGGTTTGATAATTTGTTTATTGTTTGAACATTTTTAGAAGTTTTTGTGCGCTTATAAATCAAATCAATATGATATGCCATGATCACAGGAGCATAGAATTTGATCTGGATGGATGAAATTTAGGGCTCAAGGTCTCTCTCTCTCTCTCTCTCTCTCTCTCTCTCTCTCTCTCTCTCTCTCTCCGCGCTTGGAAAAATACAAATGATTAAAATTTTAAGTTTTTATTTCCTTGGCATTTGCACAGCCTTGCTAAAAAATAGATTTGAGAAAATGAAAAAACATTCACATAAGGACCCAATGCACCTTTGACATGTTAGCGTTCTAGGGTAGGTGTCAGCGGATCTAATTGTTCCCCACCACCCCAAAATATAATAATAAACAAGTAAATAATTCAAACACTAATCCAAGCGACTCTTCTCGAGCATGTAGGTCAATTCAAAAATTCTATTCTTATATAATTTTTGTACGAATTATTTGTTAGAATATTCAGTGACCGTTTTGTAAATTAAAATCATCCTCCTCCTGTTTGTAACTATGATAGGATTATCGGGTCAATTTGAAAAGAATGCCCATCTAATCAGGTCCAAATCATGGACCCAGCAATGTATTTTCTAAAAATAAAGACACGAAATAAGCTAACTTTCAAAAGGAGAAGGAGAAGAAACTTTTATATTTCATGTCAATTTCAACCAAATCAGGTAAAATCTATTGACTAAAGATCAACACTCTATTTTGGCCATGTTTATTTCTACCAATTTGAATTGGCACATATGAGCTCATTTTTAGATTTTTTGTTTTGTTTGTTTTTGTCAATAGGATCATTTTAATTAGAGGAAGAAATCGATGTGGTACATGTGGAATTTTTTTTTTTTTTTTGATGAGATGGTGGAACCCTCCCGATTTATCACTAGGGTCAACTCTCGGTTTAGTTGAGAGCTCGTGACAAAAACTATAAGCTAGAAGACATTATGATTTTTTATTTTTCTATTCAGAGTTGTTAATACGGTAGCCTTTTATTTATTCTAGTGTTGTGGAATAATACTATAATAGAAAAGAGAGTTAACAATTTTTTTAACATAAATGCTATAGCTACTGGTTGTCTTTTTTTCATCAAATAAATTCAAGTAAATGAGTCTCCCTCTCAAATGTATTAGATAACCTGAATTGCACCACCTTGTATCTATTCTATCGGTGATAAAAATAAATATTCCGTGAAAAGAAAAACTAAAACTCTAGCATTACTCTTCTTTTTAATATCAGATATATATATATATATATATATATGTTTGTGTGTATATGTATGCAATCATGCAGTGGAGGTGGAGCGAAAAGTCCAAGTTACCGTTGGGCAGAAGCGAACAAAACGAGGGCCAAAGTCAACAAAAAAAAAAACAAAAAACCCAAAAAAAAAAAGTTGAGTTTAACTTTAAATACTTCGGGCGGTTTTGTTAGGTCAAAATTTTCATTCATGCCTGAAAACATATATATATATATATATATAGGCTATGCTGGTATCAAAGCAATTAAGTTCTTGGGTGGTTGTGTTTTACAATTAATGAAAAGCATTGATCATTGACAAAAACTTCTTTCACTTCGACGATAGCAATGCCTAGTTAATTAATTCTGCAGTCGCACATTGATCGCGGTGTGATATTTATTTTGGATGGCTTGCACCCATTTGGTACAATTTTTTTTAGTTTATTTGGTTTTTTTTGTTGGTTATTTTTTTATTTTTTTTTGTTTTTATAAGTTAAAGATAAGAAAAAAGGTAAAAAAAAATAATAATTTTTTTTTGTTAATAAGTTAAAAAAAGTTAAGCTGAAAAGTCCTATCACACAGGCTGTTCTAAATGCAGCTTGAAGACTAGAGAAATTAACTACAATACAACAATGCAAAATTTTTGTATAGAATTTTATACACAATAACATGATTGTTTGTGGTATTTTCAATTCAGATTGTAACTTTCACATTTTTGATTTATAAATATGCAAATGCACTGACACACCAATTTGGTGGAGTATTCTGAATAAATTTTTTGCAAGGATGATTTTTTTCTTGAAAATAAAGTAAGTCGAGAAATAAAGAGGAATTCGCGCTTATAAGTTGGGTTATTAGCCAAAGGTAAGTTGAAAATTGTACTCCTTACTTTGCAACCATAAAGGCATGAGAGAGAATGAAAAAGCCAAAGCATTTCGCATCTTTGTTGCCAAAAAGCATTCCCAAACACTGCAATATATATCACTGATAAAAGGCAGAGCAACATAGGATTTGTCAGCATCTTAATTATTACTGCAAAAAGAATATGCATGCAATATAGAAGGCTTAGAAATTTATCAAAAATAAGTTCAAATAGTTGTTAAATCGTAGAGTTAGTTCAATATACAAAATTACATATAACGTGCGAAGCGTAACTAGGATTTACATAAAAAAATTTTATCAATTGATAGAATTATTATATTTAAATTTTTTTTTACATATTTTTAAATTCAAGCACTAGAAATATATCAGAATGTGAGACTAAATATTTGTGTAAAAAATAAAATCAAACTTCTATTCAACATTAGAAAAATATGAAAAAAAGACAAATTAATTGTTTCTTAAAAAAAAACTAAGTAGAAGCCACAATAACATTGCATAAATTTTTTTAAGAAATTTATATGTATTAGAGCTTTGAAAAAAGTTTTAAATTGCAATGGTGCCGGTAGAATAGATATTTATTTAGAAGATCGGAAAAAACTGACACCTCTACTACAAAGTATAGTTCCGCTCCTGTGCGCATAGTTAATTAAGGTTGATATTCTCAATATCGCCATCGAATTCACAACTAATTAACTTTGTTTCATTTATGTACTTCTCTTTTGGGTTTATAGAGACTTTAACAAATTGAGAAAACCAAGTTCTAGAAATGGAAACGGTCGTGGCTAATGTTTAGCAAACAAGCAACGTGATTGTTGAATCACGATATATATATACACAAAATGTTTCATAAGTCCTACCAAATATAAACATATACCACTGTTTCTTCCACCATACGTTAATGTAACATCTCATCAAATCCATTTGGCCTGAAGTCCTTTTCTCTCACCCGTCATCCACAGCCAAAGATAAGTTCTTCTAAAAAATACAGATTAAAACAAACGAATAAACATAATTTATAGGTTGATTGATTACCTAGACATGGATTATTGACAAGGGGAATGGTCTGATATCATCAAGCTGATAATTAAGTTCCATCTACGTCGCTTTCGCACCTAATTAATTACCCCCCACTAGCCTCCAATACCAAAATTGGGCTACTTCAATCAACCAACAATAAGGACTCGATATGAATGGAATATTGGACCAACCCCTAAGTGGCTAATTCCATACTAGGGAATTTTATTTATTTAATTTTTTATTTTGTAGGGGGTCATATATAGGTATAATTTTTTACGAAGTATATTGTATAATCTAGCTAATTGAGGTTGCCAACATTGCACATATTTTTTTTTTTTTCAAAATATTTAAAATCCCCACAAGTTACGTATTTGAATCAAAATAATTGTTTTCACGGTAAGATATCACTTCTTATGATTTTTAATTTTCGAAGTCACGAACCTTTTATACACATCTCCCATGTTAATATAATTATATCCGTAGGGTAATTATTACTTTAAAAACATTCACTAAATTTCTTATATTTAGTATAAAAGAGAATAAAAACAGTTCATCATCATAAGTAATGAGAAATCTAATCTTATTTGCTATTTGATTAATTCATAAGTATATACATTAGCTATTTGATTGTATTTGTATAATGTAAATGCAATTAAGAAAATGTAGCAAATAAATCAATTTGTGCATTGTGTACCGAAAACATGCGTATATATTCATATATATAACATATACATTATATAATGCAATTCACTTTTAATAATAAAATAGATGAAGATGAGACCACTTGTTAAAGCTAACTATTCTTGAGCTAGGGGCTGTTTGGGCCCACTTATTTACGAGTAAAGACCAATCCCCGAGATGTTCTGCCCAAAGGCACGCACGCCTTTGCATGTAGGAAAAAGTAAAGAAAAACGATTAAAGTATCATTAACAAATCAAAACTTTTGAATTTTAGAGTGTTTACTGCGCGCTCTCTCTCTCTCTCTTCTCTTTCTCTCTCTAGAGCTGTAAATCAGTATACGACTTTACAGACCGAAGACGCAACAACTTCTGCAGTTATGGCCTTTGCCTCTATCGTTTCCCACTCTCACCACCACCACCTCCACCTTTTCTTCTTCTCTCTCCGTCCCTTTCTCTTTCCATTTTCTCTCTCTACTCTCCTATTAACTCCCCTTCGTAATCCTCTCTCTCGCTTTCATACTGATCTTTTCCTGAATCTGTTTTTATATTATTTCTCCATTTATGGGTTATCTCTCTTGCAATGCAGAGTCTGCGATCGCCACTTGCGATCCGCACAGCTGGGAGTTAATCAGAAAACAAAAAAACGCTCGCAAGAAACCCTTCAAGATCAGAGAGTTCTCTTACTCAGAGCTTGAATCGGCCACCCACGGCTTCTCGGCAGGTAGCTTTCTCGGAAAGGGAAGCCATGGCTACGTCTACAGAGCCGTCCTCGACGACGGGAAGCTCGTTGCCGCCGTCAAGAAGACCATGAACACATCGAATTCATTGGACGGTAACTGCAATAACTGCATAAGCAGTCCGTCGGAAAACGAGATAGAAATTCTTTCTCGGGTTCGAAGTCCACGGCTTGTGAATTTATTAGGGTTCGTTGTAGAATCGGATGAGAGGAAGTTAATTGTAGTTGAGTTCATGCCAAACGGGTCGTTATACGATTTGCTTCATACGGATTCTAGACCGCCCGGTTGGACCAGGCGAGTTCGGTTCGCGTTACAAATAGCGAAAGCGGTTCAGCACCTGCATTTATCAAACCCGCCGGTGATTCATAGAGACATAAAGTCATCGAACGTGTTGATCGACGGCGACTGGAACGCTAGGCTCGGTGACTTCGGGCTGGCTTTGAGGGGACACGTGGAGGACGTACGGGTCAAGAGCACGCCACCAGCGGGAACGTTAGGGTACCTCGACCCGGGCTATCTTGCGCCTGGGGATCTCAGCACCAAGAGTGACGTGTTCAGCTTCGGCATACTGTTGTTGGAGATTATAAGCGGCCGTAACGCCATCGACATGAACTACAGCCCGCCGTCGGTGGTGGACTGGGCGGCGCCGCTCATCAGGGCCGGCGATTACTCCTTAATTTGCGACCCGAGGATCGGGCCGCCAGTGGACCTTGCGGCGATACGGCAGCTGGCGGTGTTAGCCGCCAGGTGCGTCAGGTCGACGGCGGAGAAGCGGCCGGCCATGTCAGACGTTGTGGACTGCTTAAGAGCTGTAAACAAAAGAGTCACGTCGCCAATTTGGAACAACCTCGGGCGGCGCATGGGGCGGCGCGTGAGCAAATCGTCACAGTCGATTAAATACGAACCGTTGGATGATAATACAGAGATCTTCAAGACCTCGAGAGTTGGAAGTAGAAAGAACAGGAAAGTATCCAGTGTTCCGGGTGTAGAGCCAGGCAGGAAGCTATAGGTTCAAGTAAAAATGATCGGGTGCCTCGATCAAAATCTGCGGGTTCAGTTCGTGAGATGAAATTGGGACCGTCGGATTCAAATCTTGGTGGTAATCAGCCTGGACTGGTCAGAAGGAGGCCGGGATTGGCTGTGAAGATGCCTGTGGTAAGACTGAGCAAATCAAGATCAATGGGAATGTTGCAAAGCTCGCGGCTCGTTAACAACGGCGGGATTGTGGTTCAGCTTGTGAGCAACCCTAATGTTGGAGAATTGGAGGATTCCAAATTGTTGATAAATTTAGAAAAAAGAGGGCCAGCATGAGAAAAGAGTTGGTCTGATTAAAATGAAGTCCAAGGAATTTGGAAGGAGAGTAATTGGTAATTCAGATAAATTGCATGCTGTAACATTGATATATATATTTCTATATATATCTCTATCGTATCTTCTAATTGCAATTTAGATTCATTTGTCGACAGTACAATTAAGTCCTTTTTTACTGGGAATGTGTTTAAAAGTCCATTCATTGGCACCAACTTTGGGTATAGCATTATTTCCAAAAAAGGAACTTTGGTGTAGCACCTTTTTTTAAAAATGTATTTATGATAGAATTTTATTGCCGGGCTAAGTTAAAACTTCCTAAATTTTGTGTGGGGTAAAATTTTTTGAATTTTTTAGTGCATATACTATTTTTTTTTTATCATAAATGCTAAAAAATAACCCTATAAACTTGAATAAAATTTTGAAAACTCAAGGGATCCAAGCCCTTGGTTTATGCATAGTTCCATTGTGGCTAAAAAATTGTACGAGCTATTAGCAAAACAGGCGCAAAATAGCGCTCCTTTTGGTGAAAGAATGAAAGTGAGATGGTGTTATCGATTCTTGCCATCATTCTTTTCATTTTACGAGAAATATTTAATGCAATGGTGATATATGTCATTTTGCTAATATGATATCACAAACTAATCAATTCATGTTAAATTTGACATGATTTGATTGGCTTGTGATATTACATTAACAAGATGACATGTTGAATATTTTCTCTTGAAATTTTTTTAAAGGTAAGAGATTCAAGTATTACAAAATGACATGTTGAATATTTTCTCTCGAAAATTTTTGGAAGGTAAGAGATTCAAGTATCGTCAGTTTAATAAATACTGAAGATTAAAAAAAACTTAGGGTGTGTTTGATATTCATAGAAGGAAATGAAAAGGAAGATAGGGATGGAGAAATAGGAGGAAAATGGGAAGAAAAATTGAGTTTCCTCCCGATTGAATTTCAAAAAAAAAAAAAAAGTGAATGGGAAACTAATTTTTGACCCTACAAATCAAACAAGAGAAGGGAAAAATTCTTTCTTTTTCTTTTCTCTTTCCAAGAATCAAACACACCCTTAGCTACAGCATTCTTTGGAGAGCCAGCAACGTGTAGACACCAGAGTCTCTTGCCGATCTATATATGCTGTTGTTGCCCGTAGTTATCCAATTACAGCCATCAGCTCCACAAATGTATTTGTCTATGGCTGTTGGTTCTTGCTGAATTCCAAAATTTCAATGCTTCTGAACAGTGGCGGTGTCAAAAAATTTATTCATGAGGAGCAACAATTACGTACAATGCAACAAAAAATTTCAAAGTAATGTTGTACAATCAGAATTTTTGTACAAAATTTTTATAGAACGATGTGATTGTTTGTGATACTTTTATTTCAAACTATAATGTTCGTTAATTTGGTCCAAAAATTTTAAAGTGCTACTATATATTACATCACTTTAATGGAGTTTTTTATACTAAAATTTTCATAAAACTGTAATGTTCCTTTTTTTCTTATAAGCTGTTATGTATGATAGATGGAAGAATTTTGTAGCAAGTTAAATATTTAAGGCATCATTCATAAATTCTTAGAAAGGCAAATTGAAAACTATTTCTAAAATTGTAGGGCAAAGTAGAGTTTTTAAAATAGAGGAGGGCATTTAGAGGGGACAACTTGAAAGAAATTTTTAGAGTTATAGGCCAAAATAGAATTTTTCAAAATTTCAGGGGCACACTTGTCCCTTCTGGCCCCCTATGTCCCTCTTTTGTTTCCTAGTTTGTGTTCTTCAGTTCTCTAGAATTAGACTTGCATGGCCGTCTGGCCACAGTATGTTTCATATATGAATTCAATGACATTTGTAGTTTATTGGTTGTTGCGATTTTAGAGGATTCAGATCGTTTTCAATGAAAACAGGTGATCAATGAATACGAATATGAAATAGTTAAGTTACCAAATATTTATAATACACCTAAAAAAGATTAGGTTATATTTTTGTGCAATGTATTAAAAGTCTCCAAATTCGTAATGATGTGACAGTTTGTAGACCATTGATTTCGATAAAACTGGAGATCTGTAGTTCCTCCTAAAAATTTTGGTCCATAATTGAGGAAGCTGCTGGTTTGCATTTTGATGTAGTATCATGGCACATAGTACCATGACACAGTAACAAGGTTTATGGTCAGTTAGATACTTGAGGGAAGAAAGGAAAGAGAAGGGAAAATTTTCTTCCTTTGTTTGGTTTCTAATTTAGAAGGTAAGAGAAGAGAAAAGAAGATAAAGTTGTTTTTTTTCTCACTTTTTCTTCATTTTCCTTCTTCTTTTCCTTTCAATAGGTATCCTATTCTGTTTCTTTCTCTTTCTTTTCAATTTCAAACAAGGAATGTAATTTTCTTTTTTTGCATTTTCTCTGCAAAAAACAAAAGAAAGATTTCTACTTCTACTTCCACTTCCACTTCCACTACCACTACCACTACCACTAGTATCAAACAGACTCTTAGTTGAGATTGAAAAGCTTCAAAGGCCTACTACAAGCTGTGGGGATATTTGGTTTTACATTTTCTTGGTACTTACAAAATACATGTCCTGTAATGCAAGGTAGTCCACAACTCTGAAAGTAACATAGAAAAACATATATAAATATATATATATATATATAGGTGCATGTTAATAGGGACAATAGATTCTTGTCTTGTCAAGGCTTTTAGATTTATTTCATTTTTCACTACAAGAAAAGAGGGCATTTGCGACGGAATATTTGCGACGACAGCCTTTGCCGTCGCAAAAGCTCTGTTATTTGCGACGGCAATGTCACCGACGCAAAAAATACTATTTACGATAGTATTATTTGCGACGGCAAAATTGCCGTCGAAAAAAAAGTATAAAATGACGTCGTTTGGTCTAATTAAATCCGACACCTTTTATGCGACGATATATTTGCGACGGGGTGGTGCCGTCGCAAATAATATTTAATGAAACGACATAGTTTGATTTCCAAAATGATTTTCCCCCTTTTTTTTTCTTCTCTTTCCGTTTGTTTTTTTTCTCTTTCCCTCTACCAAGGCCTAAAATCAACTTAGCAAAAAAAAAAAAAGCCCTAGAGTCGATGATTCCCCCTTCTTCCCTCTTCCCTCTGTAAAATCACCAACGTCCGCAAAAGCTCTGCTCCGTCGCTCCATCGCGCTACTCCGGCCAGCTACGGCCGCTGAATCTTTGGGTTTCGATCGATCAGCCATTGCCGTTGAATCGATCTCTGCTCCTCTGCCGCTCTGGTAAGCTACTTGCTCTCTCTCTCTCTCTCGCTAAATTTTTGGGTTTGGATCGATCAGCCATTGCCATCTTCCACCGCCTCAACGCCGACGTTGCCAAGCTATTTGCGGCACCCATCACTCACTAGTTGCCGCCTCACACATCCACCGCCTCACGCTTCCACCGCTGCAATCAGTGTATATAAATGGGCATAAGTGAACATTGCGATTCGTCCGGATCGGAAGAAGTGGACGAGCAGCCTTCAAAGGTATTCTGATTGCTTTTCGTTAATATGATGTTTTAATGTTGCTACAAGTTTCTTATTATTAATTGTGTCTGATTAATTAAGCATCTTGGCGCTAACAGTACTTCCAAATTCTTGCAATTTAAAACATCACTGCCTTTCTTTTAAGTCATCAACATTTTAGCATAAGACATCTCTAACTCAAGAAGCATTCGTGCATCGTCTCCTTGTATCTTATTTTATTTAATTACCCCTCACATGATTGAAGAAATAGAGGATGATATATTTTATAAATTCTTGTGTATCCATTCAGCTTAACTTGCTTGTTATTATTTGACACCAGAACTACTGCTCTGTGTTTCTATACCAATTAGCAGTTTGAATCACCGCTATTCAACACTTTTTAAGTATTGGGATAGGATTACTAAGCCTTGTCCCAACTAATTATTGTTGATTGCTTAAATTATTCAGCCGCCCCTCCCCTTGCATTTGGCTCTATCTAATGTCACATAATTCACATATTTCTACCTTTGTTTCAGGGGAGTACCTAATAGCTGCATTTTCTCAATTGGTGTTTGATGTTGAATAATTGCTTGCACCATTTTTTTTAAAGATGTGTTTAATCATGAGAATCGATCAAATTGCTTGTTGTTTGATATAGAAGGAATAGATATAAAGCTTCATATTTTGATTACTTTAGAGGAGATACATAGAAGAATTATGATGTGTGTGACTATGATGATGGTGCTGTCAGCAAAAATTGTATACTGATTTTATACACCTGGGACATGAGGGAAAAAGGTGAAGTCTTGATGAATTATCTCTCCTTAAATTAAGTTGGTTATGTTGTAGTAGCTTTGGGTATCAGTAGGTGAAGTGACATCAAGTTTTTTAAGTCATTGAAGGCTGAAACTAATAATTTCATAATTGGATTCTTTCAATTTCAGGAACAAAAGCAATATAACTTGCAATCTGCATGATTGGTAATTAATTTTCATTGAGAAAACATTTTCACATTCTTTGGTGAGCATATCTTTATCCAGAGTTATTTGCAACATGTCATTTATGTGGTAGTGCATGGTTTCTTAGTAATGAAGAATCATGTAGCTTTCATATGGCATTAGTTTCTGTGTTTTAACTGGCCCAATCCTAGAAAAACTTTGGCTGAATTTGATAGTTTGAATCCAACTGTTAGTTTTATTTTGTTTATGTTCTAAAAACAAATAATGGAATTTAGTTGGCATGATAAGGAAGACATGGCTTGTGATGAATTTGAGCTTGGATGAGACAAGTTTGCTGATAGATGCAGAGGAAAATTAAATTATCATTACAGTTGGATATTATTCAGTATATAGAGGAATTTAGTTGAAAATGGATAATTAGAACTTCCAGGTTGAATTATTTTCCAGCATTCATAGAACTCTGTAAATTAATCTTGCCTCACTTCTTGGCTTTGATCTGAATTTTTGTCTTCTGGGAAAATGTTTTTTCTCTTTTGTTTACATCAATGGTTCTTTCAAGAAATTTGAACTTAGGTCTCTTGTATCTATACTAAAAATTCTATTGAGTTCCTAAATTAGCAATCATTTTCAAGTACAACTAATTGCTGAGCAATTCACTAATTTCTTGAATTACAAGGTGTATTAATGGACTCATAAAAAAAAAAGAAGAAGAATATTCAGCCTGCCCTAAGCTATATGCCCCGCCAAATGCAATGGGTAAATTTTATGGTATGCAATTTAGATTCCATTACATGTAGTTCTTCAAGATGTTTTGAGTTTTTCTGGTTTGTTTTAGATGCTTAGAATTGTGCATAATGACCCTAATGGGTATGCTCTGTCTAATATTTAGATAGGATATGACTGTTCATGATATTTTAGATAGCATTTGATGACACTAATGGGTATGCTCTGAGAATGGTAGAATTTGGATCATCAGCTAGTATACTAGTTATTGATATCTTCATACTCTAAACCATTGATTTTTGCTTATGAACTTTGTTAGGGAAAATTGAATCTAAAGCAAAGCCAGCTTCAAGTAAGGGTCAAGCTGTTAAAACTGAATCTTCTGACAAGGCAAAGGTGACTGTTGTGGAGCCAAAAAAAAGATGATAGAGTCCGATGAAGATGAGGATGAATCAGATGAAGATGAGGTAACTTAGACATGCTTTGATTTAATGCTTATTTCTGTGATTCTCACATAACTAGCACAAATTATGCGATCATTATTTACAAAATGACAATTTAATTGCTTTTAATGAACTTTTTTTCACCTTAATGAACTTTTTTTCCGTCAAATTTGACACGTAGTAAGATTTAGGCACGAGTATAGTCGATGGAGTCCCGGTTTGAGAGATGTAACACTTTTTTTTTATTTTTTCCTTGACTTTTTTTATAATAACGTGTTTTTCGAGCCGTGTGGGTACTAAAACCCCCAAACGAGCTCGAAACTCCGTCAAACTTGACACGTAGTAAGATTTAGGCACGAGTGACTTGTGGGAATGAACGGCACGGTCGTCGGAATTCCGATTTGAGAGATGTAATACTTTTTTCTTCTTTTTTTCTTAGCTTTTTTAAAAATATTGAATTTTTCAAGCTGTTTGGGTACGAAAACCCCCAAATCAGCTCGGAATTCCGTCAAACTCGACACGTAGTAAGATTTAGGCACAAGTGACGTGTGGGAACAAACGGTATGGTCGCTGGAGTCCCGGTTTGAGAGATGTAACACTTTTTTTCTATTTTTTCCTTAACTTTTTTTAGAATAACGTGTTTTTCGAGCCATTTAGGTATTAAAACCTCCAACCCAACTCGGGATTCCATCGAACTTCACACTTGGGAAGGTTTAGGCACGAGTGACGTATGGGAACAAACGGCACGGTTGTCGGAGTCCTAGTTTGTGAGATGTAACACTTTTTTTTCTCTCTTTTCCTTAGTTTTTTTTAGAATAACCGTTTTGCGTAATTGTATTAATTATGTATAAGTTTTTTGAATTTCTGATTTAAAAATATTATATTTATTATTGTAGGATGGAGTAAAGGTTTCTTTACTTTATTTTGGTCTTCCGAAACTCGAATTAGCGGAAGGAGTTCTTATTAGCACAAATCCATTGATAAAAATTGATGGAGAACCATTGGGTCTAAATTACTACAAAGTTTTTATTCAAAATACTCGAAAACCTATCGCTTTATTAGAATGACCTCGCAAAGACATTACAACTATTGGAGAATTTGTCGGCCGACATGTAGCTTGACTTTCTGGTGATGTAAATTACATTTTTATTTCAATAAGCCCATATATTACATGCATATTTATTAATTTTATTTATTGTGTCATTATCATATATCTAATATTTTTTTGTTTTCTTCTTTTCAGGTTATTCATAAAGAATAGGTGGATGGTCTTTTTGTATTGGCTTATGTTGTAATAAACTAAAAACTCTCTTTTGTTGTATGAATTTTTCATTTAGGTCGTTCTTTTTGTGAGAGATTATGTATGTACTTTGGTTTTGTTTTGGATTTTAGTGGAAGACAATATTGCTTGTTGTTTGGATATGTATATTAAAATGAAATATTAATTTTGTTAAGTATTTATTTAAGCATTTTGGTTTTAGTGAATGTTTGAATTTGGTAGGTTTGATCATATTAAATGTTCATTTTATCAGGGTTAATTACAAATTACAGAAATCATTCTTAATATGGAGCAATTTTTTTTTTTTTTGAAAAGTATTTGTGACGGAAGGAGACCATCGCAAATACTTCAGCAATTTTAAATTATTTATTTTGCAATAATATTTGCGACGGCAAGAACCGTCGCAAATACTTGATACGATTTAAATAAAAAAAATTTTAATTACTATTTGCGACGGCAGGAACCGTCGCAAAAAGGGGGTCGGTTTTATTACATTAGCGACGGCAATATATCCGTCGCAAAAAATCTTATTTGCGATGGCAATTTAAACCGTCGCAAATAAAATTGTTCCGTCGTACACTTTTTACGACGGGTAACATGCCGTCGCAAATAGTCATCATGCCGTCGCAGAGCCGTCGTGAAAAGTATTTGCGACGCAAATAGTCATCATGCCGTCGCAGAGCCGTCGTGAAAAGTATTTGCGACCCCACCATTTGCGTCGCCTCAAATGCCGTCGCTCAGCCGTCGCAAATACTTATTTGCGACGGCAGTGAGCCGTCGCAAATAGTGTCTTTTCTTGTAATGTTTATTTTTATGTGGTGTCCAAAAACCGCATAGTGTGGTTTTGTCCCCAGAACATTAAATGATGGTTCATCTTCAATTCTTTCATCTTGATCAAGAGGCATTTCAATCACACAGTCCTCATCTTCATTCTGTGAATTGAAGTTAATGGAAATGAATTGAAATGGTTGAATCTATAATGGTGCTGCCAAACATACTGGAAAAATTTGTCAGATCGTTCAACAATCGTATTAATATTTTTTCTTTTATTATCATTTTAGAATACTTGTTCCCTTGCCTGCCTTAATTGTTCATAATCATTCATTGGCTTAGTAAAGACATAGTTAGATAGATACTTCACTAGATTTTCCATGTTCAATCAATATTCTTTTGATCATATTCATAAACCATGTTTTTGCAGGGAAGTACTTATACTAGTGATTGATAAGCAATAGACCCCACCAGTTAGCTGCATGGTTTGGAACTTCATTATGATGCAGTTTGTTTTCCAGCCTATTGACCATTCATGGAATAATATATACTTATATATACACATACATATATATGCTCTAAGTTGTTCCCTTAATTACAAAAGCTTTACTCTATTTGTTCATGACCAATATGATGAAGAGAACTGCTACCCACAACCACCAGCTTATGTATCAGCTGAGTCCCACTAGCTAATGGTGAAATCCAGTTAATGAGACACCCATCAGCGGGATGCTGACTCATGGTTGCGGTTGTGAATAGTATTTTTCTATAATGAATCATGAAGTCGTGTACCGATAAATATTGCATTACTAGTATTAATCTCCACTGGATTCAGAAGCTAAACAAAATATTAGTAGTAAGCCCTCTCATCTGGTTACTTTATATATATACATATACATAGTTGTGTTTCCACGTAATTCAAAACAATGATGAATGAAATCTGAATGTGGCCGCTAGCTCCAACAGGTTTTCTCAGGCTGCATCTGAAAACCAGTTTTTCAACAGTGAATGGAATAGGGTTATAATGGTGTAAATGAAAAAAAAAACTTGTTTCTCAGAAAGAAAAGAAAATTCCTATTCTTACAAAAATTTTGTAGAGAAAACTCCACCAGAATGTTGTGACAGTGATACTTTTGAAACTTTGAGCCAAAATCGTGGGTGTCTTAGTTTGAAATAAAAGGACAACAATCGCATCTAGAGATTATAACGGGGCGGATTTGGGTCAGGGGTTACTACTCCATTTTTGCCCCGTCTTTATTAGTGATTTTTTTAAACACAGAATAGACAAAGCATGAGATAAAATCACAAAAATAAAAAAAAAAATCACGTTTTAATAAAATATGTACTTATAAAAAATATATATATATATATATAAACGAAGTGGGTTTGGGTTGTGACGGGTTATTACACTTTATTTCAAAATTCGCCCCGTATTGATTAATATCATCTAATTTCTGTCTTAATAAGGGCGGGGTGGGTATCTAAAATATCATATTATTTTGTCATCGTTTGGTATAAAAATTCTGTTTGTATACCGATACTTTTCTCCGCATTTGAGACTTCCTTTCAACATATTCATTAATGGTGATTATTTATTGATCCCACCAATATGCTGTGCCTCTATAGGCTGTCTCTCTTCGGGCTAGCATTGGTGGGCCTGGTGGCCTTAGTCCTCAGGCTCAGTAAGGGGTGCATTAAATTGGTTAGAAATTTATTGTGAATTGATTGTAGCCATTTAATGAAAGGAGGTGCATACACCATCTTTGGCCTGGCTTCTTAAAGGAATGTCAGGGACTCAACTCTTGTCAAGTGTAAGAGTTTCTTTGAAGATTTTTGACTTGATAATTACTTAATTTGTGTGAGATTGAAAGACAATACAAATCTCAGAATTAGTCGAGGTGCGTGCAAGCTAGCTCAGACATCTAATTAATAAAAAAAAAAAAAAAGTGGTGTATATATATGTATATTCAAATTTTTAGTGTGTTCTTAGATCAGTTACCATATGAATCTCATGCTACCTCCGAAAACTGGCAGCCTTTGACTCAAGCAAGAGTCTGAAATAAAATAATAATAATGAAAATTACACAGATTTTGACCAAGACAAAGCCGTAATTTTTCAATATTTTTCACCTAAGATTAGATTTTGGCTGAAAATTTGCAAGAATAACTTGTTGAAAGTTCCTTAAAGTCCACATTTTCCCAATTCTTTTAAAAATATTTTCAAAAAACAATAATTCATCCTATACAACATGAGACGCAAGACATTTGGAAACAATATTTGCAAATAATTATCCGAATGCCATTGGGGCCTAAAATAATATTGTTAGGAAAATATTATTCTTCCAGAATATTTGTACGGAAAACTTCACACGTTGCAATGGTATTACTCAACTATGTCATTTTAGTGATAAATTTTGTATGAAATTTCTATTTGTATAGTATTATTCATATTTTTATAGGGGCCATAAAAACAAAATTATATCCTATAAAAAGGATCCGTTTCCACCTGGACTGGGCCAATTTCAACAGATCAATGAGTCCTAAAGCTTGTTGGCTGTAGGCCCATAGGGTATTGTGCCAAGGGCTTTTGGGTCTGTAACTCTGCCTAAAATTGAATAATGTCTCATAGAAAACAAAGTTCTGTGATTTTTTGGAAAATTTCCCCAACTTAACCCAATATTTCTATCAAACAAAAAATCTCCTTAATATTCGAATAATTCCTATGTTTTTTCAGATTTTCGGAATATTTAGGATAATTATAAAACAAGGACTCCACTTTTAATTTTTTCAACATATATTTACTTTCTTAATCCAAATTTTTTAAAATTATTTTTCAAACTATTACCGATATTTTCTTAAATAACTCTTTGAATTACTAATAATTTCGGTGTCAAACATAGCCCAGCATCTAGAACCCTTCACTGTTCATGTCTGAAACTGCTAATGGGTAATGAATTGGGGCAGCCCAAGCAAAGTAAGAGGTCCATCTTCTATTGAAGTGACTTTATTTGGGTTGATATCAGATTGGGCTATTTAGTTAAATCCTAGATTGAAGATCTTGGGATCGAGGTATAAGATCGGATGTAAATATAAAAGCAAAATAATTGCTCTTAGTCTATTACATGCATTCTCATGCTTATTAGACAGAGCTTTACAAGATAATTTCATCAAGTTTCTTGAATTTATGTGAATAAAAAACATTGGGCTATTTTCACAATTGATTGTTTTATCTGTGAGGGCTTAGCAATTAAATTTAATTATTAGTCATATTAAAAGTATCAAATTTGAGTTCATGAGAAATATGCAAATACTCATGAAGTTCTGTAACATGATTGAGGTCACAAGTTCAATCGGTGAAGTTGCTAGACTTTACGAGAGTTGGCATCTATTTTGATGCATTTGGTATAGGGGTGGCCATAGGCCCATGAGCCCATTCAAGCTCGCCCATAAATTATAGGGCTTGAGAAGTTTTTTAGGCCCGATTAGTTTAATGAGTGGGCTTGAAATTATCTTTAAAATCTAACCCAAAATACATATAAAATAATATATTTTATATTTTAATATTATATGTATATGTAATTAAATTTTACGCTATTTAATATTATTTATAAAGAAAAAAATTATATATAAAACAAATTTTATATTAAATGGGCAGACTTGAAAATGTAATTTTTAATTGGAAGGGTTTGAAATTTGATTTTGAACTTGATAAAAAAATTTATTTGTGTAAGCCCGGTCCGAGCCTAACCCGACTCACCTAATGTGGACTGCTAATTTGGTATGGTACTAATGAATTAACTCCTATGGAGTTGCTTTCATAATTTATTACTTCAGAATGACTGTACCATGATACAATTATTTCTTTTAGGAAGTAGAGTGCCAAAAAAACAAGAATCCAAAGGCTCTAAAATTAAATCGACTCCCCCTCTATAGGTGGGTTTGATTCACCTTTGTCAAAGGTTCAGTTTTAGGTCTTAAAATGGCAAATCGATAAACTCAAATTCATTTTTTAGGTAATATTATAGAGATCCGGACTAACTTGAGACCTAACCCGTCCCAGTCAACCTGAACTAATAGGAGACCAATCTGTGTATGTTACAAAATCTAATATACATATTAATTATTATATAGATGTCTTTAAATCATTATTTGTTGTACTTAAATATTATTAATTTTTTTATACATTATATTTTAAACTTTTTGAGAAAATAAAGTGACAAAATTGAGTTTTTTTTTTTAATTTTAACTGAATAAATTTGAAATCTATACAAAAAGAAAGGAGCCCCGACCTGAATGGATTTATTCAAACTGAACTATGAAACCAACTCAGGTCAGTTCTGTTCGATTCTAAGTTCAAAAATCTTGAATTGATCAAGATCGCTTTTGTTCTCGATTTGGAATGAATTAGCTTGACTCAACTAGGGATGGCAGTGGACCGGGGCGAGAATTGGCACGTCCATTCCTGCATCCATCTAAAAAATTTACCTCCATTCTCGCCTCCATACCCGTACGAGTATTTTTTTGGACGTCCATCCCTGCCCCGCGGGTAAAACTCTCCGTCCACCTTCGCCTCCACACCCCCCCACCCCGCACCTGCCAAACCTAATAACACTAAAAAAAAAAAAATTCTCAAAACAAATACAAAAATAAATAAAAGAGCAAAAAAATACGATTGGCAAAATTTAAATTTTATTATTTACAAGTGAGTCTCTATTTTTTGTTTTAAAGTTTATAGTTAAATCCCTTTTTTTAGTCTTCATATTTATAATTAAGCTCTAGGTAATTATTAATTATACTAATATCTAACGGGTATGGCGTGGCGGGGGAGAACCTAAGTCCGTCCCAACCTCCATACCCGCATGGATTTAGTTTAACACCTCCATCTCCTCCTCCATTCCCGTTTTAAATCCTCCATATCCTCTCCATACGGGATGAGTTTAGTCGGATATCCACTTTTACCCTGTCCACTACCATCTCTAGACTCAACCCATGCACACCCCTAAAACGTATATATATACCCTGTTTGCCATAAACCATCTAATGACAATGAGACCTATAAAATATACAGTCTCGATTTAATATTCAATTAAAAAATCAAAACAACGAAATCTTTAGAAACCTCAAAACATAAAGCAGGAAATACTGCCATGTCATATTTTACCTAATATCAATCCTGTAGGCAAGCATTAAGTGGGTATGTTTTCTGAATTAACTGCCATGTTAGTTTTTATTTTTTTATTGTATATTTTTACTGTATGTTTTCTATGGTATAGTGATGGGTGTTTGTAAGTTATTGTTGTGCTAATAGTATCATATTAATGTTTTAGAAACAGAAAAAACACCCATTTTAGTATTTTTTTATTTTATATTTCCGAATTTTCTAAACTAAAAACAAAAAACGTTACCAGGGCCCCAAACTCTACAATACATATAGGACTTACAACCCCGGGTAGCCTACTAAAGATAGAAACGAGTTATAAAATTTGAGAATCTTTTCGGGCTGAGTCAGAAGAAATCTCTTATGAATTGTTTGCCTTTGACTAACAGATGAAGAAATTAGTAAAAGTGAGCGAAAACTAGCCTAGACGGCCCGACCACATAATTGAAAAATAGTTTATGGAAGTCTCCATAGCTTGATACCCTTGTGCCTTCCTCTTAAATTTGCCAATGACTTACAATGATGGAGGTTCGTTGGAATTGTTTTTAAGTCCTTCGCAATTGGAGATTTTGGGGTAGGCATGCCATTATTAATGCCAAAGTCCTTGCACCATTGGAGAAAGAAAACTCAGCAAGGTGAACTACACTACTGTTTCAAACGTTAGAATAAAAATTAAAAATAACTGAACTATACTACTATTTTAATTCTTATTTTCCCTTTTTATTTGGGTTGCATTTAATTGGCAGGATAGGGCCGTGGGATTATACCACTAAACCTTAGGCCTTATGCCGTGTTTGATTTTACAAAAAATAGTTAAAATAAGCAATTTGAAGAGGGTCTTGTATGATTGTATCCCGTATACATAAGATTACATAATCACAGGAGGGTGGTGGGATAAACAATCCGGTATCAGAAGCCAAATAACAAAATTACCCCAGGAAATTGTAATCAGAGGATTCCTTACATCCACGAAACAAACACGGCCTTAAAGTTATTTAACACCAGAGGTAAAAGCTGCACCTTCCGAGTTAAAACAAAATAAGTTCTCAAAAAAAAAAAAAAAGAAAAGAAAAGAAAACTCTAACAAAATCTTCATAGATTGCCCCCCTCAAGCACCCAAGGAAAAAACAATCATAGAAAGTGATATATACATATACATATACATATATATATATATATATATTGGAGAAGAAGAAAAAGGGAAGTGATAAACGGACGTTCAGTGTATTAAGGGGAGCTAACAACCAGAGAGCTTAATCTTCAGAGATGTGGATAGGTTAGGAGTTGTGGTCTTTCAGATAACCACGTATTTATATAAATGTATATATATATATATATGTATTAGCTGTAATGTCCTGCTGGAATTTATTGTTCGCAGTAACATTACATCGGGGAGAGGAGAGCCCACATGTTCCTAACCGGAACAGAATAAAGCAACAGGAGAGGGAGCTTGCGATCATTTCTCCGACAGCTTCATGACTAGACTGGTTTTTCTCCAACATGGACACACGGCCACATGCCCTTCTCTGTATATACATACATAGCTTCTATACCCAAGCATTCCCTTCACCTAGACACAGTCACTCTCTCTCTCTCTCTCTCTCTCTCTCTCTAGACATCATGTTCTCAGACCCAGAAGCAAATATTTTTACAGTGGTGTACATATGTGAATATTCTGTTCTTTTTAATAAAAAAAAAATTATACATGTTAATTTGTTGGAAGTATATATATATATACAGCAGTCCATGATGCATTTCTCAACGTTCAGAACATGAGATTTATAGTAAAAGAGATCGTGCAGGACTTTTGTAAATGAAAAGATAGAAAAACAAAAAACCTAGAAAATAAAACTATATAAATAGTGTATATATGGAATTATAAGAACACTGTAAACTGCAGCACTGCAAAACCGAACTGGCAAAAAAGACCATGCAAGAGGCTTTTGTCTTCTTGTTCAGCATTCACAGCTGAGAGTACGGTACCTTTAGAAATTAGGTGAACAGCTTAAAGAAACTCGAAAAAAAAAAATGGAATTTGAGATGATCAAGTTTTAGATAAAGTAAGGAAAAATAGTACTAGACTCAAAATCAGTGGCTGTAATGTAAAAGAACCCTCAAGAAGAGAGAGAGAGAGAGAGAGAGAGAGCATTTAATGGAGGACGAGGTATGACTACATGGTCCAGTACTACTCTCATGTTCGGATCCATCCCTATAATTCTATGCCCATTTGTCGAAAGCTTCGGCTTTCTATTTAGCATTTCAGCTCAAAGCTTGTGATCTGGAATGCAAAATGAAAATCGATTTTGAGAAATAAATACGAGAAGTGAGAGATGGGGTAAAGTAATAAAAGCTTTTGATGAACCGAAAGGAGAGGATGACAGGTGTGAGTGAACTCAGAAATGCAGCTTTGCATGTCAAACACGTCTGAATCGACTTGGAATTCCTCCTTCATTGCAAGACGGTGATCTTGATGATACAAACTTACAGTCTAGAGAGAGAGAGAGAGAGAGAGAGAGAGAGATCTTCAGCTGAAGATAGAACAGCTTAACATGTAAAAACTAGGTTTCTGAAAAATTAGTATATATAAGAGTAGGATTAGAGAAAGAGGGTACAGTTAGATGGTGCTTAATTAGTCCGAGGAATGGCTCATCGAGCACCCATGATTCAACACTACAAAGAGAATCACCAGTTAAAATTCAATTCGGATCAAAACCCAGAAAAAAAGATTAAAAGAAGAGGAAAGAGAAATATCAATACAAAGAGGCTGATTAAAGAACCCTAGTTAAGCTCAATCTCAAAATAAAGTTCCCATGTTAATTAATTCCCCAACATCTCAATTTTCACAGGTCACCTCCAATGTCCCACATCAAATTTCTCCCATCTTTCTTTTCCACTTTTTGTCGTCGCATTAGTGGTAATGGTGGATGAATGTGAAATGGAGAAGAGAGATTTAGGGTTTTTTACCGAGAGTGTGCTTGTTGTTGTGCATCCAGACCTTGAGAACGTGCCTCTTCAGGCCGGTTTCGGCGCAGAACTGCTCCACCGCGGCCTCGTCGTGCTTCTGGATGCGCCACTCCAGCCTCTCCGCCAACTCCAGCATTTTGTCCTTTTGTTCCTGGGTGAACTTGGTACGGAACCGCTTTTTGGAGCCACCAGAGCCGCCGCCGCCGCTGCTGCTGGGATTCGACATGTCTTCGTCCTCTCTGGAAGTTGATGGGAGTGCTAGAGGCCGCTGATGGCTCGGCGGGGCCACGTGGAGGTACCCCGCGGGGTGGGCCGTACGGTAGTACGGCGAGAATTGTTGTTGTTGATGGTGGTGATGGTGGTGCGGATGGGGTTGTTGGGGGTGGTGGAAGCCCTCCCCCTCGGCCTCCTTCCGATGGAAGTTGCGGTGGCAATTACACGCTGCGCACTTTAGCGCGTCTAGGGTTCCTTCCTCGCCTGCCGGCATGAACTCCCCGCAGCCATCCACCGCGTGCCCGCCGAGGCTCACGGCATGGTTCTTCAAGCACTCCCTATACCTATGACTCCCGCCACCGCCTTTCCTGGCAGCCGGCGACGCCCCCTCTCCTCCACTCCCCATTTTCGGCCTCCCCAGCGTCGTTTCGTAATTTGCCTGCACCTGAATACCGATTTCCTCATCTTGGTCTTCTTGCTCGTCAAATTCCATTTTCTCTCTCTACTTTCTCACTCCCTTGAAAAAATAAAGATCTACATCCGCAGCAAATCTCAGCAGATCGTCCACCCACAGCCGATATAAGCTTAAATTCCTACATATACACACATATATATATACATATAGAACAAAATTAAGAAATTATCCAAGAGGTTGATCAGAAGAAAAGATAAGAGGAAGAGGAGGGTGTGGACATGAATTACCCGTCTGCTAAAAATAAAAAAGAAAAGGAATTCTTTACTTCCAAGGCCTTTGATATACACACACAACTCTGCTTTTCATCTCTCTCCTCTCCTCTCTCTCCGCTCTTGTGCCCTAAATTGTGTCTTTTTCTTCCGGTTAATTAAGGGTAGGTTTACCGGTTGTTGCCGGTAAATTTTGCTCCCTCAGCTAACAGCATCCACTGTTTTTCACACAGAGAGAGAGAGTGGGGGAGATTTTTCCTTCATCTGTGATGAGAGGTAAAAAAAAGTAGAGGGGGGAGTCTGAAATTACTTTTTCAGTAAGCATGAAAGAGGAAATATGAAAGCTGTGGTGTCTGGTCAATACAGTGACGTAGGGCACAAACTGAAACAGGCCGTGGTTGGGTAACTCCTTTCTTCTTTTGTTCCTTACTGGAATATAGAAAATTTACATAAATAAATATAAAAAACAAATTCCATGTTTGGGAACATGGAAATGAGTTTTGGATCAAACTACAATGAAATAGCAAAATGACTTTTAAATGAATCAGTGTTTTACTGACCTGTTAAGAAGTTTTTACTAACTTTTTTTTCAAATGAAATTTAAATTTTTTTATCTTTTATTTTTTTTTGACATTTTACCAACAACAAATATTAAAATCTAGTAAAAATTTAATTAAAAATTTTAATAAAAAAACTAGTCCAAACGAGTAATTAATTTGTCTGAAAACTGTTAGTTTTGATTGCATATATTAAAATAGTGTTAGTTATCCTTTACAACTGTTTACAGTAAAGAATTAAACATTATAACTCAAGTTTAATCCCACCTCACACTCAGGGATGACAGTAGACCAAAAAAAAAATAAATATCTGACCGAACTCACCTCGTATAAAAAGGATATGAAGAATTCAAAAAGGGATGGAGGAAAAAATAAAGGTATTAAACTAAACATGTGCAGATATGGAGACAGAGATGGACTTAAGTTCTCTTCTACCCCGCCCCTTCCCGTCTCGCTATACCCGTTAGGTATTAATATAATTAGTAATTACCTAGGGTTCAATTATAAATATTAAGACTAAAAGAAGGATTTAACTATAAATTTTAAAACAAAAAATAAGAGCTCACTTGTAAATAATAAAATTTAAAATTTTCCAACCGTATTTTTTTGCTTATTTATTTATTTTTGTATTTATTTTTAGATTTTTTTGAGATTATTGAGCTTGGTGGGTGTGGGACGGGGGCGGGGGCGGGGGCGGAAGCGTGGTGGGCGGAAAATTTTACCTGCGGACGAAAATGGACATATAACAAAATACTTGTACAGATATGTAGGTGAAAATAGAGATAAATTTAGATGGATACATGAATAAAGGTATTAATCTTCACTTTGCCCCAATCTACTGTCATCTCTACTCGCACTTTGATACTGTAACTCTACTAATTTGATGAAGTAACCTGTTAAAGGCCAGAACATCCAAACACAAAAATAATAATAATAATAATGCAATTAAGTTATAAAGTCCCAATTTTTTATTGTGTATTTGTCTATTCAATGAACAAAGTTTTGTCATCAATCCACATGTCAGGATCATTTTTGTCTTAAATGAGTTGAAGAAGAGTCAGTAACCTAATAATGTGGCACATGCGATGTTGTTTGTCCCAAAAGGATTTATGCAAAGAGTCATAATCTAATAATGATGCACAAGCTAGGATTTTTCAGGCCATTGCCAAAATATCCAAGATAAAAATAAAAAATAAATAAAAATAAAGTAGTACTAGTTTGTCAAGGGTTGTATGTATGACTTCAATTTTGATGCATTTTTGTATAGAATATTTTTGTTACAGAAATGGATACATGTTCATGAGACTTTCTTTTTTATGTTATATGTATACTTCAAAATAAACGTGTTGCATGCATTTTGGACTGGTTTGTCAATAGTTATATATATGAATTAAATTTTAATGCACTGATAACATAAAATTATTATCAAAAGTATAACACACATCTATGAGCCTTGCTATCTTATATTATATTTTTAACTCTAAAAGACAGGTTATAATTTGGTGTCACACTTGTGTCAAAGTTGTTAGCCTAAATTTATTCAAATAGAATTTTATATATGATTTTGATGATAATTTACTTTGATTTATGAATATTTTCTTGATCCTTAGTCTAGTTGGTGTAATAAAATTTTGCAGCATTATGAAGCACTTGGAAAGTAATATTTAAATATTTGAGAATCATGTTTTAAGGAAACTTGATTCAAGAAAAAAAATTAGAGGACATAATTTTCTTCTAAGACTGAAAATCCGATGAAACTATATTATATGATATAGCCTTCATTTTTTGCTCATATCTTTTGATCTAACTGTTAGATTGATCGGATTTTCATGACATTAGAAAGAAGATTCAAATGTCTAATTACAATATTTTATAAAATTTTCAAGGAAATGATGTTTTCTTGAATGCAAATGAGTTGGAAAATAACTTATCGGATTTGAAATTCGATATATGGCAGCCAAGAGAGAGTCATGATTATTTGATCATACTTTTTGATCTATAAGTTTAAATGATCTGAATTTTTATGTGCTAAAAAGCTGACTTACATATCTATCGTATCTCTTCATCTACAAATAGAGATACACTTGAGGAGCAATCGAAAACAATAAGAACAACAAGAGTTTGTGCGTCAAAATGTTATTCATCCTACAAAGTCTTTGAGAGTTTCATTGTATTTTATCTTGTATTGTTTTGAGAGTTTCATTGGAATATTCATTCTTTAAGAGAATTTATTTGTAAGCAGGGCCAGCTCTGAGATTTTAGGGGCCTCAATCAAAATTCGGAGATGAGGCTCTCTATACAATTATGGATTTACGACTATTAAAGGTTTTTTTTTTTTATCATATAGGGAGTGCAAACGACAATTTCACAAATTAAAATTCACAAAAACAAAATCAAAATAGAAATTTAAACTTACAAGTGTAATAGACAAAACGTCAATACTACTTATCACAAGAACAGCTGAACCCCTGTTTTCTCCCACTTTCTTTTTGCCTTTTATTTATTTTTGGTAGGCTCCACTAGTGTACAAGTGAAGAATGAGCCTCTTATTTGAAATTGGACCTCTTATTAAAACATCATTTAATTTTTTTATTTTGGGCCACTATATAACACCTCTAAATAATTGGAACCCCAATTTTTGGACTTTTGAGGGAGCCTAAAGCCTGGGTTGAGCTTGTTTCAGCCCAGGGCCAACTCTGCTTATAAGTAAGAGTAACTGTATTCTTGTTCTTTCTTTTTGTAAGGGAAAGACTAGGTAGAAAAAATAGATATGGGTTGGGTGTGACTAGCATTTGTATAAAAATTAGTTGAAGTGAAGAATTACTTGGTTGGATGTAACTAGCACCTGTATAAAAATTAGTTGAAGAGATGTAACTAGCATCTGTGGAAAAAAAAAAAAACTAGTTCAAAAGGAGAACTAGTGCTTGGATTAAAAGGCTAGTTGCTATATCAGTGGTTTGGATATAGTAGAGAAAAATCTCAAGAAATGAGCTTTGAGGAGTGGACATAAATTTTAAAGTTAAAGTCGAACCATAGTAAATTTTGGTATCGTATTCTCTTATCTCTATATCCTTTACTTTGTAGTTTGAATTGCTTGCATTTATTTACAATATATTATTGGTTGATTAATATTTGTTTGAATATTTAGTTAGAATTTTTATTATTAAATTATTATTTAAACCCAATTCATTCCCCTCTTGAGTTGCCACCTAGACTAACAAAAGTTAACTCTCTCTCTCAAACTAATTGGGACTAGCCCAGTTAGTCAGAGTTTTTGGTCTCTGTTAAAAAGGTCAGGAGTTCAAACCCCCCTTTCTTCAGATTCTCTTCCCAGTTTCGACCCTTCTTATAATCTTTCCGATAAACTAAAAAAAAACTCTCTCTCTCTCTCTCTCTCTCTCTCTCTCTCTCTCTCTCTCTCTCTCTATATATATATATATATATATATATATTATTTCTCTAGAAGTTTTGTTCAAGTAGGATGGCAATTTTTTGACATGACCTTTCAGCTCACTACTCAAGCTTTATTTTTCAAGATTTGGATTAAAATTTTTGACCCATTAAATAAATGGGTTGAGTTTGAATTGGCATCTTCCAACCTGTTTATAACCGGAGCGGTTCATTATGTTATTTCATTTAAATAAAAATTACTAATTTTTATGACACAGAATTATTTTTATTCTTTGATTTTACATTAAATATATGCTTTTAGCATATCGTGATTAATCAAAAGTATTAATACTGATTAATAGAACTATTTTGAATTAATTTAAATTATTGAGGAATTGTACAAACGAAAAGTCCATTTTTTAGTTTAAAATTTTTAAAAACAGTAGGTGATTTAGGATTTAAGTTTATATGAGTTTGGCTTGAATTCAAACTTCATAACCTGTTTATTACCTATTGCCACCTGCGGATAGAGTACGTTTAAATTACAAATCTTTAAATTGTACTCTAATTGACAACAAGCTTTAGGAATAGCCATTTAAAGATAAGGTCATAATGAAAATTTTGTAATAAAAGTTACTACTCTCAGCTAGAAAATTCCTAAGACAATGGCTAAATTAACCATTAACTCAAGTAACAACCAACAAGTTTTGGCAACAATGTTGGTACGTTTAGTTTTTGTTTTCTGTTTCTGTTTCTGTTTTTTTTTTTTTTAAAATTAAAAAAAATAAAAAAAACACTAAAATAGATGTGTTTTCTGATTCTAAAACACTGATCTGGTATTATTAGTGGAACGGTAACCTATAAATGCCATCATCAGACCATAAAAAATAAAAAATAAAAACACACACTATGACATACAACAAAAAATAAAAACTGACAGTATTTCTAAACGCAGAAATGAAAATTTTATTTTTTTTCCTTTTCTTGTTTTTTTGTTTCGGTAAGCACTTGTATTAACAAAAATTGAATGAACAATGAAACTCTGGACATAGCCCTCAAGAGCTCACAAAGACATGCTAAAACGGCTATGATCCTGAAATGGATAACAAAAACAGAGAGATAATTATATTTTACTCTCTTAGGGTTTAAATTAAAATAAAAAATTTCTTTGTGGTTTAAAAGTTGACACATGCCCCTATAGATTGGACTTATTTGTAAAATATAAAGAAACTGTTAAATTTAATGAAATTCTGTTATAGAGGTATTTTTATTATTTTATATCTCTAAATTAGAATATCAAAAAAGCGATTGGGTGAAATAGCAAAAAAAAAAATATTCGAAATACAACATTTTATTTTAGCATAAGAGGGCTAAATTGTCTTTTAATCTTCTAATTTAAAAAAATAAAATAATAAAAATACCCTTATAACAAAATTTTCGTTAAATCTAACGATTTTTATTAATTTTATAGATAAGTTCTAACTATAAGAGCTTTTGTGTTCACTTTTAAACTACAAGAGTCATCTAATTTTAATTTAAACTACAAGAAGATAAAGTATAATTACTTTTTAAAAAAAACCTAACCTACCAAAAGATCAACTCTCACAACCCGAGAGGCTGGGCCACACAACCTTTCACAATCCGAGAAGATAGGAAGAAAACAAAAAATTGTTAACCTAATGAAAGGGCTTAGACTCATGTGGTAAAGCCACGCAGTTCATTAGCACGAGCCTTACCGATGATGAGAGAATAATCTTAAGAAATCAACAAGACAAAGCCCAACTAAACGCGGCACTAAGGGCTGTTTGGTTGGGCTTTTTTTTGACTTTTTTTACTCAAAAGTCGAGATTTTAAAGCAGTTTTGCTTTTTTTTTTTTTTTTTTTTTTTACTTTTCTACTTATCTTATCTAGTTAAAAGTAAAAAAATAGAAAAAAATTTACCTTTTTTTTTGCTTATAAAATTAAAAAAACAAAATAAAATAAAAAAATAAAAATAAAACTGTATTAAATGGACCCTAAATTCGGAAGGGAGGCTATATATCCGTTGGATCCAAGGAATTGAATTGTCAGCAATTTATGGAAGCTGTGCTTTTGATGCGTGCCCTCTCATCACTGTCAACCTATGCAGCCTTTTTTTACCCTTGACTTGGCACTGGTTTGGATCCAATTTTTTACTGATTTTTAAAAAGATTTACACTAGCTTTTCTTAATCGATACTAATTTTTATTTAAATTTTTTTGTGTATTTTTTACTGATGCTCAACGTATGCTCTCGGTGCATGTTAGCATTTACCTTTCCTTATTACAACTTTTTCTAGTTAGATAGTTTCAAATTCCAATTCTAAGGCTCAGACTCATGCTTCTATACACATTGTGAGTGGCTTCGCAGCCAATCCTTTTTTTTTTTTTCTTTTTTCTTTTTCCAATTCCGTTCCAAAAATGGGGCGGACAAGATGTTTGTACAAATTTATAAGTTATTTTTTAAGTTGTTTCCAATTTTAAAATAATACATCAGCCCATATAATCCAATTTTTTTCAATTTTGTGTCTAATGGCATTATACTCCACAACCAGAGGAAGCCTTTGTTCACCCATAACCTCCCAAACCAGATAAGGTTACAATTTTACAAGAGGCTAGGTGACAATTTTCCATGGAAAATAACATAAAGAAATACTAAAACTTTTTGTAAATGTAAAATTCTGAAGTAAAATTTCGTGTCATGCAGATTGTAATTTAACCAGTTAAGTCCGTGCATGTGGTAGTTTTTGCGAACACATTAAATTCACATTTTAACCCTTAATTCAACTCTTGAATTAGTTGTTGGTCAAAAATTATTATTAAAAAAAAAAAAATCTAACACTGGCTTCTAATTATAGTTGTCAATACTATTAGCTCTAAATTTATTCAAATAAAATTTTATATATGATTTTAATGATAACTTACTTTGATTTATAAATATTTTCTTGATCCTTGGTTTAGTTGGTGCAATAAAGTTTTGCAGGATTATGAAACACTTGAAAGAGAGATCAAGACTTAAAAAATAATGTCTAAATTCTTGAGAATCATGTTTTAAGGAAACCCAATTCAACGAAGAAGATTAGATGACATAATTTTTTTTCTAAAGTTAAAAATTCGTTAAAACTATATCTTATGATATAGGCATAGTAATTTGTTCATATCTTTTGATCTAATCATTAAATTGATTTAATTCTTATGGGACTGGAAAAAAGACTCAAATGTCTAATTACGATAGTTTATGAAATTTTCATGAAAAGAACGTTTTATGAGACAAAAATGAGTTAAAAAGTGATTTATTGTATTTGAAATTCGATATATAGCGGTAAAAAGACAATTATGATTATTTGGCCATATCTTTTGATCCAGAAATCTAAATGATCTGATTCTTAATGTGCTGAAAAGCTGACTTACATATCTATCGTATCTCTCGTGGATGAAACTTCAAATTTGAATGATATCTAGATGAAAAAGGAGCATACATCTGACTTAGTGCTGTAAAAATTCAAAGATAATAACTAAATAGATAGCCTGAGTATTTTATTCATATCTTTTGATTCTGATCTTTAAATAGTTTGATTCTTGAGAATCTGGAAATATAACATCCATAGATATATATTTCATATCTCATAAAAATTTTCAAAATCAAACGTTTGTTATATGAAAAAGTTAATGCAAGTTGACATAGTTGTGCAAAAATTCAAATATGCTAAATGAGAGACAGTTTGAGTAATTTGATTATAACTTTTAATTTGACAATTGGATCGACCTGATTCTTAAGGTTCTAAAAAGCTGATTTCCATTTCTACAACTTGTCTCTTATATACATTTTCAAATCTGAACGTTATTAAGAAGAAAATCGAGGTAGAACTAAAGACATTTTATCTGAAATTTAAAATCCTGTCTAATAGCAGCTTACTCAATGAAAAGAAATCTTTAATACTTTCTCAAATGGCTAGAAACTTATTTGAAGCTAGAAATCAGCCTCCTATCTTCATCTATAAATATAGATACACTTGAGTAGCAATTAATAACAACAAGAGCAATAAGAGTTTGTGAATCAAAGTGTTATTTATCCTACAAAGTTTTTGAGAGCTTCATTGTATTTTATTTTGTATTGTTTTGAGAGTTTCAATAGCATATTCATTCTTGAAGAGAATTTATTTGTAAGAAAGTGTGATTGTACTCTTATTCTTTCTTTTTGTAAGAGAGAGATTAACTAAGAGAAATAATTAGGGGTTGGGTGTGACTAGTATCTGTGCAAAGACTAGTTGAAGTGAGAGATCACTTGGTTGGGTATGATTAGCACCTGTGTAAAACTAGTTGGAGACGCATGACTAGCATCGGTGTAAAAAAACTAATTATAAAGAAAGACCAACGCTTAAGTTAAAAAGCCAGTAGCTGTATCTACAGTTTTGATGTAATGGAGAAAAATGTCAAGGAAGGAGCCTTAGGGAGTGGAAGTAGATTTTGAAGTTGAAATCGAACTACGATAAATTTTTATGTCATATTCTATTCTCTCTATTTCATTTACTTTATAGTTTGAATTACTTGTATTTATTTACAACATATTATTAGTTGATTTATATTTGTTTCTTCATTGAATATTTTGTTAGAAATTTTAAATCTAAAATTTTTGTTAAATTATTGTTTAAACTCAATTCACTCTCTTCTAGGATTGCCATCTAAACTAACAAATACCGTATCAGCCAGTGTATCATTTTTGCTATTGGTATGATACACACCAGTACCGGTGTAATATCGGGTACCATCTCAAATTTATCACTATAAATATTATATGCTTAAAAATATATATATTTAATTACAAAATATTCACATATAAAATTTGACATTGCTTTTAATAAATATTATTCAACTTTAAATTGTTTTAATCTAATATAAACGTGTTATCCAACCCAAATATATATTTAAAAAAACATACTATTATCTAGTTTATGTCCAACATAAGTTTTAATAGACACTTATCATCTAAAAACAATAAAATAAAATTATTTTTGTTTGTATAGTTGGACCGAGAGCCTAGGGTTGACCATGGCGTGGGCCCGTCTGGAAGTCCTGGCAGTCACTGAAAATGACTCACTCAAGTCTCGCGACTGTGTAGAGGCGAGAACCAAGGGCAGACAAGAGAGAGAGAGATTTACAAACCTATGGTAGCTTCTGTAATAAATGTAATTAAGTTATCCCTATTTGTTATAAATGTACTGAGATTATTTATAGTGAGTAGTGATTGACACTGCGTGGACACGTGACGTCTACCGATTGGACATGCCTGAACCTCACCATCATAATTTGGAGAGGCCATGTTAGGGCCGCGGCTGGTTGATTAGATATGCAATTTGCCACGGTGCCAGGCTCTTGTCCAGCCATGGCACACCACATGTCTGCTGTATTAAATGTGCAACAGATCAGCATTTAATGCTTAAAATACGACATTTGAATGGATTTGGGGGTGGATCTTTTTCCCTTAGCTAGTTGATGGAATTGGCCTCCGGTACGCTTGTGAGGCGCGTGACTCAACAATCCCTTTGGTTCTAACCTCCATTCCACTGCCCATGAAGAGGGATCCCAAACGAGGGTAAGTTAAATTAAGAGGTTAGGGGTTTTAACCTGTTAGATGGTGAGGCGTGGGGCCTTGAGGCGTGCTAGCCGTGAGGCCTGTCTTGCATGGATGCTCGTTTTGGCAGGAGTCGTGCAGGCGCGGGGCCTGATTTAAGTGAAACTCTTGGAGCTGTTTGAACGAGGCTTAAGGATGGGGTACTGAGCCTGCCACAAGGGCAACGATGCCGAGCCAATTTGTCTAGGCATTGTTGACCCAAAGGGGGCCCACGTGGTCTGCTAAGTAGACAGGTGGGTTGCCACGTGGCATCCGCTGACTGGATACCTACAATTTTAGAATAAATTACACAAAATTTGATAGCTTCTAGTAACTCCGGTATTAGTCAGTACTATTCGGTACCATCAATATTGGTCAATATTAGCCTATACTTTAACCACTACGAAACTCACCTTTATTAGTATTGCCCAACGCCAATCAGCACGATATTGATAACTATGCTTCAAATAGGGGCCTTCATCAAACCTAAGCCTTGCCTTGTTAGATTTAATCATTTTTGACCATTTACATACATTGAATCTTATTTGGTACATCTTCGTCAAAGTCAACAAACTAAATGAAGATGTTTGTTGTCGTTGTGGGGTGTGCTTTTGCACGTGTGCGGTTTTATTTTTATTTTTATTTTTTAAGTCATGCTTATATTAAACGATTTTTAAGCACATGATCGGTTGGCGAGGATGATTTTCAGGCATTTTTGGTACCCTTTTATATTAACTACGGCTAAAATTTAATAGCCTATTTGGAACTTTTGTAGGGAAGAAAAAATATTAAATTATCTTTTTCTCTTTTTCTTTCATTTTATTTACAAAATCAAATAGGAAAGAAAAACTATATATATATATATTTTTTTTTTCTTTCCTTCCTCTCCAAGTTCCAAACAAGCTGTAAGAGAATTAATGTCTTTTGTTTTCTTTTTTTTTCCCTCGACCAGCACCCCTCTCTCACCGAAAACGTAAATAATTAGCAAAACAGTGATATCATCAAAACAAATTGAAAATAATCAACCTCTACTTCTTGTTTTAACGATTTTTTTGTGGGATTAGACTTTCTCAAAAAAAAATTTAAAAATAATCCTACTGTCTCTTCCATCCAACAAGAGAGAGAGACAGAGAGAGAGAGATATGAAAATCTACTAGTTCCTTTGCCATTTACCACGAGGATACACTATTCAAGTCCATGAGATGAGAGGTGGCCCAGGGTTGTTGCCTTGCACACGACCTAGCTTGTATTGACATAACTAACGAAGGAAAATTATACATATCATTTCATGTTGAATTGTCCATCAAACTAAATCAAAGTACGTATAGAATTACAAAACCTGAGACTTGACGGTTAATTAAACTAATAGGTTGGAGGTGAGATCGACAACGATGGTTGTCATTCAAGAACACTTTGTGCATTATAATGTGAGAGAATTAGATCAGTAGGGCATGTCGGCACTGACTTTTTTGAAAAAAATTTATGTAATAGTACCATAGAAGCAATGTTATTATTATAACGAGCACAATTGAAGTGCACCAAGAGAGCAATGTTTTACATGCACCTTAAACAATCAAATTATTGTGAATTCACTAGTCTATAGTTAAGATATGATAGTGTTAGAGAGTCATTGTCTGGATACACTATTTCTAACATTTCTTTTCTCTGACTCTTTTTTTTTTTTTTTTTGGATCAGAAGTGTTCGAGTCAACTTACACGCACTTTAACTTCTCTCTCTTGGTCTAATTATAGACAGGAATATAAATCTCTTGTAACCTTGCTCCAAAATAATTATCAAGTTTTGAACTCAAAAAGTCTGAATTTATAGCTCATCCCTAACTCCTTTTCTCCATTTCACTCCAACAAGAAGTAAGAAAAACAAAATTTTTTATCTATATATGCTTTATCTTGTGCAGTGGCACGAGATACAAATCCCCAAAATTTCTTATGTATCTTGCTAAACGATAATGATACATAAACAAAAATTTTATACACAATTCATGTTCAGGACGATATATATAACTAAATGATAGCCATAATGTTGTGTACAAATTTTATCAAATAATAGCATTTGCCCTTACTAAAAAACCCAGAGATCTCTCTCTTGAATTGTTTGGTAACATTAATGGTGGGAGATCAAAACATGGTACAATAATTGCTTTTGAAATCTAGCTGCATTATTGCTCATCCCAATCTCAAAAATTGAAGTGATGGCCCTCAATACCTAGGGAAGAAGTGTTAAACGAGCAGAGTCGGAGTAGAGTAATTGGTAGTTTAAGGATGCAATGAAAATATAACAAGCTTCAAATGTGTTTAAATTTAATTTATTTATCTTTTAAATTAATTTCAAATAAGTTTTTGATCGAGTTGATCACAAGGGTGTTCAAATAACTTGATATCTTATTATGCCTCAAAAGTGCATATAAACTTATCTGAGTAAAATTCGAAATAAGCTCCAAAAATTTAAAATATCAAAACATACTCAAGCTTGATTTGTGTTTTAGATAATGGATCGATCTTGAATTAGTTTTAACGAGCCGGAGTCAAGCTTTGAGAATAGGAAGATAGAAACTGTGGGTTTCTTTTAGAGAGTTGGGGCTTCACGTGGTTAGCCACATGATCGAACCGATTCTGACTCAATAGATGAATGGATTAGATCAGTTTGGGTTGAGTGAAAAAATCAGTTTTTAGTACAAAATGATTACATTGGGTCAGGTTGAACGGGTCAGGTTTAGGAAATAAAGTTACAGCACCCAAATCGAATATGATTGGATTAGTTAAAATCCATTCGTTATTTATTCATAGGGCGATCGGTTTGGTGTCAGGTCAATCAGGTTGGCCGGAATGATAGAATTTTTTAACAGCCCTAGTGATTGAGAGCTCATGTGTGTGGCCACGAAAAATAAAAGTGGGCATCTAGGGGCCTCACTACTTTTCTTGCACAGTTGACTCGACCGACTAGTAGCTACTAGGGCTACGAACTCCCCATCGGTTCCGTTGGCGTTCATATATATATCTATACCATATATTATAGCAATAGGTTTAGAGATTATTGAAGTTGAAAGTTTTATTTTTTCAAATTTTGATTTTTTAAAAATGTAAAATACATGTGCCATATTATTATTGGTTCCTCCTAATTAATTCATTATTTATCCTAAACTTCATAAATGCTATTTTAGGATAGTTAGATTTTAAAATTTTAAAATAGAAAGAACATGTATCCTTAAATTATTAACATTTTGCATATATGTCTAAATAAATTATATATTATAATAATACGTTAGCGTTAAACTCTCAATTCAATTTTTACAAATTTTTAATTTTTTACAATGTTAGAATAACTTTAACATTAATCTAAAAACTCTCACTAATTGAATGATGTATATAGAATAGATGGATTTATAATTTCTGAAGTCTAATAATTGAGATCATAGTTTCTTAAATTCTCTTTTAAAATTCAAACTATTATATATTTCCAAAACTCATCTTAAAATTTTTTAAAAAATACACACCCATTGGTGTGCAATCTATAGTATATCAATTGATTGTTTGGTTTTCAAGTTCAAAAGTTCTAACCAATTTTTTTTAGAGTTTTAAATTTAAAAAACAAGTATGTCATCTAATCATTGGTTTTTTCATATAAATCTTTGCTATTATTTTTATGTGGACCCTAATTTAAATATGGTATGTGTAACACCCAATTTATTTTTATCTATAATGTTTGATATCTTAGGTCAATCATTTAATTGAAACCCAATTAATTTACGATTGTTCAAAATGAGTCAATCTATTGATAGATTTTTGAAAAAAAATATTTTTAAATTCAACATATCCAAAATTAATATTCTTTTGTAAAAAATTAAGTTTATCACCTCAGTTTTTGTCCATTACTAATAATTTTTTTGCATTACTTTAAATTAAAGTGACAAGTACTTTCAATTTTGGATAAAAAAACTTATTCTTTGAGATTGTGACCTAATGTTATGCTTCTAATTATATACTTTTAATTTGAGAAGATTAGAGGTTACACATATGTAAACATGCATATTTAAAATATTAAACGTAGCACGATAGTAAAATACTCATTCTCATTAAAGTATTTATTATTTTATATACAAAATATTAAATATCAAAATTTTAACGTAAAGATTACGTTCTTATAACTATTTTTTTTGGAACATAATACACCGTCTATAAGTTTACTGCTAGTGTAACATACATATGTTTCTCAATAAGAGTCAAGAGTCCATTCCATTGCCAGGCCCACCTTTGACTGCTTTCTTGTGTGCTCTGAGAGAGAGAGAGAGAGAGGGAGATAGAGAGAGAGAGAGAGAGAGTGGGCGTAAGGAGGAGACAAGGAAGGATGTAGACAAGACGAGAAAATGGGAGTGGGGGGATGTCTGACCTTTGATTTCCCAAATCCCATGCTTTTTGGTTGCTGCCTTCTATGTTATCTCCTTTTTGCAAGTTTCCTTTGTTTTGCTGTCACTGCAGTGTACTCTTTTCTTCCCCCAGGTGGCAAATGGAAAATGGCATTCCTACTGTTTGAAACTTAAAAAAAAAAGAAAGAAAAGAAAAGAAAAGAAATTTTTTTTTATTACTTGTTTAATTTTATAAAAAAAAATAGAGAAAAACAGATAGAAAAGGAGATGGATTAATTTAAAAAAAATTTCCTTCACTTTTTATACATTTTCTCTTTTATTTCTTGTCCTTTTCCTTTTCTTTCCTCTCCAAGCTACAAAAAGGCTGAAAGGGTCTGTGATTGACAATTTTTTTGTTTTTAAAATGAAAAGCTATTTCATTCAAACACACAATGATCGTTTTATTGAATGAATTATATATTTATAGACACGTGGCGTTAGTCTAAAGGCATTCACCACTTACCAATGGGAGTGGAGAACCAATACGAAAATAACTTTTCTTTTTATTAATAATACTCTCATCTTTACAGCCTGTTTGGGTACTTGGGGAAGAAAAGATAAGGGAAGAGAAAGAAAAAATGAAGGAAAATTATTTTCTCTTTCTTTTTAAATTTTGTGAAGAAAATAAGAGGGAAGTGAAAGGAAAGAAGAGAGACAGAGAGTGATTTAAAAAAAAAAAATTTCCTCCTAGGTAGAATCAAACAAAAAAATAAAAACAAATAGTAATTTTTTCTTTTCTTCCTTAAATTCCAAACACGCTATTACTATTCTTGTGCTTGGAGATGCAGACAGGCCAAGCTTTCAGATTGGGCTCAACCACGAGCCCTATTTGGTAAACCTTCAATTGCCAACCCAATATTTAGGCCCAGCTTCGAGTCCAAGTTCCTTGCATTTTCTGTCAATTGCCCCAATGGCTAGGTACACTCCTTCCTCATTGATTTTAACCCGGTACCCACAAAAGAATCGAAATACCCACAAAATACACCAATCTGATATTGGTATTCGTTCGGCAGCTTCGGCTGTAGGCCCTAAAAAAAGGCATATCCGACAAGGTCTGCTCGATTTTTTACTGGCCTTTGAATAATCCATACCAACCCGAGAACCCATCCATATATATATAGTATATCTACACCCAAATGTTTTCATATCAATGGCTGTGACCATCTATAGGGTGGATTTCGTGACACCCAATCAAAAGATATAAGAAAGGGTAGGATGAAGCATTTGCAAAATTATTAATGTTCTTGTACAATTACAATCGAGGTAAAATCACCCTGAGTTTCGATTCAGTGCTAGGTCCAGAAATTGAAAACCAACCAAGGTCAATTAGGCTTTGGATTTGAAACCACCCCAAACCGAACTAACCCACGCACATCCTCATTTAAGCACCTAGAGTCCAGAACTCTCCAACCCACCAAAAAAACAGAAAGAAAAAGAAAAAAGAAGAGTCCATCCAGAAATCCACATCCTCAACTGAACATCTACAGGGATGTCCTAAGCTTTTAACACACTGGTTCCCACTTTTCAACTACAATAAAAGCGGCCATTCCCTTGTCATGTGCTTATATTATTAGGCAATTGGATAAAAACACATGCATTTGTCACGATTTAATTTGCTCGTCATATAACATTAGCAAAATGACATGACATTACCGTTACATTGAATATTTTTTTGTTGAATTGGCTCGCTCTAGTTCCCTCTATTTAGTCTTCAATATCCAATTTCTATCTCCAATGCAATGTTATCACTAAGGCATGCAATATATATCAGCCTGCCTACCAGGTTCAGAGCATGAAGTAGAAACTTGGATTGTCCAGAATGATAGTGTAGCAAACAGAGGTCAACCACCTAGGACTCTAATCTAATTCAGGCACCCACTCAAGCTGAGTAGTTTTCAAAAGAATAAATAACCAAAGAAATCGAAATCAGCACTTGAAGATCATTAATCTACCACTTTCTGCCAAAATTACAGCAGTACATTGGTACCAAGCAGGACTGCAAGGACTGTGAAGACTACTTAACCCAATTTATCAACTGAAAACAAAATGGGAAGGGCTGAAATGCCGTGTATCATGACAGAGAGAAACTTGAGAGAGAAGATGACAAAAAAATGAGCGAGATTGGAGTTAAAGAAACTATGCCACCCAGTTAAAAAAATAAAATAAAAAACCTTTACCAGGATCAACACTACTAGTTTTGGTTTGGTCTGGTTTGGTCTGTACTAGAATCAACATTTATTTACTACTGAAACAAGTAATGTAATAAAATTACATTATGTCGTCGAAAGACAATTAATGACATTAACAAATTAACCTAGAAAATAACAATTACCAGACCATGTCCTCCAGATGCATCACACAAGAAAACTCACAAACACTGAGAATCATTGATACAAGAATGCCAGACAAACACTCAAACAAGAGCGGCATATAACATATTTTGATTCCCAAGAAACCCTAATATCCCGACAGAATTAATCTACACATCCAATTGACGACAACACGACACACCTTTTGTGACGGTGGAAAATTTTTGCCCCAGGCAGATTACAAGCTGTGTCCCCTCAGCATGTCTTTCAGATTTTTGACAGCACTATCATAGTTTACAAAGCCCATGAACCAAAATTCATGATTGTCGACGGAGATGATCTGAATGTATTTTTCGGATGGATTGACTTTGCTCGTTGAAGAATTAATTGCTTTCAGCTGATGCAATGGGAGAACCACCTATTTATGCATGGAGAAAAAAAGTGTGCACAACAATGTCAGTGATACTGACAGAAAGCTTAGTTATTGTACATTCGACAAAGATCTGAATAATCAATGAGTATTAGAAAGAGTTAAAAGAGGCTCGATTAGTTGTAACAAGATAAAGCCTGGAGTAATTAACATGACACTCACGATGTTCTGCTTACTGGATGTCTTAGGAGCACCTGTCTGGTACCTTGAACTCACATACCTCAGCTCACATATTGCCCAAGGAACCACACCCCAGGAGGATAGAGTGAAAGTGCTCCAATTTATTAGCAGAATGCAAGAGAGAAATTATACGAGAATGACAAATATGATCAGGCATAGCTCACACTAGTCCTACAATGAATGTCCACTCTGAGAAAGCCTATTCATCCAACAGGAGCTGAAATTAATGCATTCGCTTGAACTTTCAAGATTACTAGTGGTGTCCCACAATTATCCCTTGAAATTTGCCTAACTAAAGCATTTCTGATTGATATACTTATCAAATAGTGAGGATTATGAAAGGAAAACAAGATAACTTTATGTCGTGATTTCAAGAAGAACAAAGAATCAAACATTATGGTTCATCTGGAAAAGGAAAGGAGGACATCTTTGCCGGATGGGAGGTGTATTACAATAAGATATGGAATACTAGCAGAAAATTTGTCTGCAGGTTTTACGTAAAAAAAAAAAAAAAAATAGAGATCGATGAACTGGTAGGACTAGAACGATTGGAATACAACATTTTCATTACACATTCCTGCAAAAATAGGAGACATTCATATAGCCAATAAAATAAAATACACATTAAGTTAATTGAGAAATTGGGGGCCAGCTAAATTTTGAAGGCCTAATATACAGATCCACAAAATTAAATCAGATCAAATGGTTCTGCCATGTTGGCAGCTAGCAGATATCTTTCCTTTAATCTTTTTCAGGTTTGTTTGGTTGCCTCGAGCTCAGTTAGGCTGCTATGATCAACACTAAACAGAGTGACAAAAAAAATAACGGACACCATATGTCAAATCATGTTAAATGATGATAATGATGATGATAAGTCTCCAAAGAATTCCTTCTAGAAATTATAAATATTGGCAAGTTAGTAAATCACGTTAAAACTGGACAATACAAACCACTATACCTTATAATAGCTCCATTGAGTCTGGTCACCAACTTTGTAAGAAAGAGGATTGTCACTACAAAATCCTAGCTTTGCAGTAGACACATATAAGGTTCCCATAACTGGACCAGCAGAAGTGGATAGGTAGCAAGCATAGGACTTTAAAAGTTGCTCCTCAGGAACAGTTTCAAATGTTTGTCGAAAAACCTTCTCATAACCACCTTCTGCAAAAACTTTTGTTCCCTGAGCAATTCTTCCAACAGCAGCATCAGCAAAACTGGGACCCGTTTTCACTGATTCAAATAAAGATCAGTACATTAACTCCATACACCACAACGACACTCAGTAATTAGGCATGCAAAAAAATATTTTTAATTTTTGCACAGCATAAGCAATACCAGCACTACAACTGGATATAGGAACAAAATAAACACACAAGAGCAGCATAAACATTGAAAACGAAATAAAACGAAAAAAATCAACAGATCTGATGCACGCATGGAATAAGGAAAAGGAAAAAATGTAATGAGCCCTAGAAGCATCAACTTTTAAATATCACTTGTAAAACCCTGTTGTAAACATTCGAAATTCTCCATTAGCAAGACTTAACAGCTCACCAAAATGGAACTCCAGGCCCAAAAAGCCACATCCTAAAATCAATTTTTAATAGGAGAGTTCAAAACAAAACAAAGTTCATTAATGTGATACAAGGCTACAGTGAAAAGCATCATCCTGATATCTTCCTTAAACATCCAATGACAGCCAAAACCAGACTCTGCAACATCTCTTTGTCACTCCATTCCCACATAATTCCATCTTTGCAACCAAACAATTGAGTGAGAATAATTATTCTATTTCATTCCCACCCCATTCCATTCTTGCATTCCAAAAGTAACCTAGGTGATAAAACATGAGCATCTCATGGACCCGACCAAGGAGTATCTCCAGTAGATCAGCGTTTAAGTTATGTAAGTTAGACTCGCTATAGCTTCAAAATAAATTGGTACAAATGATTTGCAGATTATTTACATCCTTCATTCATTTTTCATACATAACACTACTGTGTCATTTTATTTTTCATACATAACACTAGTGTGTTTAATATTAGCCAGGGTGCAATGTAACTCTTTTAGCTTTTAGTACTTTTAAATTAAATATCAAACTACAATGCTACAACCATGACATAGTGAAGAAGTCAACCTACAGAAACTAATGCCTCCAGAGGCCAATGAACCAGTTGCTCTATTACATGCCTCCATTATCTAAAAATGATCAATTTCATAAGAATTGCTTAAAGGAATAGTCGATATATACATATCAGTCTCACATATCGTTGACTATTCCTGATGAATCACAATTCACACTGCATTCTCTAAAACATCGAATAAATGGATACCCAAGAGGCGCGTGTTAATAATCCAAAAGGATATGGTACTTCTCCAGCCAATGCTATTTCTTGGTCAGATATTATCCAAAACCATTGGTTTTAACCTTACACTTCCATCAATGTTTAAACTTCTCATGATACTATTTGGCTAGTCATTGCCACCACACAACCATGACGCCAACCTTATCTAAAACCGAGATCAAATTAAAGTGCTCTAAGCTATCTCGGCCAGGCATCTACTTCAGTTTCTGCATTTTCTGAATCCTGTTGCTTTTAGGGTTCCTTCCTAGTTCATACATACTCTGGCACAAAACTCTAAACCCACAAACTCTAACAAAGGATCAATAATATGTTGGTAGATCAAAAAACAGCATTAGAGTCAACTGGTTTTATATTAGTTTGCCCATAATCTATAACCAATAATCACACCATTTATAAAGCAAAAGGAACAGAGTTGTTATCTGTGCATAAGACTATTTAGCCAGACTTCTTGGATAACTATTGAGTAAAGACTTACAGTGCTGCCACATATTCCCAGCAAGATCCTCAGCCTTTTTCGTCGCCTCGGCTGCCTTCTTCCCCCAATTCCCAAGCACATCCTTCACTGAATCCATCTTATCTAATGCCCAAAAAAGACATGATTGTCATCAACTTCGTAATTTTCAATCGTTTGCTTCATAATTTTCTATAATTATCAATCAGTCAACGTACAAATGAAATTGAATCCCACCGACACTCACTCTTCATTGAAGACTCCGGCACAGGAGAGGGAGCCACGTATGGGTTATACTCCGGCGGCATGGTGGTGGCCGAGTTCCCGGGGACCGGAGCGGGGCCTTCGTGCTGCGAAGCCCTCTGATTGCTAGGCGGATGTTCGGAGGCCGGCGGAGGCGGTTGGGAACCAACGGGGACGCTGGTCCAATCCTCGGCGGGTGGAGCGACGTCGTTTGGGTCGAGCTTCGGATAGGGAGCGTAGTCGGAGGAGTGAGAGGGCTGGTGTTGGCGGTGTTCGGACTCCGCCGGTTTGTTGGGTTTGATTTGATCGGCTTCTTTTGGATTCTGACTCATGGTACTCCCTTCTTGCTTCAATCGAATATAAGATTGAAACAAAACAAACCCTAGATTAGAGTGGTGACGATATTATCTAGATTGTTCTTGGCTCTTCTCGTTTGATTGCTGCGGATGAGCTGTGAATCTTTCGAATTTGACGTTTGAAATGAATAATTGTGGCCTCTCGTGGGGAGCCAGAAATATCAAAGGAGTCTATTTATTTATTTATTTATTTTTAATTATAATTAATCTACATGCACTTGATTAATTTTTAATTTAATTTGATCAAAAAAGGTTATTCAAGCTAAAATTAAAAAATTTATAAAAGACAAAGCCTCTTAGAATTACCAAGTTTCAAACTTGAAATAAATTGCTTTGGCAAGAGGTTTGAAATTGAACTTAGTTAGAAATCTAACCGTTGCTTATTTAAAAAATTAAAAAAATTGAAAATCTTTGTTTTGGTAAACATAAAATTAGCTTATATAAATTTTAAAAAATAAAAATAAAAAAACAGCCTAAAGCACAAGGCTGTCACTGTGAAAGTTCCTTATAAAAATAAAAATATAATCAAAATGAAAAATTATCTCGTGGTTTATTTTTGTTCTTAGGTTCAAATTCCACAAACTAGTGTCTATTAGTTAATATGAAGTACACACTAGGATGAATATAACATTAATTACAAAAAATAAAACCTACAATTTATTACCAAAAAATGTTGTTTAGACTTGTTGCTAAACTCTCTCTTTATTGTAACTAATATCATGACTTAATTATAAAAAAACAAAAACCAACTAATTTACTTTACTTTTTCTTTTTCTTTTTTTTTTTTTTTGTAGGAAATAAGAATCACATCAAAATCTTGAAGTCACTGTTTTTGTTTGGATAATGTATTATTCCTTTTTGTAGTATTAGACAAATCTCATATCTCCTTCATTTAATTTTGAGGTAAATAACACACATATAGGGCCGTTTAATACAACTTTTTCTATTTTTTTTAATTTTAGCCAAAAAAGAGTCAAAAAATTTTAGTTTTTTTTGTTTTATAAGCTAAGACAAGCAAAAAAATAAAAACAAAAAGAAGCAAAAATGCTGAAAAAATTAACTATTTTTGCTTATAAATAAAAACAATTAGCACAAAAAAGCTTAAAAAATCCAGAACGAAACGGGACTCAATAAAAAATTGGGTGCAGACAAACCAAACATGCGTTTTCTTCAAAAACAACGTTTGCGTTTGAAAGGACAATAGAGATTTACAAAGCTCATCAAGGTGCGGATAAAATTTCCAATACATTGAAGACAAGACAATTTTTCTTTATTTTGCGAAAAGTAAATAACCCGCACACTTAATTACATTTGGGCCAAAGGAGTCCAACTCACAAATTTTTACGGAAAAGGGAAACTTGTTTTAATTTTTGGTATTTTGACTTTCTTAATGGAGACAACTATTAGAGGAACTAAGTTCAAAGATCAAAGCATTGGCAATCAATTAAAAAAAAAGTGACCAATATTCTTCTTTTATTTTACTTTTTGAAGCAAATTGGGTTGGAGTGTTGGATTGAAAGTTGTTCTTATCTTGCATGTGAACTTCACCAATCACCACATCAATAGAACAATGAAACTTTCAAGGTTTCATTCATAGAAGAGTGGAATAGGCCTTTAAAATAAAGTGAATCATCCTCTAGAATGGTCTAGAATGTGAACTCAGAAGCTCACAATTATGGGCTTCAGCAGCCCATTACTCTTTAGTGAGCCCAGCAAGAGTTGCCAGAAAAAAAAAAAAAAAAATTGGACCAGTTCTAGCAACTCCCATGCTGCCAAATCTGAAAGGCCCGGAACCAGGATACGTGGCCCATTAACTTTTGTCAGCCTCCAACATTGGGTTGTTAGACTTCTGTAACATTTATGAACCGGAAAAAGAAAGACACACCCAAAATCCAATTGCAAAAGGGGGGAAATGGAGAATTTATTCATAGTGCAGAATGGCTCAGAATGCCTGCAATGAGAAGTTTCTCTCTCTCTCTCTCTCTCTCTCTCTCTCTCTCTCTCTCTCTCATAGATAAAGACACCCTTTTTTGGAGTTTCAGTCACAGAGGCCAAGTCTAGGGGGGCTAGATTTGTCTACAATCCAGCATGATGCAAGCCTGGGTTGATTTACATGCAGGCTAGCCCAACTCAAATCGGTTCTAGCCCCACAAATAATGTAGAGTTGAGGACAATAATATGTACAATTGTCTATATGGCTTTGTCAAACAAAGAAGATTCTACATTAATTTACAACTCATAGAATACACTTTAGCTCAAGGTTGGGGAAGATTTTCCCCACTTTTGGAACTTAATACCAGTATTTATTCTGCCATGCCATTGTCTCATAGTGCATAGCTCTCCTGTCTCTTCTTAGCAATAGCTTAAAAGGCTATACCAGAAAGGGGATGACTTTAACCAATGCCATCTTTTCTTCTACTTTTTACTACTTTGTGCTTCATCTTTCTCTTTTAAAGTCATATATATATATATATAGTATATATATATGTATGGTATTAATAAAAGTATATGGGTCCTCCTCCTCCTTAGTAGACAAACTTGGAATCAAGGGGGTCGCAGAAACCTTCAAATGGTAAGTGGACAAAACTGATGAATAAAGCTCTATCAATTGTGGGTATTGCCCGTTATTCGTAGTAGTATTCTACTGCAAGCTTTGTTTGTGTTTTTTTATTATCAAGAGCACGCGAAAGACCAGTTGTTTCTTTCGCTTCAGGTTTTTGCTTTTGTTTGTACATATAACATATTGCATTTCAAATGCTTCCTGATATACCACATGAAGATGGGGGAATCAAAACTACTTTCTTTCTTCATTTTCCTCTTTTGCTTTTTGCCAATTGTGTTCTTCTCCCTTTTGTATATAATCACTGTGCATGAGATAGATGACACATGAAGAAAAAAAAAATAGAAAAGGAAAGACTGGAGACATGACCACCATTGAAATGTTTTTATGATTTTCAATATATGAAAATAAAGTCATTTGGAAGATAGCAATGAATGTGCATATGAAGTCCTTATCTCTGTATGCACACTGATTGAAAATGAAGTAATTTAGAAAACATAATCATGTCAAGGGATTACATGCTTATAACTGAAGTGGGATCAATGATAACTCTCCCATAGAGTTATTATTATCATTTCTTTAAATAATTAGTAGAACAAGATCTTCCTTATTTTACTGACCAAACTATTTTTTGATGTCCTAATAAAGTACCCATGATTTATGAGATAATCATACTAGTTTGCTTTAAACCAGAGTGCAGCAAGTGTTCCCACCTAAAATGTCAAGCAATCAAAACTAATAAAACTAGAAGTATTGTGGTCCCACATACAATGCAAGTTAACTAGTTTCTATGCATGTATGTGTATCCTCAATACATATATATAGGTGCACATCCAGAGAGTATGTTGATTTGATGATATTAGTGAAAGAAGAAAGCAATTTAACTTCAAAATTGTACGATGCCGCCTGAGAGATTATATTATCCGAGTGCTTTTAAGATTTTAACCATATATTGTTATCAGAGCAGGCCCTGGGTTGAAGCAAGATCAGCCCAGGCTTTAAGCCCCCTCAAAAGTCTAAAATTTAGAGCTTTAATTATTTAGAGGTATTATATAGTAGTCCAAATAAAGAATTAAATGATGTTTTAATAAGAGGCCTAATTTCAAATAAAATGCCCAATTTCGAATAAGAGGCCCATTCTTCACTTGTCACTAGTGGAGCCTACCAAAAACCAATAAAAAATAATAAAAAAAGTAGGAGAAAATAGGGGTTTAGCTGTTCTTGTTATAAGTAGTATTGACATTTTGCCTATTACACTTGTAAGTTTAAATTTCTATTTTGATTTTGTTTTTGTGAATTTTAGTTTGTGAAATTGTTGTTTGCTCTCACTATATGATAAAAAAAAACATTTAATAGTCGCAAGTTCATAATTGTATAAAGGGCCTCATCTCCGAACTTTGATTGAGGCTCTTAAAATCTCAGGGCCTGCCCTTAAAATCTCAGGGCCGGCCCTGATTGTTATTTGCCGATACCTATTTAGTTCATTAAGTCCCTATTAACAAAATTAGTACTTCAGCTATTGATTATTGAGTTCTAATCTCCAAAAGCGGATGACATTGTAGTTATTATTGAGGTTAGTTTGCGGTTATGTGTTATTAGACTTTTTTTTTAGAGAGATGAATGATCTGTATAACGTATTTCTGATAATGTTCGTAAATGTATATATCAATTGACAAAATAAAAATAAAAATTCAGTACTATTTGGCATGTTGTATTTTATTTTGGCATGTAGAGATGTCTTCTCAAAAGTTCTGACTCCAACCCTACAAAGATGGTGTGATAGCTTCTTGATCAATTATTGTTTTATTTTTTTGCTAAATTTGTCGATTTCCTTTGCACATCATAAGTTTATCTCTACCTTTTCATTAAAATGAAACTAAGCATCATGATCATTATCATCATCAAAAGATTCTCCTTGGGTTGTTGTGTCCTTCACAAACCTACTCCATCCTTTAACTATATGACACTTCTTCCTCTTGGCTTTGTAATTGAACCTGGCATTTGTAACTCAACTTTCTCAAACATGCATGCCTCTCCTATAAAATGTGGGATCCTCCCTCTTTCATGCAACAAAATTATACTATTTTTGCTTCCAGTTTGCTTCTTGAATATAAGTAGTAAAATTCTTGTGTTTTCATTGCTAACAAACAGAAAGAATTATACAAAATTTGTATACCAAATGATATGGAATTGAGACTTGTCATTTTAGAACAAAGTACTCACTAAAATAATTTTTATTTATAAAAATATCACCACCCATCATTTTGGTGGAAGAAAATGTATTAAAAAAAAAATACTGTTAGAATAGTTTTTTTTTATTATATGATAATGCTCGGCAATGTCACTTAAAAATAACAACTCCTCATAGTTGAAAATTTTAAATATCCTACTAGGACTAGGGCTTTACTGGATTGTTTTAACAAGCTTATTATGACATCATTGTATTTGGAAATATTTTACTTACTGCACTCCTGGCCCCACTTTGTGATACATTGAAGTAAACATTTACTTTTGGTAGACATTTTACTTATTTTTTTCCTTCTTTAATTTTTATTAACATTAATTTATTTAAATTTTTAGGCTAGAAATTGCAAATGTTACAAGCTCCTACCTAGATTTTGATTTTTTTTTTTTACTAATATTAGTTGTATATTCATGCTAGAACACCAATTCAATTTTCTCTCTCTTGGAGCTGTGTCAAATTTTCAGTATCTCAAATTATTCCAAAATAAATTTGTTATTCGCATTTTAATTAGTTTCTTTTTTTATTACTTATAATGGTGGAAATCGATGCTCCCCGACTGAAAATAATCCTTTGGTCTCCAAGAAATTAACAACTAATTCAGTTTTTAAAATTATAATGTCTGTGATTACTACTTTAATCGGTAATATAACCTTACTTTTTAATCACTAACTCATCGCCGATCAACTCATCCACCGACTATCTGTCGCGGGACTCTCCTATTTATCATACAGCAAGTTGTCAGCCCATGGACAAAATAGTTAAATGGTAAAGCTTGCAGCTTGCAAGTTAGGGCTGTTGAAAAATTCGTCCGACCTGAATTCAATCCTAACTGATGCTATTTTAGGTAGATAGCGGTTAAAAATTTTAAGACCTGATCATATTCAATTCGGGTGTTAGTTTTTTATTTTTCTAACCCGACCAACTCCATCATTTTATACTTAGAAGTAATTTCTTTTCAAGTCAAATGTCGAGTGACTATCAAATCCGATTCATGAACAACCTTGCAAGTGATCATTTTACATAATAATGCGAGTAAAATTCCAAACTACACCAGGGACATGTACTATTCTCCTCTCACGTGAAAGAGGACTACCTGTAATTGCATGATTTGTTTCTAAGTTCAAAAAAGGTGGACATTCTTGAACAAGTAAGCAATTTTGTTTACATGTAAAATGCTGAAATCACAATTATGTTTTTATGGTTCTTCCAATAAAAGCACCAATTGCGCTGTCTCCATAAAAGTTTCAACTTACCACTAGATCCAAGATTTTTTTCAGTTTTTTTGGGGGTGTATTCGGTTATATAATGAAGTTTGAGAAGCATCTCTAAAGGGAAACATGAAAGACACAACCAACCGGTCATGTCGATTACATAAAGGTAGAACTATCAAGTGAACTAACCTCTTTGGGGATGGCAATGGATGGAAAAAAATAGAGAACCGACCGAATTTATCTTATTTGGAATTGATATGGAGGATACAAAATAAAGATAAAAATCAAAATGAAAATTCATTCTTGCCCCCATCCTGTTCTGCTTCTCCGACTTTTAGTATTTTTTTTATTTATATAGGCCTCTTTTAATTTTTTATTTTTGGGAGAAAAAAACCTATTGTGCAATTTGCCCTGTGGTTGCGTTTGATTACTATGCTTTTAGCTTTCTTATATTAGCAAACCATGAGGTTAATTCTATCTTATTATCAAGTAGAGACTATGAGATTATTACTATTTTTAATACTTTAATTCTTTTTTTCTGTTTTCTTTTCTTGCTTTGTGTACGAAAAAAAAAGAAGAAGCAAACTTAGGTTTGGACATGAGGCAGAAGTGGAGGCGGGAATGAATGCAAGCTTGTATCTGTGAAGGCTGGAATGGAGGTCTAAATTAATTTTTATGTAGGGATGAGCACGAAAATAAAAGTAACTATTTTAAATGAAAATAGGAATCTTGCCCTTACTTCATTGCCATCTCTAAAGCTACTTAAGCCCAAATAGAGAGATTTTTAAAATCCAAGAAAGATGACTATAAAAAAAACTCGTATTACATAATTACTGAAATTTTTTCCCACCTCTCACAGGCTAGATAAGGTAAACTTCTCTATCTTACGAAATATTAATAACTATGAAGTATTAGACCTTCTTATCTTAGGGGAATAAAATAATAATAATAATAATAATATAAACAACACAAGTGAAAGTGATACATGAGAATGGATCCAAAATGTAAAAATAAAAAAATAAGACAAATGATGCTAACCTCAGCAAGACCTAAAGGAATGGAGTGACTTCAATTACATATCCACTCTCGGTTTTCTTTTCATTTCTTATTCTTCTGAATTTTTTCGGATTCTTCTGAATTTTTTCGGGTTCTTTTTAATTAATTATTATCTTTTCATCTTAGCCCACAGCCTACACAACAAATAAGAGAAAACCATTCACACGCGCGGGTACATGACGCGTGTAACTTACAGTTAAAATGAGATTCTTTTCATCTGTCAGCTTTTTCTGCAAAAGCTAGCAAACCTGCAGCCAATGTAAACTGTTTCTACTGCCTTTTCTTAGCTCTTCAGATTGGACCGTGCTCGCCACTGTGTACAGCCATGGCGTAGAGTTGAGCTTTAGACATATTCTCTTAATTTGAACTATGAAGTCCTCCCTTTTATGCTATTTGTTAAGCAAGCCAATCTCTTTTCTAACCTTACATTAAAGACTGTTGAAAAAATCGTCCGACCCGACTAACCCGATTCGATCCGCACCAAACTAATTCAAATTGATTATTTTATAAGTGGATAACAGATAAATTTAATCAAATCCGACTACATTCAATTCAGGTGTTTGATCTTTATTTTTTTAATTCAACCCGACTCAAACAAATATTTCTATACTAAAAATAGGTTTTTTCACCCAACTCAATCCGAACAACCCAAACTGACCAACCTGATCACCCATTGAGTTAAAAGTAGCTCTAAAAAATTTTAATCCGATCTTTTCGATTTGGGTGGCAGGTGACTACCTAATTGGAATCAAACCGACACATGAACATTCCTACTTACACTTTTATCCTCTCCCTATTTCTTAAATATCTACAGTGATATCATGTCATATTGTTGACATTATATTACTAGTCAATGAAATAAATTCACATAAGCATATTGAAGTCCTCATCATCAAGCATGTTACATTTCGTAATGAGGCAGTCTGAAACAAATGTTGCGGCTAATTCCTTTAGGTGAGCAGAATAACTGCTTACTTGTGTTGTGTAATTTTATTGACTTGTGATATGGGTAACATAGCAACGTATATAATGTTTTCTCCCGATTCATTTTTTTTTTTAATTTTATCTTAGTGATACAATTTTAATGACATTTATAAATTTACATGAACTGTAATAGTTGTTGTACGGAATTACATTTATGAAGTAATATTAAAGTATGTATTCATCTCTTCTCCTCCCCTGACTTATTGATTGATTACATAGTGACTTTCTTTCCTTTTTTCTTAATAAACATAATAATCAATTAAATGTTGTATGCACTTGCTATGATATGAGATGGCTTAGTAATGAACAAGTAGAAAAAGAAGAATGTCTAGTTTATGAAATGCGCCCGAGTCATACTGATCCAAGTTTCCCAATTTTGTCTACAAATTTTTTCAAAATTTTGATCAAACATATGATGTAAAAAGTAAATAGTTCAGATTGAAGAAATTTACATCTCAGTTACAGAGTTTTCAAAAATGGTTTAGCCACTATACCTATATTACCACATTTTTTTGACTAACCACACTATCCTCCCTTTTGGTTTCATTTACATCGTTCCTATAGTGCATCTAACTTGGTTGACCTGACCCTTACTCTCTCTCTCTCTCTCTCTCTCTGGGCCTGGATAGCCAGATGATATTTACTTTTAGGGGCATCAATGTAAAAATGTTATCCAAACGTTAATAGAATGCCAAATCATAAAAAGACAAGGGGGTGTACAGTGAATAGTGGATAAATAGAAGGGGTTCTTCCACAGAAACTCATAATCATCACTACACAAAAATCCAAACGAAAAGAAAGTAAAACTAAAAAACTAAAATAAAAGGACAAAGGCATTGTAAAGAAAACCCAAATAATGGAGGAGAAGAGTGGAGAGCCATTGGATTTTGCAGATGAGGGTGGAAGAAGAGGTATGGAGAATCCCAATGCACAGATAGATATAGAAGGAGAGAGAAAGAGAGAGAAGAGAGACACATACACAGACAGCTGAGTGTGTACTGTGTGTGGTCTCTCTGCTCTCTGTCACCCAAATTAATCTGTAAACAATTACATTCTCTCTTTCCTCTGCCCTTCCCTCTCTCTCTCTCTCTCTAGAAATTTATATATAATCTTTGATTCTCTCTCTCTCAACTCTCATCTTTGATGCTATGATCTGAAGATAGATTCGATCTTTTTATTATATCAGCGACCCGCACAGATCGGAGAGATAGCGACCGCATGAGAGAGGAACGCACTGAAATGTCGGAGGACGAGGAGAGGGCGTCGCCGTCGGATCCCCCCACCGAGACGTCGTCGTCTAAGTCCCGCGGCTGCGCCGTGGTCGGTGGATGCGGAGAGTATGTGGCGCCGTTCCCGGATCAGGTACTCGAGAACGTTCTGGAAAACGTGCTGTTGTTCTTGACTTCTCGGCGTGA
>CM065391.1:32455000-32762500 GCA_033060915.1 Euryodendron excelsum | reverse complement strand
TATTTGGTTAATCACAACGAGAAGAGCAGTACTTTTTAAATCAATGTGGTGCCAAGAATTTGAAAAGTTTCAGCTTTCTTTGGGGCTAATTGGTAATTAATGGTGAATAGTACCCAACTCATGATGTGGGCCCACCAACATTGATGATGATGATGATCATAGGTTTGGTGGGCCACGTGTACGGTATGGGAGCTGCGATACATTAATGGCCTCTATAACACTTTTATTAAAATCTAGTAGCCCATCAAACTTTAAATAACGTACAATTATGTATACACAACCCAAACCTTTGTTTTTTGTTTTTTGGTTTTTCTTTTTGGGGGCTGTTAAGCACATTCATGGAGCTCAGCTAAGCACGAGGTCTCTCTCTTGCTGCACCACTCCCATTAATTTCCTACCTAATTATATATATATATGTATGTATATAAACATAAGCACTATTTTCAGGATTAATCTTGCAGCACAATCGTGATATCGTGAGCCAATTGAAACATATTTACATGAGCATAGTATCCATTTGGTATAATTTTTTTTTTAATTTTTTTAGGTTAACTTTTTTTTTATAAGCAAAATAAAAGCTATTGTTTTCTTATTACTTTTGTGCTTATCTTAGTTTATAAAAGTAAAAATACTATAAAAAAAAAATTAGTAGTTAATAAGCCAAAAAAATAAATGAAAAAAGTTAAAAAAAAATTTTTGTAACAAACGGACCGTAAAGATCTCACATAGGGTTTTAAAATAAATGAAGATACTTAAGTTTAACTAGTTATAATTTATTCGAATTCGACTTGTTAAGAATTCAAGCCTAGTTTGAAGAATCCACCGCTCTGCTTCTTTATAGCTCTAATGTCAGATTAATTATTGAGTCGTCCAGAGAAAATGACTTGACTAACAACGTCATTTTAAATAATTATCATAAATACTCATTTATTTGGTATGATTTTATTAACTTTTTTATACCAAATTAGCCATTGTTACAATATTGTTGTACTATGTGATGAAACGACATGGTATCTTCACTGCAGGAGTAGTAGGAGCTTCACTTGGAAATATCAGTCAGCATAATATATTTAACTAAGAAACTAATTGAGCTATAGAAAATAAAAAATAAAAAATTAAATTTTTTTTCAACAAAATCATGTCGTTAATCAATTAATTAATGACTTTGGATTTCTTAATTCTACAACTGGATCTAATCTTCATTTATTTAAACCATTTACATAGACCAGCAACTTGTTATGGAGCCAGGGTCGCGTGGCCGACATTTTTTTGGCTGGAAACGGATTATTTAAGATCTGTTTGGATCATGAGAAAATTATGAGCAGGAATTCAACAAGTCAGGGCTGGCGCAGTGGCAAAGTCGTATAGATGGGGACAAACATACAGTAGGTAGGGATTAGGTAAAATCAATTAATGTATTTATTCAATTAAGTAATACTAAATACTCAGTAATAATTTTTATCAAAGGATAACACATAGTGTCTGAATACATTAGCAATCTAAGTTTGTGTAATAATAGAGAAATTTTTAAGGAAATATCCTATCAAATTTTGCGAAATGATATTTTTTCTTAAAAATCTCTTCACTACTCCACAACTCAGACTGATGTATTCAGACACCATGTATCGTCATTTAATAGGGATTACCACCGAGTATTCAGTATTACCTGACCACTAAACTTTTTTCCTTGTTCAACACATTAAAAAAATATGGTAATAAAATAGTGCTGACTTTCTTGGTTCCTTTTAGTTTTATGTTTTGTATTAAAATTATGTATAAAATTTTTGATTGTATAGATTATCCTATCCGAAGTTGTACCCCAAAAATATGAATGCTACTCATTTACTGAATTTTTTTTTATTGCAACTTAATTGCAAGAGGTTTGAAAACTGAATAGTATTTCTATATATAAATTAAAACAGTGTACATCTAATCATTAGAACTTTATGCATTAAACTGCTTAAAAAAAAAAAAAAATAGTTTGGATGGGCACTTTCCGTGTGATATTTGTCACCAAGCATGTGAATGGGATCTTTTATTTCCAAAGAAAAATATATATAACGAATGCTTTGGAAATTGTGGGCATAACATTTGGCATACAAACAAAAGGCACAATCCTAATTTTTGACTTCAATGAGATTGATGTTTATATAATCTTCCAACCCTCCTTGCTTAAATTTCTTAAGGTTGTGAAGTTGATGGACAGAGAGACATGTGCCCAAATTGCGGGCTTTCTCTCTCTCTCTCTCTCCCTGCATTTTCTGGATTACCATGGTGTCAAATCTCTCTCTCTCTATATATATATATATAGCAGATGGAAGCTTAAAGTCCTACCATAATTTGTCGAATAGGAAAAAGCAAAAGGGCAATTAGAGGATATAGATTTGATTGAGGGATAAGCTTTGAATTGCACATGGTTAGGGAACACGCATGTTTTGGCTTGAGATAGCTATGGTGATTGGTGACCCTTTATTCTTTAAATACAAGGGTTACAGAAAAAAAGAAAGAAAAGGTCACTATAGGAGAAGTCAAGAATTGTACTGAACATTATTTCAATGTAAAACTTGCAGTAGTAAATGAATTTATTTTATATAAATTCTACTTTTTTTTTTTGGTCTAGCCATCCAGTTTCCTAAAACCCCATGGGGCTCCGACTAATCCGGATTCGAGTCGGGTAAGACCATAAGAGTGGTAAAATTCTCTCTACCAAACACAGCTGCATTCCCAAGCCTCAAATCAAGGATCTTGGTTAAGATAGAACAGCTCCCAATCAGCTGATCTACGTACTCGATGGTATATAAATTATACTCTTTATTACAAGAAAATGCAACTATATATAGTGCTTAGCGTGTTAAAAACACCTTTTTACCCTTGTAAATTCTATTCTAGTGTATATGTCAAGCAAGTAATTCGTTTCAGTTTCGTTTCTATTGAAATAATTGTTAATATTCTAACTTTTTCATTGAAACTCATCAAAACATTATGAAACACATTGAAACCATGTTTGTGTCAACACCTATCAAGATCCCCCAACAAAGTTTTTTTTTATTTATTAAAATTTAAAAATGTGAGTACGGAGAAAACCCCTAAAATTTAATTGAGAAAATGAAAAAGTAGAATCGATTAATGGATAAACATTTTAGTAATTTCCATTGCACTAAGTATAAGAACAGTAACTGAGTAGATGAGCATTGATAGCTCATCATATTTTATTCGATGCATATGAGTGTCATACTCTGATTGATGGGGCGATCTATTGGACCCTGTCATGGGTGATGATCTGACTAATCTAAGTCATATATGAGAGTAGTAACTCCTATATATATATATTTCTGGGCCAAAATTCAACATACAAAGATTGAACTTATTTTCCCACACCAACCTAGCTTAAAATCTACCATTTGAAGGCCCCTAACATGTGAATCTCTTTTATTGATCTGATGGTTCATATGATTTTATATTTTTATTCCAGAAGAGTTTTGCTAGGGAGTTAATTGGGCACAGATAAATGAAGAGCCATAGACAATTCTAACATTTTTTTTTAATTATTTTTTGCTTTTTAGGGTCTTGAGCAATTGATTAATTGAATCAACCATACTGTCAAACTTTGTTTGGCATGTGGCCACTGCACCACCCCAGTTGGGGCACTTGGGTCATGATCATGACCCATTAATACTGTTCAGAAGCTCTTAAAAGGGGCACTGATTCTCTCATGGGGGGTGGGTCAATGGTCTTCAACAGATTCATTGAGCCCCTAATTCAATTGCTTGCAACTCATAACTATGATCAAAGACCTTTCACCCACTTGTGATATGAAATATTGTATCGGAGCCCCCAAGGCCATGGATGACCCATAGGCTTTCTTTGATGTATTGATTGATTGAGAGAGAGAGAAAGAGAGAATCTTCTAATGATTTCTCCTTTAGAAATCAAGATAGAAAGAACCCCCCCACCTCAAGGGTTTTGGATCTTTTGGGTGATGTGAAAGTTGCAACAATACAACAGGACACCATGCCTTTGAATTTCAATCTAACAGCTGATATAACTTTGATATTCCACTCATTGAGAAAGAAAATCAAAACCTTACAAAATGAAAGTGGTGGTGTGGTGTGGTGTGGTCACCCCTCTCATCAAAGTGGCCTTTCAGAAAAAGGTATGGGGTGGTCAGTCAGGTATCGGCTTCAACTGGTCAAAAGATCTTTGGAAAGAAGTTCCCCTGATGTTTTAATGGTGGGGCTCAGTTTGGCCAGGATCAACCTCACACTAACTTATCATTCAACCTATATATATATATATATATATATAATGGATATCAAGAAACCTCAAAAATATATTGCGTTAAATACACTTTACTTTTATCTTTTTGTAATTTGAGTAAAAATGAGATGATCATTTATAGTTTAAAAATAAACACATAATGTTTATATGATTTAGAGTTAACTATAATTAATAAAAACTATTAAATTTAACAACAATTTTGTTAAAGAGATATTTTTATCATTTTATCTTTCCATAATAAAAGGCGATTTTATTTTTTATGTCAAAATAAATGGTTATTCTCTGCAGGTGTAATTTTGTCATTTTATCAAATCTATCATGCCATCCAAAGCCCAAATTATAAAGGTGTTATGAGCTTAGTTTTTAACTATTATGCAACAGGCTTATGCCTACATCTACGTGGAATGAAATAAAGCAAAAGCCTTCCATCTTCATTAGAAAGACTTTGCTCAATTCTCTTTAAGCTTTCCTCTGTAATATTAAAGAAAATAATCAGAAAAAGGTTAAATTATCAAGTTGAACTATTCTTTTGTAATCCAGGCAAAGCCTATAGTCCAATTAACATAATTTATTCCAATGAATTCTACATCAGTGGAAATGATTCCTGTGATCTTTTTCTTTCTGTCATTTCTTCGTTTCCCTATTCAATTAGGAGAGATTCCATACAATATCAATCCATTGATATTTCCTGTAGTCTTGGCAACCAATAAAATTCCAAGAATTCACACACTTTATATACTGTTTAATTGATAATTCTCTAGAATCAGATAAAAGATATATACGTACATCCCCATAAATTACTGATATTGCAAACACACGAGTCTCCCTACTTACAGAATCGAAATGAAGGCCAACATGGAAACATACCGAACGGCCAACTTCATAATGAAGATGCTGAGAATATTAGTCAGGTGGCCAACCGATCAATTTTCCACTCTATTTTTCCATCAATCGCTTCAGGAGAATATTGTATCCTGTCAAAGAAATAAAATTGCAAGTTACCAGGGACATTCACTGGCATGTAAAGAAATATATGAGCTCTTTCTTGTTCCGGTTCAGAAGAGGTAATTCCTTCAGTTGCACTAGTGGATTGAATAACCTTTTTTTTAGTGCCAACAAAGGGCATGAGATTAGCAGGAGGAAGTGCGGCCCCACCGTGAAACAAAGTTACCTGAGGTCCTTTACTAGGTGCAAATTCCATTTTATATCAACTCATTTCATAATTATAAGACAGTTTGGTATCTCCGCCTTTACACTTTCAGAATGATAGAGAAACACAATGTTGAGTAGTTATGAATCTTCAACAGATGTAGGCTTTCTAACAATGAAACATTCACATTCTATTTGGAAAAGAAATGAGAATAAAATTTCGAGTAATTTAATTACCGAAGTAATTGTGTTAAGAGGCTCAATTGAGTTTTTTTAGTTTTATTTTTATTTCTTTCTCCCAGGTTCTAAACAAACAATTATATGCACATTTAGAATTTTGAATTCAACGTTTCTTCCTAAATTTTCTCAGGGACCAAAAAGAGAATCTTTTAATTTCAAGTTTCTTCTGAGTTTCCTAACTTCTTTGAGTCTTTTTGTATTGTTTCCTAGGTTTTTCATTAACTTTCTTAATTATTTCAAATATTTGATACAATGTCCTGCATTCTTCTCAATCACTCCCATGGGTGTTTCACATTAATCTCGTAATTTTGTTTCCCAAGCTAGATCCCAGGAAAAAAAAAAAAAGTCAAAAGCCTGTAGAACACTAGAGAGGAATATATTTTCGCAACCCACCTGAATTGGGGCCAAGTCCATAATTTCTATGCACAGATTAGTATTAGGATCTCAACAACCCACCTGATTTGGGGCGTCATATCTAGGACAGATTAGAACTAGGATCTCAACAATGATCTAGATTTATTAGATGTAGACACAAATGGTATACACCAATGTTTTGCAACATTTAAGGGTGGTTTAGAAACAAACGGTACACTACAGACAATGTTGATAATATTGAATGCATCAGTAGCTAACAATCCACATACAACCTGAATTCTTTTAAGGATCTGAAAACAAGGATTGAAACACACTACATATATGGAACAGCTGGCACCAAATTTCAGACTGGTTCTTTTTATGGCCTACAACCAATCATATGAAATTTTAGGAAGAGGAAAGGAATGAAAGTACCTGTCATGCAAGTGTGATTGCTGTCCTTGCCAAAACTCAAAAACCTCTGGTTTAAGCCTGTATCCTCCCCAGTGTTTGGGTTTGGAGATCAAACTTCTGCAGATTAAAAGCTATATTATTAGAATTCTTGCATGGCGCTAGGAGTCACAGTACAGAATGGAAAAGGAAATGTAGTTGTCATTATTGAGGATAATAATGCATAAATGACCCTCTCTGTGATTTCCAATCAAACAGTGGGAAATAATACGAATGCACACATGCACGTGCACACAGGGACACATACATGGTGCCACTGCTTGGTGTAACAGCAGAAGCTTAGGTTGGCAATTTTCGAGTCGGGTCAGCCAGGCTCTCCATGCAACTAGTGAATAGTGGTGGAGGGTATGCCTGCACCAATCCATCCTTCATAAGCACCCACATTGGAGGAAACAACAGAAAGGAATGACCTTTCATATATGTGTGTGTATATGTATATGTATGTATATATATATGCACAGAGAGAGAGAGAGAGAGAGAGAGAGAGAGAGGTTGCAACCCTAAACCCTCATTCAAAGAAAATCTTTTATTCAGCTGGTAATTATGGAAACTGGATCGTGGAAATGTCTATATACAAAGATGCACGGACATGCAGACACACCACACCACACACATGTATATATCCACGGCAGAAAGACATAGTAAATACGTCATTGAGATGTTAATCATGGAAACTGAATATGGGATGAATATTTAAAAACTAGTATTTTTAGCAGCATGGCAGTACACCAAATTCATCAAAGCAGATTCTCTGTTTTTTTCTGCTGAGTACTCAAAGCAGATTCACAAGACCCCCAATAATTACTTATCTGAGAGTGATAATTGACCCGTCAGAGAATTTTGCCTCTAATTCTTTGTATTCTTGATGGAGAATATGCCGTCTAGGAATTACTGTGCTCTGGACAGAAGAATAGATAGGTTTAGTTCACGTAGACATCATTTACCATGCTCGGGAAGGGGAGGGGTAGTTAAACAAACCTGCTCGCTAACTATTGCTCCAACTTGACTTCCTCAAGGACGACTATGGAAGCACTGCTCAGATTCTTCATCAGAAACTTTTGCCACATATCCTTCCACTCTTACCTAGAAATCACATTTTGTTTAGTTGCTCTCGTCCACAAACATGATCTGAAGAGGTATGCATTATATATGTCTTTTTATCATCATAACCATTATCATTACAAGCAAAAACATTGGATAATTGAAGAGGTATGCATTATAAGAATAATGACAACCACAAGCTAGTAGTTTTCAACTTTTCAAAGTTTAGTACCATGTTCATACTTGGTAGCATCTCACCTGCAGTCTTTTAAGAATTTTCCAGACCAAACAGACTTTCGGTTGTATGTTCTTGGTTAAGGTGTCAGGGCCAACGAGATTGATGGTATTATGCATGGCAATCTGAAAATAAAGCCTCCTTAGCCATAATTTCTCCTTTTCTTTTTGGAGGGTCTTGCCTGAAGTGTAAAGTTTCAATTATCTTGTTCAAGCAGGTAGTGGAAGAATATTTGATTTGTTAAGGCCAGAGCTAGAGCAGCATCTCAATGATATTCTGCCAAAGGCCAGTGTCAGCCTCCTATTCATACTACCCATAGATGGATAGACAAGCAAAGCAACATTTTTCTTTCTTCTTCTTCCCCTGATAGGAATTATATTCCAAATTGAGAGAGAGAGAGAGAGAGAGAGAGAGAGAGACCACTCTAGAACCCATTTGCACCCACTAAGAGTCCTCTGTAGAAGATCAAAGCTCATGGCATGTTATCCAATAATCCATTCAAATTAGATATTTGAGATGTTTATTCGCAATTATCAGTTTATGTAGTCAAAAAATAGGGACCATGATTCCAAAATAAATAAAAAAATTACTTGATCACCATTTGGATTTTCTGACAAAGCTTAAGATTGTAAACACATCATAGTTACAAGTCCAACGCAAATGATCTTATTTCAATGAATAATATGACATTTTGCTTTGCACGAGGAACAAGAAAATAAAAGCACCCTACTTAAAGACCCCTTTGCCTTACAAATGGTTTACCTGGCGGTTTAGACCATCCCAGTAAAATAGCAGTGATGCATAAGGATTTTCAGATATTTCGCGAGCCTTTTGGCTTTCATAATTGGTGTACCTGCATTAAGATATAATATAGATATAAAAAAAGTCAGCAATTACAAAAGCACCTTAGCTGTAATCAATATTGTAGGAGTTAAAGCGCAACACTAACCACACAAAGCCGTCTTTATCAACTCCTTTAAGCAATACAATTCGTGATGAACTGCAGTAAAGAATAACATAATGTGTAGTAAATTTGAAATGGTCAATAAATTTTACTTAAACAAGAATACACTCTCCATCTAGACAGTCAAAATGATCTTCAAGCAAAATAAAAAAATTATGAATAGCATCACATCTTCATATTTTATTCTGTGCAGACAACTGATGGAATTTGGACAATTATATAAACGATCATTTCTAGATACCTACTTAATATGTTAAAAATAGTACAGATATGATTCCAAATCTGACGTAACTTGGCAACCTTAAAACTTTCTCTGACTTACAGTGTTATAATTCAAGAATAAGATTATTCAAATTTAATTAATAGGATACCTCAGATTTAACAAAAATTGCATAAGCCTGAGAAATTATGTCTCTTTTGGATTAAAAAAACAAAAAAGAAACTGTATAGAAACCAAAATCTTTATATTCCACGATGTATCTCAAGTGCTTGTTGACTAATTAAAAGAAAGTAAGGAAAACTCAGAAGAGCACATTTTGGAGAAAACAATAAAGTAAGAACAGTTAACTATTGGAGCAACATGGTTACTTCACTTCAGCTGTTCCCAAGTGTCCACGCAGCTTGGATATATCATCAAGGAACAAAGAGAACTAGCAAAATAAGAGAAATTTACGGTTTCCCATCTTTGCCAGAAGTTGACAAAGCCATAGCATTCGGTTCCCTCAAGCCTGCAGCCACTGCATCACTAAACCATTTCTCGAACTGCAATATAAGTAAAGCTTTTATTATGACAAAATGAAGAGGTCTCGCAAATGGATTTTCACCAAATCGCACTATAAATCTATTGACAAATATTATGTAAGCAATTTTTATATTGATATTGAAATAGCTTGCATATTAGTTCTAGCAAGAATTTAGAGTCGAGTTAATCAGATAGATTAATAACTAAGAAGCACGGATACGGACATAGACACAGGTATGGACACAAATATGAACACGGGACACGACAATTTTCAAAAAGTGAGGACACGGACATGGCACGGATACGGCAAAAAATATATTTGTAAACATTTTTATGTGTAATCTATATGAACATAACATCCACAAGTCATTAAAAAGTGTCCTAGATGTGTCAAATACATGTCCTAGATGTCTTCAATACATGTCCTTGCATGTCGTTAGAGTGTCTTAGGAGTGTCCATTGAAAAATAAATAAATAAAAATTTAGGACACGCTAATCGGTGTGTCTGACACGTATACCAGCGTGTCCGAGATGTATGCGTGTCCGACACGTGTCAGAAAAGGATACAGCACCCTAAACGGAGTGTATATGCTTCCTAGATTAATAACCACACGTTCAGTTCTAAATGAAAATATACCTGATCAAAGGGGTCAGCCTCCACCTTATCCTCAAGAAACTCAAGAGAAATATAGTTCTCTCTCAGAGCTGATATGTCAACTTGTGGAGGCTTTCCAATTCGGAGACACATAGAAGTACCAGGATATGGCGCAAGTTGAAGCTTATAATTATCTGCAGTAGATGGTGGAACAAATCTGCCACCTAGAAAGTGGTGCGGACCACAAAATTTCTTCGCACACAACTTCAGGGCAGTTAAAGAAACCTAGAAGATTATAAACTTGCATTCTATTACAGTTGCTCTATGGGGAGAAATACAATTCTATGGCAATATATAATAGGAAGTTTCAACTCCAAATTGCTGAGTACAAGGTACAAAGAAGGTTTCCATCAAAAGTATACCAGCATGTCAGGTTTAATGCCTTCTCCGCTGATAATTCCTTCTTCAACATGCCACCCAGATGGAATATCTATGGAGACAACAATAGATAATTCTTTAAATATCCGATCATGATGTTGAAGACTAACCAGCTTTTGGATCAGATCATCAAAAGGAGGCCTTGGGATACCTGAAGGATTAAGACGTACAAATTTCAGAGTACGAGATACTATTCGTGATTAGGTTAAACAACCGCTAACTAAATGCACCTTGTTACCCATATTACTATTACCACTAGACAAATCTCTATAATAAACTAACCCAGATCCCCAAATATTGAAAGGATAAATTTAACCACACCTAAAAGATTTGGGTTTGTAATCATTGAGTTGATTATTTTTCAATATAATATGACTATTCAGAGAAACTACAATAAAAGGACATTCTAAGACTCCATTCTGGGTCTAACTTCCAGCAAGTCAACAGAATGATTACTGCTTTCATTCTAGCCAATTTCCATAATTACAAGTTGCAATAGCAGTTCCTCTGTATGTTGATGGCCAAGATAAGGACATCTCAAAAACCTTTCTTTTTAACAAAATTGCTGGATTCTTTTCTTAATTAAGTCAATGTACCATAGTAAAGAGACAATCTTAACACCACTAAGGAAAAACTAGTAATATTGAGTCTACTGACTTTAGAAATGATTTCATTGAGAAACACCAAGGAGTAGCCCCAAAAGGAAGTGAGCATAAGCTGAAAATTAGAACTGATAGAGATTGTTTGGAGTTTAACAAATCACAAAGCATTACATTGTGTGCCCCTTGCAGGAAGTGAGCATGAGCTGAAGACTGTACAAAAAGTGGAACGCAGAAAAGGAATATGATTAAATTGATATGAGACTACGATGAGAAAGGCGATCTTGAACATTGGTGAAGACATGTTTTAATGGGCAGAAATAACAGAATGGGCTATAGCAGATAATTTTATGATAGGCAAGAATATGATTTTTGGGACAACTAGGGCAGGGGAAGACGTAAAAAAACAATTGGCATTCAAACAATTGTGGGAGGACATACTATAATTATATACTCTTATTACCAACACCTTTTAAAAACTTACGAGTTCTTTCTCAACCTTTTTAGTGAACTTCTTTGGAGCAGTATGATAAGCAAATACAGACATCATCAATAAAAGGAAAAATTATGACGACTAATAGACAAAGGAGTCTTCTTGGGGGGAATATAAAAAGAAAAGGAAGATGCAGGAAAAGGATTGTCAGAAACTGGTAAAGCAGTAATTACCACGAAATGAGAATCCACATTGCATCTACTAGAATATCAAAATCGTTTGATAAGTCCAGGGGCAGATCTTCCACTGATGGGAAAGGAACGGACAGTGATTCCAGCAACAAAATTACTACAACAAATAAGCACTTCTGCAAATGTATATAACTAATCTATCACCATTATTTCAACTCGAGTCCAATTGCCATACCTGAGTCACCAGACCATCGTAAAGAGGTTTAGGGGTACGCTTTGGATAACAAACAAATGGTTTATATCCAAAGTGATGTAGATGACGAGCAGCTACAAGACCATCACCATCATTGTTCCCAGGACCACAAATAGCAAGAACACACTTATACTCACTTGATCTGTAGACCTGTCAAAAGCATTAGTAACACACATAGAAAGCATCATACTACTTGAATCAGGTTCTTAAATTTTCCAAAAAGTAATATTTCAACTTAGAAAATTATGCTTTCTCCTTGAGTGTCAACATGTCTGATTGGATATGAAGATACAAATATGGTCTGGCAAATCAAAAAATAATTGCCACCAAGTGGGCATGAATGTATTCTATAGCATTATAGCAGGGTAAATCATATCCTCTCTCTCTCTCTCTCTCAACCATTCTTGCACTGATTCACAACCTAGTTGTAATACTTACATAATGACCTTATTTCAAACGAGGACACTTCATTGCTTTCTGATTGATGCATAAACACCAAACCAAATCCAAATCTCACATAAAAACCCGCAAAACAAATCAATGCAATGGATAGGTATCAAAAGAACTGGACACTATGAACCACCTAACCAGCCAATTTTTATGTGTTTGAACTGCAGGGCTTAATTGAAGGGAAAAATGCAAAAGCCAAACAAAAAACGCAAGGCAATACCCAAAAGGCCAAAAGCTTACCTCCGCAATTGCGGTAGCAGCGCTCAATCCAGCCAATTCCTACAAATACGATGGCACGGAGATCCCCATAACAATCCACTTCAATCCAATAATTACTAGAAAACCTTAAGAATTGCATAGAAAACTAAAGCGCGAATAAGAAAACTGAACACTGACCATTAACTGTTCGACGCTGAACCCAAGAGGGCCCATGAGGGTCTCATTGATCTCGGCTGCTTCTCGCTGCGACAGGTACGAAATAGAGTTCGAACTTTGCAAGCTCTGCAATGACGAAACCTGTTTATTGGCCATTCCTCTCACTTCACAGGAGCTCGAACACAACCCACCAAATGCAGGCCTCGAATATGAACCGAACAAATCCTAGAATTAGCAGTCACTTTGGTAGTCACTGTAGTCAGTTAAGCTAGAAATGCATACATACATAGAGTAATACATACATATATAGAGAGAGAGAAAGAGAGAGGTACCGATAGAAGAATAGGAGAAGGGTCGTGGAGAGAGCGAGAAGATTTGAAGAAATTGTTGTTGATGATAAAAGAAGTGCTAGATGAGGGGAGTAATTGGGTGAGAAGGCAGGTCATTGTTTTGCCTTTGCGTATCAGTGAACTCATTATTCTATTTATGGGGGCTTTCCTTTTGTTAGGTGATTCGGTTGCTCCGCATGCCTGCTGTCTAGCTGGATTTTCCAAAGAATCCAAACAATGATGCTCTTTCTCATCTCTTCGGACAGTTGAGCCCCTTTTGAGAGAGAGAGAGAGAGACGACGCGCAAATTGTTTCGTTGTCACTAGGTAGTATTCTGCACAATATTTTCCATTCCCTTTCGTTTTTTTCGTGAACACAAAAATAAAATAAAAACGAAACCTCAATCAAACGGACGTTTTCTACTCTTAGGATATAATTTTTGATGCACCTACAATAAAATATTTTTATATAAGTAGAGTATTAGAGTGTGACATGTGTTCTTTAAAATTTAAGTACGATACAAACAAGCAAAATATATGAACACATATCGTATTTTAGTGTCTGCTTGTGTAAAAAAGTTTACACTATTAGTGTGTTAAAATTAAATTATAATTTTTAAATAGTATCCCTTTTGTGAACCGCGCCAATTGGATAGGGGCATGCTTATGGGGGTTTGGCTCCCCTTCTAACCTTAGTATTCATAATCTTTTAAACTCTTTATCTACTTGTGTCACGTCTGGATAAGTTTAATATAAAATATATATAATTTACTAGATTGGTTTCAATAGAGACAATGCTAAATAAATAGTTTTACCCAATACTTTAAAAGGAATTCTTAAGTTCTCGAAACCCCCTCCATTCAATATCCAAATCAATACACACGTATTGAAAATTCTCCCTATTTTGTACACTCATATATCTTAAGTTGTCGAAACCCCCTCCATTTAATATCCAAATCAATACATACGTATTGAAAATTCTCTCTATTTTCTACACTCATATATTACAATGCCGAAGAAGATTTCAATTTCAAAACACCTCTCCCACCGTGTAGAGGTTTTATCCAATGAAAACATGTAGTGTAGAGGTTATATCTAATGAAAATATGTAGTTCTCTAATGTGGATAAGTTTTGGTGGTCATGTTATGTTTTTTAAATGAAAATCAATTTAAAATTTTTAATTATTGGGTGAAACTATTTATTTAGCTTTGTCTGTTAAAAATGGTTTGGTAAATTATATATTCTTTATATTAAACTTATCTAGACGTGACATAAGTAGATAAACAGTCTAAAGAATTATGAATGTTAAGGACTGGAGAGGGAAGCTGAACATGACTTATGGATGCCACCACGTTTATTCGTTCCTAGAAAAGATGTAGTATTGCATATCCAATCAATTAATCTCTCCAACCAACCAAATCGAAGAAGCTTAAAGAAATGAAAGAGCAAGGTTAGGGAAAAAGGGAAGCCACTAAATTGAAAGCTTCTAACGCTGGTTTAGAAGACCGTACCTGAAGTGCATAAACCCTTCTATATATATATATATATATATATAGAGAGAGAGAGAGAGAGAGAGAGAGAGAGAGAGAGAGAGTATTACACGAGCTCGTTGTTGGCCTAAAAAGACAACTCAAGAAAGGGGGTGAATTGGATTTTATAGAATTTATAACAAGAATTGCAACTAAAAATAGTTTATGTATTTTAACAACAATTAATCAAAGTATATATATCAAGCAGATGAAGTATATATCAATATATATATTTAAGCAAGCATGTATAATGAGCAAATAAGCAAAATAGAGGCAGAAGAGAAGAGCACCAGATTTATAGAGGTTCGGCCAACCTTGTCTATGTCCTCTCTTCTTCGATCCTTTCAAAGGGAATTCACAATGTAACACTCTTTACACAGCTGCTGGTTTTGTCATAAGTGCCCAGCTCACTCTTACCCAAACTTTTAAAACCCACTTCCCAAGCTTTCAAAACCCAAGAAATTTTGTTCAAGCTTCTCTCAAACTTACAAGTGATTTTGTCCAAGCTTCACTTAAACTTACAAGTGTTTTTACCCAAGAACACTCAAACTTACAGGTTTACAAACCCATCTAAGCGAAGTAAATAAATGTTATACAATGGGTAACTCTCCTAATGAATAAATGAACAAATACAACTCAATGAACAACCTTAAACACTCAGCAAAAAATATGTGACAGTGAGGTACAAGAGATTTTCAACTTCAAGCTCTTGATATCAATGGTATAATTGCTCTAATCATCAACAATGAAGCTGTAAGTATCTTGTATTTGAAGATATGGATCGATTCTAGCCGTTGGAGAAGTATGGGAGAAGTTTTGGTTGCATATTGCCCCATACCGTCTGTCAGAAAACTAGTCGTTACTGTCTAGGGTTGACCCTTTTAAGCAATGAGTCGACTCTTTTTGCATTTCAGCAGATTTGTCAAGGCTCTGTCCCAATGAGTCGACTCTTTTGCTCCAGGAGTCGACTCTTTTAAGCAATCTCCAGAATTTTTGTTCTCTGTTGAAATGAGTTGACTCTTTTTACAACAAGAGTCGACTCTTTTGAGTCTCCAGCAGATTTTCAAGGCTCTATTCAAAAGAGTTAACTCATGAAACTTAAGGAGTCGACTCTTTTTACCGAAAGCCATATTTTTGCACCATTTATCCAATCTTCTCCAAAATCTCCAATCTTTTCAAGGATCATCCAAATAAGCTTTTTAAAGCTTGCAAATACTTCTTCAAGGTTAGATGACTCCAAGAACATCTTCAATCCATTCTAGATGAATTATCTTCATTTTAATCACTTGTAGAGCTCTTCCATCATTAATGCTTCAACCATTTAACCGAGTCTTCTTCATGATCTTCAAGAGAGCTTCCAAGACTTAAAATCTTCATTTCTTCAACTGATTTTCTATCCTTCCTTGAACATCTTCATTTCTAGATTTCTTCTAGAATTCTTTAATCAATATAATTTCTCCATGGACTTCAACAACTCTTCCAAGAAAGCTTTCCAAGTCTTGTGATTTCTTCCATACCTTCAAAACATCATTAAATCTTTCAAGAGATCTTCCATATCTTTGAGTCGGTCTTTTCTTCTTTCATTCTTGCAAGATATCTTCAAGTCTATAAAGTCTCCAATCTTTTCAATCAAGACTTTGAGCATTTTCATTCTTCTTCCTTGACATTCATTGACTTCATTCTCTTATAAGATTTCCACTTGTTGATTATGTCATCTCATCATGCTTTTCATTCTTCATTATAATCTTTGCATCACAAATCCTCTATTATGATAATCTTCAAGTCAATATTTAATTAATAATCAATATGCATACTGTTGGCCCAAGAAGGCAACCCAAGAGGGGGGTGAATTGGGTTTTATAGAATTTATATCAAGTATTGCAACTAAAAACAGTTTATGTATTTCAATAACAATTAATCAAAGTGAATATCAAGCAAGTAAAGCATATATCAAGGTATATAAGTATGCAAGCATATATGGAGAGCAAATAAGCAAAACAGAGGCGGAAGAGAAGAGCACCAGATTTATAGAGGTTCAGCCAACCTTGCCTACGTCCTCTCTTCTTCGATCCTTGCAAAGGAATTCCACTATGTAACACTCTTTACACAACTGCTGGTTTTGCCACAAGTGCCCAGCTCACTCTTACAAAAGCTTCTTCCCAAGCTTTCAAAACCTAAGAGATTTTGTCCAAGCTTCTCTCAAACTTACAAGTGATTTTGTCCAAACTTCACCCAAACTTACAAGTGTTTTTACCCAAGAACACTCAAACTTATAGGTTTACAAACCCACCCAAGTGAAATGAATAAAGGTTATACAATGGATAACTCTCCTAATGAGTATATGAACAAATACAACTCAATGAATAACCTTAAACACTGAGCAAAAATATGTGGCAGTGAGGCACAGGAGATTTTCAGCTTCAAGCTCTTGATATCAATGGTATAATTCATCTAATCATCTTTTTAGAAGCTGTATGTATCTTGTATTTAAAGATATGGATCGATTCTAGCCGTTGGAGAAGTATGGGAGAAGTTTTGGTTACATATTTGCCCATACCGTCTGTCAAAAAACTAGTTGTTACTGTCTGGGGGTCGACTCTTTTTACAATGAGTCGACTCTTTTTGCATTTCAGCAGATTTTTCAAGTTACTGTCCAAATGAGTCGACTCTTTTTCTCCAGGAGTCGACTCTTTTAAGCAGTCTGCAAAATTTTTGTTCTCTGTTGAAATGAGTCAACTCTTTTTGCAGCAGGAGTCAACTCTTTTGAGTCTCCAGCAAAATTCCAAGGCTCTGTTCGAAAGAGTCGACTCTTTTTACTTGAGGGGTCGGCTCTTTTAGGAAAATCCTTAGCTTTTGCAATATTTCTTCATTATTCTTCAATATTTTCAAGCTCTTTAAGGATCACCCAACTAAGCATTTTAAAGCTTGCAAACACTTCTTCAAGGTTAAATGACTCTAAGAACATCTTCAATCCATTCTAGATGAATTTACTTCATTTTCATTACTTGTAGAACTCTTCCATCATCAATGCTTCAATCATTTGACCAAGTCTTCATTATGATCTTCAAGAGGGCTTCCAAGACTTAGAATATTCATTTCTTCAATTGATTTTCTATTCTTCTTTGAACATCTTAATTTCTAGATTTCTTCTACAATTCTTCAATCAATATAGCTTCTCCATAGACTTCAATAACTCTTCCAAGAAAGCTTTTCAAGTCTTGTGATTTCTTCCATATCTTCAAAACATCTTCAAATCTTCGAAGAAAGCTTCCATGTCTTTGAGTTGGTCTCTTCTTCTTCTATTCTTGCAAGATATCTTCAAGTCCTCAAAGTCTCCAATATTTTTAATCAAGACTTTGAGCATTTTCATTCTTCTTCCTTAACATTCATTTTTTTCATTCTCTTATAAAATCTCCATTGTTGAATATGATATCTCATCAAGCTTTTCATTATTCATTCTAGTCTTTGCATCACAAATCCTCCATTTTGATAAGCTTCAAGTCATGATCTAATTAATAATTAATCTGCTCACTAAGTAGAATTATTAGATCATTAAACCATGTTTTGTTATCATCAAAATCAAGGCATTGACTCAACACATACTAAATAGAATTATTAGATCATTAAACCATGTTTTGTTATCATCAAAATCAAGGCATTGACTCAACACTCGTGAGTCAAGTACGAACCTTGTCTACGAAGCAGAGCGATATCCTGCTGAAGTAGTATCCTGAACATGTCCAACATTAAAAGTTTAGGATTTGGCTAGTTGTAGCAAAATCCACTTTTAAACCATTAAAAGTTTAGGATTTGGCTTCTCCTCTCCAAGAACATGAGATAATAAATAAGCTAGAGGATGCGATTATGAACACTAGGTAGCTCTTTCTCTAACATGGGTAAAACTCATCTTATGAGAGGTGTAGGAAAATATAGGTGGGGTATACGAAATACCTTGTGCGGATAACAATACGATGTGTGGATCGTCTTGCTTGCTTTACGAGCCCTTCGCGTAACACGTGCAATACACCAGGAATCAATCCAAGATTGCCTTTGTGTCTTCCTCGTTGTACAGTAGAGGGTTACTAGAGTCCAATACGAAGAACACACGTCCCAAACCTTAAGGCTCTTAGATGGTAGCCTTAGAGAGAACTAGAGAGAGAAAGTAACTTTAGAGAGAGAGTCTGTAGCAGATATTACGTTAGTTCTTTTCTGATACAATTTGTGTATAATAAATATACACCATGATAAAGATAAGACCCACTTATCTTTATCTTCTAGGAGTCCAAATATGATAAGGATAACACATTATCTCCTTATCAATAGGAGATGAAATATATACTGAATATATATCCATGTGCCAATGTGGATATACCGTAGGTCCCATGCAATATCTCCCATTTGGACACAAGGGGCATCAATAATCTCATCTCAAAAATCTCTCATCTTGTTCAACTCCTCATACAAGAAATGGAACGTGCGACAGACGAGAAAGGTACCGGTGAGGAATGTTATATTGAGATACCATCTAACTAACATAACACTACAACTCAATCATCTTGTGTATACCCCAAATCACCAAACCACACCAGATCTTACACCTCTAACCCCTCTTGTAACTAATACAGAGTCATGCAAGACCTCTCAATGCATTTGTGCTCATGATTATATAAAAAAAAACTAATATTAACACGATTGCCCGGGCTATGAGCAACAAATCACGAGTGTGATGTCAAATGATCTTTCCTTAGCCACTTATGTCAATCCATCTAAACTCAACTGCTTTCCTAGACATGCTCCGCTGGATCATATTCCTCATAACCCTTGGATAACATGCTAAAGTAACAACATCAAGCTTCAAATTAATGACATAGTGCTAAGTCTCAAAGGGTATAAACTTGGACTTAAAGTCCATAAGGCTCACACAGTGACAAAGTAGGGATTTATTCTGTCACTCCCACAATGGTTGTCTTATAGCACATACATATGATATGTATGCTATGATGGAGCTCCCACTCAGGGTCTGTCACACTCTAACACCATACGGATCTTAGTCTAGTCGCTCTCACCAGCGCCTAACTTGAGCTTCTCGAGAATCTTAGATCTGGCTTTTTGCAGGCTTCATGGAGGTGCGGATAACTCCATGTTCGACTCATACAGTCTCATCTTAGCTCTTACTAAGGCGATATTTTAAATAAACATTAACTCTTGATCGCCTTTTAAGCGCTAAGGAGATCACATTATCATGGTACCTATGTGACCGTTTAGTGTCTCATCCTGCTTGCTATCTCAGTGCCAGGGCGATCGCCCGTGTGAGAGGGCCGATCATAAAGCCTGGTGACATCTACTCATAATACAAGATATGTGTACTAATTAAATCAAGTATCAATCATACGCATTAAATGAAAACTCATCTCATAATGCATAAGATATTATCCAAAGCGTCCAACAAAATAAGCATATCAAACCCTACGTAATCCCAAACCCCTAACATGTCTATGAAAAACATCTCTGACAATGGGTTTGGTCAATGGGTCAGCAATCATATCGCTGGTGGAGACATGCCTTAGGACTACTTGTCCTTGCGCAATAATGTCTCGAATGAAGTGATACCGAGTATCAATGTGCTTAGTCCAACCATGGTATTTGGGATCCTATAGCGGCTGTGCTATCACAATGAATCACAATAGCCTCATCAAGATGCCCTGTGATACTGAAGCTCTGCAAGAATCTCCTCAACCATATAGCCTCCTGAACAGCAGCAGCACATGCCACATACTCTAACTCCATGGTGGATAGGGAGACACACTGCTGTTTCTTACTATACCAAAAAATAGCTCCACCTCTGAGTATAAAGGTGTAACCTGTGACGGATTTACGCTCATCTCTATCAGCAGATCCATCTACATCATTGTATCTGGCCAATCTAAGACTACCACATTGGTAGCATAAAACAATGTCTGCAGTCCCTCGCAAATACCGAAATATCCTCTTAACTGCAACCCAATATGCAGCTCCTGGATTACTTTGATATTGGCTGACCATACCAACTACAAAACATGTGTCAGGTCGAGTACACATCATAACATACATCAGACTGCCGACTGCACTGGCATATGGAAAACTGGCATATAAAGCACTTCAAGTGACAAACCTTACGCTCTTGTCCCTTTGCCTGAAAACCAATGAGTTGATCCATGTAGATCTCCTCGTCTAGGTCTCCATTGAGAAATGTTGTCTTTACATCCATTTGGAATAATTCCAAATCTAAATGTGCAATGATAGCTAGAATTAGGCGAATGGAGGCAAATCTCACCACAGGGGAGAACGTCTCCTCATAGTCTACACCCTCCTGTTGGGTATAACCTTTCGCCACAAGACTGGCCTTGTACTTGTCAATTGACCTATCAGCCTTGTGTTTGATCTTTAAGACCCATTTGTTACCAATGGTCTTACACCTAGGCGGAAGATCAACTAACTCCCATACATTATTCTTAGTTATTGAGCTCATTTCTTCTTGTATAACAACTAGTCATTTCTCAGAAGCAGGTGAAATTATAGCTTCAGCATAAGAAGCTGGCTCATCAACATCCACAGATATACTTATAAAAGACTCTCCTTCAATATCGAAGCGGCGACGAGGGACTATTCCTCGAGTGCTCCTACGTAACTGTGAATCATGAGAGTCATTTAATGGTATACTCCCACTAGGTAAGGGATCGCTCCCACTGTCTCAGGCAACTATAGGATAAGGTTGGGTTTCCTCATCATGCCTATGAGATAAAAGTGCGTCTCCCTGGGGTTCCTCTAACTCATAGAGTTCAAGATCCCCCTTAACTTCACCAATGTTTGGGAAATCATTCTCTAGGAAATCAACATCGCGTGACTCAATCTCAGTCATTCCCCCATCTAGGTGTTCATCGTACATAACGTAACCCTTAGAATGTTTTGAATATCTAATAAAAACACATTTATTAGCTCTAAGGCCTAATTTCCCATACTTATGGGAAGAATTGTGAACATCACCAGCAGATCCCCATGGGTGCAAGCCATCCAAGTTAGGCTTCTCACCTTTCCAGAACTCATATGGAGTGGTCGGAATTGACTTTGAGGGCACTCGGTTAAGGATATAGGCGGCAGTCAAAAGAGCATCTCCCCAGAAACTTATTGGGAGGTTTGCTTGTGCCATCATTGACCTAACCATATCTAGAACAGTACGATTCCTTCTTTCTGCAACACCATTTTGTTGCGGAGTACTAGGAATTGTTAACTGCCTGCGTATCCCCTTTTCTTTATATATATCTTTGAACTGATCAGACAAATATTCTCAACCTCTATTAGTTCGAAGAACTTTCAAAGTCTTCTCTTTCTGATTCTCAACCTTTGTTACAAAGTGTTTGAAATAATCCAAAGCCTTGTAGCGGTGAGACAACAGAAATACTGAACCAAATCGAGAGAAGTCATCTATAAATGTAATAAAGTAGGATGCGCCATGTCGTGCCTTGACATTCATTGGTCCGTATATGTTAGAATGGACTAGCTCTAACGGATGAGAAGCCCTAATTGCCTTACCAAAAGGCTTTCTGCATGACTTTCCAACTAAACAAGGCTCACAAATAGGTAGGCTTACTTTGGCGAGAGAGCCTAAAAGCCATTCTCTAGCCAGTCTAGCCATTCTTTCTTGTCTTATGTGACCGAGTCTAGCATGCCATTTAATTGAATCAGACATCACATCAAAAGAAGAAGAAGATGCAGCACAAATAACAAAATTATTTGAATCCAAACCTAACATAAAGAAATCATCCTTTAATGTACCATGACCATAAAGCTCACTACCGATATAAATAGATAAACTACTGTTCTCGAATTGGAAAGAAAATTCTAACTGCAATAATGAGATAACTGAAAGTAGATTATACAGTGGGTGTATGAAGTACATCACGAAGGAGCAAATTGTGCCAGTGCGCATCTTGAGTTGATAAGTGCCAACTCCTAGAACATCTTCCTGCGCTCCATTTTCCATAATCACCTAGTGTCTACCCATTATGACCCGACGGTAATCTACATATCTAGCTCTGTCTCTCGCTATATGTTTGGTTGCTCTTGTGTCTACAATCCAACCAGGAAGACAATGAGTCACAAAGACATGCGAGCAAACAAAAATATTAAGAGAGCTAGAATCAGGGTTTACCTTCTTCGGTTCAGTACAACCCTGAGCAAAGTGACCCTTTTGTCTATAATTATAGCACTTCAGCTTGGACTTATCTTTCTTCCCACCACGCCTGCCTCTGTGGCGTTTGGACACTCTGCCATCTTTTGGCGCCAAATTCTTTGGTTTTTCCTGTGTAGCTGCATCTCGTTGTCCATTGCGTTGGGGTTTATAACCCCTACGATGTCCAGCTTAGGCGACAAGTGCAGTGCTGCGGATTGCTTCAACGCGCTCTGCCTCAAGCTCCAAATGGCGAGATATGTCATCAAAGTTTTTGATCCCCTCATTGTGCGTGAGCACAAGTTTCACCTGTCCCCACGTAGGTTCAGGTAAGGACTGGATGACAACTAGAATTTGCTGCTCATCTGTGAGATCGTTGCTAGCTACTTTCATCTCTCTAATCATAGCAGACATCACCCTAAGGTGCTCAGTCATAGCATGCTTTGGGTCCATTACATACTGATTGAACCTCAGAGTCAAGGCACACAGCCGAGTGACAGTGGTGTCACCATACTTAATACGCAACTGTTCCCACATTTCTTTGGCAGTGAGAAATTTCTCAAATTCTCCCATGAGGTCATAATGCATACAGCTTAGCATAGTAAAGTGCGCAGTTCTATCCCTCTTAAACCAAGTGTCATAAGCCTATTCATCGCGGCGATGCTGGGCTGTGCTGCCTGACTCAAGCGGCGTCATGCTGTTGGTCAGATGGTCAAGCAACTCTTGCTCGTTGAGGAGGTACTGAACCTTCCTCTGCCAGATATCATAGTTCTTTCCATCAAGTTTTTCTCCCTTATTAAGATCAGCAATTACGTTCTTTGAGGCCATTGCACTACATACATTGCGCAGGAAATTAATTAGGCACATATATTTAATATGTTACCCTAAATCCAATTAGACCATAAAATTCTTTTCTACATCAAAAAATCAAAAATTTCGCATTTTTTAAGTGCTAGTAATCATCTCCCATGATGTAAGTTAGACTTAAATATTCAATTAATTTAGAATAAAATATGAAAAACTATTCCCTCTTTCCACAATGTCAATTTATAAGCATATAATAAAAAATTGACCCCAACTTAGGACTCCATTGGTAATTTGGTGCATCATGCCCAAATAATTCAATATTTACAAATTTGGTGCGAAACACATCCCCTTACAAGGCTTCTCATAAATAATTAAAAATTACATCCCTTTTTACAAATGAGAAAAACTTATTATATCAAATCTAATAAATAATGAGCAAATAGGGATGTCGCACCTCCTTTGTATCCAAAGAATTATTTTGTAACAATAATAAATAAACAACATACATTCATCACATGAGCACCTCAAAATGCCAATGTCACCTCCATTCTTTTTCATACATAACATACATTGATCACTTGAACGGAGGGTAACCACACTCACCACCTATGGGAATGGGTATATGGTCCAAAAATAATCCTAAGGTGTCAAAATATAGTATGCTCAAGTGGCACACAAAATATCACATCATTATGCAGTAGATAATTAAATAAATGTGACCAGAAATAATTTAAATACTACTACTGCAACAAAAGTGATGTAATTACCCTACGAAAAAATTTAGAACCATTATATTATTTTCAAACTCATTTAAAAAAAATATATTTTTAAAATTATTATTTATTTATCAAAAAATAATATAATATTTTTAAAAAGTAATAAAACACACAGTTATGACGTACATGGTAAAATGAGTCCCAAAAAAAAAAAAAAAAACCACGTAAAGAAACAAAGCTCCTGAGCCTTATAATGCAACACACGCAACTCATGCGTGTGAAATTAAATTTGACTGGCAATATAGCGCCATGTGGCAAACATTGATTTGTCAAGGCAAATTCAAAGTCATACCCCCGTGTATTCAACAATGATGCACAACAGTGGCTAACGCGCATTGTGGGATCATACCCGCGTGTTCACATAGGACAAGCATCATATGCAAGTAACATCAATAATGACGTCTTACAGTGACATAAACATGACGTCACCAACAAATTTGGCATCACTTACGTGCCATCAACCTTGGCCAAGACAAACCCATAAATTCAATTTCGAAATTTGACAGATTCGACGATCTGCGAACACCAATTCGAGCCTTTGTTTCTTACTCGTTCGAGATCGGTTTTTTACAAACTTTATATGGACAGAAAGCTCTTTCGACATAGAACATATCTATGTAAATTTTGAAATTCGAAAAATGGATTTTCTGATTCAAAAATAAGGTCAAAGTTTCAAGTTTAACAAAAGTTTTTGGAAACTTTAAATCAAGATTTCTCCAAAATCGTGCAACAAAAAATTACAAAATTTTCAGAGTGAGTTCGTGACACTATAAGGAATATTTTGATATAAATTTCGTCACTCGAAACTCAATATATAAAAATACACCATTAACACCCAAAGATATGCATGCATGCAAAATATTTATATTCATGGCATAATATAGGCGAAAACAAGCATAATAAAGCTCTGATACCAATGTAGGAAAATATAGGTGGGGTATACGGAATACCTTATGTGGATAATAATATGATGTGCGAATCGTCTTACTTGCTTTACGAGCCTTTCGCGCAACACGTACAATACACCACGAATCAATCCAAGATTGCCTTAGTGTCTTTCTCGTCGTACAGTAGAGGGCTACTAGAGTCCAATACAAAGAACACACATTCCAAATCTTAAGGCTCTTAGATGGTAGCCTTAGAGAGAACTAGAGAGAGAAAGTAACTTTAGAGAGAGAGTCTGTAGTAGATATTACGTTAGTTCTTTTCTGATACAATCTGTGTATAATAAATATACACCGTAATAAAGATAAGACCCACTTGTCTTTATCTTCTAGAAGTCAAAATCTGATAAGGATAACACATTATCTCCTTATCAATAGGAGATAAAATATATATTGAATATATATCCATGTGTCCATGTGGACAAACCGTGGGCCCTATGCAACAAGAGGGATGAGCACTATGAATGCAAATCATAGTGGCTGTGAGATAGTAACCTCTACAACTTTTTGTAATACTTATTTTTATTAGAGGAATACCATATACAAATCAATTTCTTAATCTATTTTTATCCTCAAGACACAATACATTGTGACCCACATTAATAATACAAGTGCGACCCGTTTACATGGGTCTTGGGTGAGCAAATGAATTGAATAATTGGTTCATGTAATACAGGGAATGATGAATGATAGGTATTATTTTTCATGCCACACTAATTCCCCCTTATCTAATTTTTTTGATTTTTCTCCCTAAAGCAAAGTAACTGGCTCAAACTATCTAATACATATTAGGTTTTATTTTTATTTTTTGAAAGCGTTTTTATTGACACAGTATAATAAATTATTTAGTGCTTTGGAATGCTCCTTGCCTTTACTCTTGCCCTTACTCTTCTTCTTGTACTAATGATACCTCAATCTTGAAACCTTCGGAGTATCTTTTTGATTGGCGCCTCTATTTGTATGGGGAATTCACTGCTAATAGGTCTTGCCTAGTGTACCCCCTTTCCCCGCCGCCTTCCGACTCGCTGGAGTATACAATGACAACTTCCAGGCATGAGTGTCCGATTGGGAGACTGCCTGTTGAATGTCTGTCACCTTTTTTAGCTCCTTCTCGGCCAAGAAGTTTGCTTCTGGCAACTAGCTTCTACCATTAGTCCTTGGATTTATAAGCAAGCTAAAGCTACATTGAATTAGTGAATGAAATGAATGAAAAGAAACCACTAACAGAGGAATAGAAAGGGAGGACATGTTGGTTTAAGGACGGTTGGTCAAAAGCAAGGGAGATCCTTATTCCGGCGAGAGTGTCACGCATGATTCCTTTGAGAAGGGTACTTTGATAGCACCACCTATCAAGTTCGACAAGTAGTCCACGGAGTTGCATCCCTACTCACTTGGTTCATGCACATTGTTCTCTCTAGGAGGTTGGAAGTCTATCCTAGATCTTCCCATTTTAAAAAAAGATCCCGAGCTCGAGAAAAAATAGTTCAATGGTGAGGTAGTACTGAGTATTCGATGGTAATCTTTATCAAATGCTAACAAATAGTGTATGAATACATTAACAACTTGAGTTTCAGTAGCAGTAAAGATATTTTTAAGAAAACATCCCATCAGATTTTGCCAAGTGATAATTATTCTTAAAAGTCTCTCTCCACTTTTACTAACTTAAGTTGCTGATATATTCATATATTACGTGCCATCATTTAATAAGAATTATCACCGAATGTTCAGTACTACTTAAACAAAAAAGGAGGCATCAGTATTCAAACCCTAACTTATGAGACGGGCAATGAAGTTGCTAATCACTTAAACAATCCACTAGATATTTAGAGATATTATCATAGTAATTTTCACAATTGTTGTTGCAATAATGTATAACTTTTTTAAACCACATATTCTAACTCTCCAAACAACTTTTTTCTAATGGTTAGAAAATTATGATAAAAACTAAAAGAAACAGCCTCGTTTAGTAACATTATCAGTTTTTTTTTTGTTTTATATTTTTACTGTGTGTTTTTTGTGATTTGACAATGAGCGCTTGTAAGTTAACATTGTGTTAACAGTATTAAACTACTATTTTAAAAACAAAGAACATACCAATTTTAAATATTTTTATTTTTTTTCTAAATATTATGAACAACTAAAAATAAAAAACATTAAACAAAACACTGTTACCAAACATATAGCCGGTTTAGCGTTGCCATCTATAAAAGGTTGAGTAAGAATAAGGAGGTTGTTATGAGGTCATGGCTCACCTCTGAACTAGTTACTTCAGGCATTTTAAATCCTTCAAGAATTTTCATATATATATCATTATCTAATTCACCATACAAGTAGGCTGTCACGACGTCCATCAGACGCATATCCAGTCTTTCTGAAACTGACAAACTAATTAAGAATCTGAACGTAATGGCATCCTTTACAGGAGAGTATGTCTCATCATAATCAATACCAGGTCTCTGCGAGAAACCTCGTGCTACTAGACGCGCTTTATATCTCAAGATTTCATTTTTCTCATTTCGTTTTCGCACGAATACCCATTTGTATCCAACTGGTTTTACATCTTCTGGTGTTTGGACTACAGGTCCAAATACTTTGCGTTGTGCTAATGAGTTTAATTCTGTCTCAATAGCTTCTTTCCATTTTGGCCAATCACTTCTATGTTGACATACGTCAATTGTCTATGGTTCATTCTCTGCATTACTTCTTGTAATTGCAATAGCCACTTTAAATGAAAATATGTTGTCGACAACAATTTTATTTCTATTCCATTTTTCTCCTGTATTCACATAACTTATTGAGATCTCATTACTGTCCTCTACAGGGGACATCCCTTCAGGAGGTTTCTCTTCTGGGAATTCTTTTACAGGAGTTCCTTCTTCTGGAGGTTTAGATATTGTGATTTCTTCAGGAATACTGACTTGCTAATGCATTTGTACCTTCCTCTTTCTAGGAACTGTGTCTTTGGCACCAATAGGTCTCCCACGCTTCATGCGTGCTTGAGATTCATTTGCTGCTATATTAGCAGATTGTCCTACAGGGACATCAATACGTGTTGGGGTATTAGCAGCTGGTATATATGATTTTGTTACCTTCTTGGTGTCGGTAAACACATTAGGTAATTGATTTGCAATCGTCTGTAAATAAATAATCCTGTAAACTTCTGATTCACATTGATTTGTTCGAGGATCAAGATGAGATACCGTGGAAGCATTCCAAGTAATCTCATGCTGTTTTTCTAGTTGCATTTTCTCTCCCCCTAATGGTGGGAAAAGTGTTTCATCAAAATGACAATCCGCAAAATGTGCAGTGAATACATCCCCTGTTAAAGGTTCAAGATATCTAATAATAGATGGAGAATCAAAACCAATATAAATTCCAAGTCGACGTTGGGGACCCGTCTTAGTACATTGTGGTGGTGCAATTGGTACATAGATAGCACAACCAAAAATCCTTAGATGGGAAAGATTTGGTTGTTGACCAAAAACAAGTTGTAATGGTGAATATTCGTGGTAAGCAGTGGGTCGGACACGGACTAATGATGCAGCATGCAATGTGGCATGTCCCCAAGCAGAAACAGGTAATTTTGTTCTCATAAGTAACGATCGAGCTATAAGCTGAAGGCGTTTGATAACAGATTTAGCTAGACCATTTTGTGTGTGTGTATGTGCAATGGGATGTTCAACATCAATTCTTATGAACATGCAATAATCATTAAAAGCTTGAGATGTAAACTCACCAGCATTATCCAGTTGTATCGACTTAATCGAATAATCTGGAAACTGTGCTCGTAATCTGATAATTTGAGCAAGAAGCCTAGCAAATGCAACATTATGAGTAGAAAACAAGCAAACATGTGACCATCGAGTGGATGCATCTATTAAAACCATAAAATAACGAAATGGTCCACATGGTGGGTGTATCGGCCCACATATATCCTCTTGAATTCTTTGTAAAAAGGTTGGGGATTCAACTATTACTTTTGACAGGGATGGTCTCACAATTAATTTTTCTTGTGAACAACCGGGACATGTGTAATCACTTGACAAAAGAATCTTCTGGTTCTTTAGCGGATGCCCATGAGAGTTCTGAATTATTCAACGTATCATCGTTGATCCTGGATGACCAAGACGATCATGTCAAAGTATAAAATTCTTTGTGTCAAAACACTTCTGGTGCATCACTTCAGGTGATCCTAAAATTCTTATAGTTGTATAATATAATCCAGAAGAGAAGGCAGCAAGTTTTTCTAAATCTGCTTTTGGCATAAAACAATAGAAGTAATGTAAAGATATTCTTTATTATCTTTATTTGTTGTCTCTATATGATATCCATTGCTACGTATATCTTTAAAACTGAGCAAATTCCTTGTAGCTCTTGTTGAATACATAGCATTATCAATATAGAGTTTTGTTCCTTTTGGCAACAATATATTGGCTCTTCCGGAACCTTCAATTAATTTTGTATTGCCAGATATTGTCTTAACGTTATTTTCAGTTAACGTTAAGCTAACAAAATATTTTTTCTCTCGAAGAATTGTATAAGTAGTTGCATTGTCTACTAAACATATATTTCCATCGTTCATCTTGGAAGCGATTAATGCTTTGGTAGATTCCATGTTTCTATAAAATATGAAATTGCTTATTTGATAAGAAAACGAAAAAATTCATATAACAGAAACATGCTTAGAAAAATATTACACTAGATAACAATAACCTTAAAATATAAACTAGTTGGTGTGGACATTCCCATCACCAATTAAGTGATTTATTTTTCCATTAGGATCTTCAAAGAAATCTGACACATCAAGATGAGTGATTTCTACTGAGTCATCAAAGTTTATGAAATTCATTTCAACATTTTTTCCTTTATCTTGTGTTGATGCTCGGTAAAGATCCACTAATGGTTTGGGCGTACGACAGGTACGTGACCAATGCCTTTTTATACCACACCTGTAACAAACATCTTCATAATTTTTGGGAGGTTTATTCTGTAAACCTTTCCCCTTTTCCTGTTTTGTTTCAGAGTTGGTCCACGAGTTGTTCCACTGCTGGTGGTGTGGTGTAGTATGCTTAACTCGAGAACTTGAAGAAGGATAAATGTTATAACCTCCACGATAACCCCCACGTTGACGAAAAGTATTTCTACAGCATCCACGACTGCGGCCATGTCCACGACCACGACCACGTTCATAAAATGAGACCGCATTCACTTCAGGGAATGGTGTAAAGCCGGTCGGGCGAGACTGGTGATTTTTCATCAGAAGCTCATTATTTTGTTCAGCTAAAAGGAGACATGAAATCAATTTTGAATATTTTTTAAAATCCCGCTCTCGATATTGCTGCTGCAGGAGCACATTCAAGGCATGAAATGTAGAGTATGTTTTTTCTAACATATCTTCATCAGTAATTGTTTGCCCACATAATTTCAATTGTGAGCTGATTTTAAATAATGCAGAATTATACTTACTAATAGATTTGAAATCTTGCAACCTCAGGTGCATCAATCATAACAAGCTCTGGGGAGATACATGGTCTTCTGGTGTTCATATCTCTCCTTTAAATTTTGTCATAGTACCAGTGGGTCTTTTACCGTGAGGTATTTAGTTTTTAATTCTTCGTGAATATGATGACGAAGAAATATCATCGCTTTTGCACGATCCTGCTGGGATTCGTCATTTTCCTCATTTATAGTGTTTCCAAGAGCTTTTGCACATAAATGGATCTCAGCATTAACTACTCAAGATAAATAGTTATTGCCTGAAATGTCAAGAGCTGTAAATTCTAGCTTCGCGAGATTTGACATTTTCAGAATGCTACACTTTCAAGATAACAAAGTTTTAGAATTACGATACACTACAAATCTCACACATCCGAAACGAATAAATTTAATTTGTTAACACTATGCATGAATAGTAAAATCACTATTGCTACATAGTATTATATATAATACGTATATATAAATATATATAGTATTATTTTTTGTCCATATTATAACTTTCAATCTAGACATCAAAATATAGTTAAGTCACATGTATATGGAAAAGTATTCAAATAAGGATTCCAGATCTATAAACATCATAGACCAAATATTTACGACATGGGAGAAATAAACAAACAAAGTTTCGAAAAATTACTATTCATCACTATTCATCTACTATGCATTACTATTCACCAACTATATAATAAATATAAATTTTGCCATGAAGTGAAGCGTGAATAGTAAAGAACTCAAAATAAAGATACATGAATTGAAATATGGATGAAGTACCTTCACTAATATATAAGTATTTAGAACTTCGTGCTGATAACGTGTTATAAACTAAATAAATTTGCAGCAAGTAAAACACAGTATATAATAAAACGAGTTCTTCTGGAACTGTCAAATAATAATTAAATAGTTCTTCTGAAACTATGGCGATAAATCTTCTTGATCACCCAAGCATGTCTTGCTTTCATAAGACAAAATAGAATAATAAAATAGTTCTTCTGGAACTGGGGATAAATCTTCTTCTTGCCACTGATATATATAGGAATTTGAGGCGGCTCATCCACCATGAGGTGAGGTGAGCCAAGCACGATTATAAACCGGGTATGTATTTACCAATGGTAACACTACTATATCTTGGCAATCTGTGAAGCAGACACTAACTGCAACTTCTTCAAATCATTATGAGATCATCGCAATTCATGAAGCAAGTCGAGAATGCATTTGGTTGAAAGCAATGATCCAACATATTCAAGATAGTTGTGGACTATCTTCGATCAAAGATACCTCAACAATATTATATGAAGATAATGCAGCGTGTATTGCACAAATCAAGGGAGGCTACATCAAAAGTGACAGAACCAAACATATATTGCCAAAATTCTTTTATGCACATGAACTCTAGAAAAACGGTGATATTGATGTCCAGCAAATACGTTCAAATGACAACTTGGCAGACTTATTTACTAAAGCACTCCCAACTGCAACATTTGAGAAATTGGTACACAATATTGGCATGCATCGTCTTAAAGTTGTAAACAAGTAAAGCTATCAACTTCAACTTCATACTAGATGTATGAATGAGGGAGAGTCGTGTACTGTACTCTTTTCCCTTCGCTAACGATTTTTCCCACAGGGTTTTTTTTTTCTTGGCAAGGTTTTAATGAGGCAGTGTTAAAAAACCCATACTAAGGTATGTTACATAATATTACTGTACTCTTTTTCCTTCGCTAAGGTTTTTTTCCATTAGGCTTTCCTAGCAAGGTTTTAATGAGGCAGTTGTAACATATCCTAATATGTATTGCGGTCATCTAAGGGGAAGTGTTATGAAGTTATGGCTCACCTCACCTCATGGTGGATGAGCCGCCTCAAATTCCTATATATATCAGTGGCAAGAAGAAGATCTATCCCCAGTTCTAGAAGAACTATTTTATTATTCTATTTTGTCTCATGAAAGCAAGACACGTTTGGGTGATCAAGAAGATCTATCCCCATAGTTTTAAAAAAATTATTTAATTATTATTTAACAATTCCAGAAAAGCTCGTTTTATTATATACTGTATTTTGCTTGCTACAAATTTATTTAGTTTATAACAGAGGTGCGCTTTTAAGCACTCAATAAATTTTCACACGGTACAACCATTTGTTGTGAGAGGGAGAATTCACAGACTGATTTTTATGTTTTAATTTTACTTACAAAAAAAGAACGAATGTGGCATGTTTTCATTGGTCTAAAGACTGTACACAGAAACTCACTCCAATGATCAGCTGCCACCTGTGAGACCTGACGAGTTCTGGGTCTACCTCTCTTGGTATTTTGTAACGACTGGACAAGCGTCCGATTTGCAACCCCAACGGCGGATCGCTTGTTCGACACACACCACCATTCCAAGCAAACACGTCACAGCCATCTCTATGCCCGTTTTAATTCGAGAACTTCAAAATCGAACGATCGATAGCGCCGTTTGATTTCGAGATCTCTGGGTCTGGTTCTGGATCTGAGGATTTTGACGATTCAATCCGGTTCTTCTTTCTAGGGTTCCTTTCAGTTCTCATCGTTAATTTCTTCTTCTGATTCCAACCTTGATCGTCTCATATTGGTATTCTTCAATGGCGTCCAGTTCACATAGAGGCGGGGACTTCTACGGCTCCGCTCCGTACAGATCGAGGTTTTCGTATCAATCCCGATAGACTTCATTCGCTATTTTGATTCGTTTTGTGTTTGATTCTCAAGAATTTAGGGGAAAAATTAAGAAAGAAATTAGAATTTTGTCACAGCAATTTAAACCCTAATATAATTAAGATTCTTTTGTTCTTTTCGGTTACTTGCCAGCCAAAAGGAGATTTGAGACTGACTTCTTTTTTTTTTTTTTCCTTCTTTTGTTCATCAGAAATGTTAAATTTGTATGAATGATCATTTTCCTTTGTGAATGCAGAGAAGGGCTTAGCACGAGACAAGTCGCTAGTTCTGATGAAATCCAATTGCGGATTGATCCCGTGCATGGGGACTTGGATGATGAGATTACCGGTCTCCACAAACAAGTTAGACAACTAAGAAACGTAAGTTCTTCTTCCTCCAAACACCTCCCCAGCCCAACCCAAAGCCTTATTTGTTTGATGTAAATTTACTATCTTCATTGTTATTGAACTTTGCTAGTTATTTCTTGATGTAATAGAATTGAGGCATGCTTAGCTAATGTTGTCTTGTTGGGACCAACCATGAGATTCAGAAATATTTGTTGTTAATTCTGGTTAGGCTATAGGTTTGTTGGATATGTCTATTTTAAAATAATCTACAAGAGGCAACTTAGGCTCTGTTTTATTTGGCACAAAATATTTTACATGAAATATTTTTAATGTAAAAGTTTTCAGGTGTAAAATAGCTGCCTTTCTCTTATGTTTCAGTGTTTGGCTACAATTGTGAAAAATTTTTCCTGAACAAAAAAAGAATTTTCAGTCAAGTGGTGCTAAAATGACGCGGAAGGGTTCAACGGATAAGGCAATAGGAGTAGTATAGTGTTGGAGTTAGTAGCTCATATTGTTGACACTTGACATTAAGTCTGAAAACACTGGAGCTCATGCGCAGAACGGAGTGTAGTGAGAGGAGCGTGAGCACAGTGAGCGGAGCCCATGATGTGTAAATCTAGTTTTGTCCACCTGAGTCAGAATAATAGGTTTGAGGAGTGCAAGGGGTGTAGCCTCTGTCGTATGACATGGGTATTTTGAGAATTTTGCCATTGTATCCAAGATTAAGATTGCATTTAAATTCGTGCAACCCTAATCAGTTGTAACACTTTCTTATTACGTACTAAGAGAACTTCGCTGCCGCTGTGGATGTAGGTAGTCACGCCGGCTAGTGAACCACAATAAATCCTTGTGTTCAGTGCTTATTATTCCTTTTATTGCATCACATCTCTTATAATGTAGATTTCTGTGCAACATATAGGCTTTCACATTTCAAAATTCAAAAGAAGTGATACAACTCACTCAGAGAAAAATGAAAATACGCGTAGAACCTTTGATTCTACATAATTAACAAAATCTTGTTGGGCATAGTATTCAACAAATTCCTGTTGGGCAATCTATTTAACACATTCTTGTTTGCAAGTGTAGAAAATTCTACAAGGACTGTAGAGTGCAGGGGCAATAATTTCCAACTTGTTCGATACATAGAAGTTGCTATTGCTGTTCCACCGAAGTGTGGATTGGTCACTCACCACGAGCCCCATACTAAGTCTTATGCACACAACTTACGTTGTCATTTAATCAAATCGCACTGGTGCATTTTGTTGGCAAAGGAAGATTACAACATTTGTTGGAGGTAACAAACTTATAGGAGAATGAAGGCCTAAAATTCAACACGTGATACAATTCATTATTTGAGAAATCATGATTTGGAGCCTTTAAATTAGAGTTTAGGGGTATGAGATTATTTGATATGCCGGCAAATTAGTTTTTTGTGGAAGTTTTGGAGTCGAAAACAGTTTTAGTTTTCTTAAAGAAACTGTACTTATTGTAAATCAGAAAGAATTGGAGGACATTGCTGTCTGCAAAAGATCCCACAATTGATTTTGGAATCCCTGACAAGTGGGACTCAGATGATTCTGAATGGGTGTTATTTTGTGAAATGGAAACTAAAATAGTTTATCAACTTATGTTTCAGTGCTTAGCCTGAGATTACAGTTGATATTCATGGCAGTTTTTGTACTCTCCTTGCGGAGAGTTTTGGTTGTTGCTGGGATCAGTTGGGGGCTTTGGAGATGTTTGGGGGCAGTGGATTAGTGTCAACCATAGAGATAATAGGGCCACATGAAGAATGGGTCTTCGCGGTATTTTTTGTTGCGTTTAGACTCAGTATAAAGTAATAATTCAAGAAACACAGGCACTTCCAAGAAGATGCCATGTCCCTGTCGGACACTATCTTCAGGGACACTCCCAACAAGTGTTGAACACACCTCCAAGCATGTCTTGCTATTTTAGTAGTTTTTTAAAAACCGGACACTTGTTGGACATGTAGCAAGTTTGGGAAAAAAAAAAAAACCTGAGATCTAATTGTAAAATAAAAATAATATAATTTTATACCTAATTTGATGTTTAAATTATGGAATACATGGTTTCTAATTTTATTTACTGTTATCTGGCAATTTTTTCAATATCTTTGCGTAAAATATACTTATACATGGCATATAAAAATGTATATAATTTATATTTTTACACCGTTATGTCTTGTCCTGTATTTTTTTCAAATCACCATGCTTGCTTGTATGTATTGTGCCGTGTCTATGTCCATGCTTCTTAGGGAATAGTTGTTCAGATTTTGGATCTCTAGAGTGCATTTTGGGATGACCATCCATTCTTTCCATCCACCTGATTTGTGGGCAACTCACTCGGTAGCATTTATAGCATCTTCATATGCCTTGGTTTATGCATGTTTATCGATTTAATGCTATCATTTTAGATTTAACGGGTACACTTCTAAATTTTTGTTTGTTATCATTCTGTTTTGTGAGTTCTTACTTTAGTATGGCATTGCAGGTAGCTCAAGAGATAGGATCAGAGGCAAAATTTCAGAATGACTTTCTCAATGAGCTGGTATACCATCAACTTCAAAACCCTTCAAATGTTTTATCTATTTTCATTACTATCTTGAACATTTGCAATTAACCACTTGTTTTGTGATGACAAATCGTAATCTCTTTTTGTAGTTAATTACTAGAATTGTTACGATGCTAGATTCAGTTCAATATGGGCTCGAGAGTGGGAAGAGAAAAGGGGACGGGGGGACTACATAGACCCTGGGATTAGTCGAGGTGCGCGTAAGCTGGCTCGGACACTCGGTTAGCAAAAAAAAATATAGGGGAAAGAAAGGAAAAAAAGAGAGGGAAATCATCAGAAATTAACCATAACTGTAATCGGCAATTAAACTTATTCACACTGTCAAAATTTAAGATTCATATTTGCACCTTGTGATTCAACTTTCAACTAAAAATTTAAAAAGAGGGGGACAAAAATTTTCCAGGTAGTATCAGTTAAGCATTCAAAGTTCCAATAAATAGTATTTCTCTTACACCAGTTTCGTTTACTTTGAAGGTTGTAGCTAGTAAGTACCAATAGTGCTCTTTCCTCGTAAGGGCTAACACTTTGGGTCTTTACTAGTCATCTTATATTTTGTGCTGGGATTTGTGTTCAAATCAATATTTGATGGGCCAATTGAAGAGATCTATAGGCTAAATTACATTTCACACCAGCTTTCTTAGAAAGTAGAAGGATGACACTCACATTGTGAGTGCAGGTACGTGTGAGAAAAATCAGGGGAGCAGGTGAAAAAAATAAGCGTAGTGGTGGAGAGAATAGGGAAATGAAGAGTTTTACAGTTGGTGTTAAAAAATAACCGGCAGAATCATGTTTGACGATTCTAAAAAGAGGCCTGAGTGGACACCAAAAGCTCCTTTGGCTTAATATATTCTCTGAAAAATATGAGTGTAATCAAATGGTTATCGGCCAAAAAATGACTAAACAGTTTAGACTCTTTGGACCCATTACATGGTGATCTCGATAAGAGTCTTTTAATTGTTTCTGGTGGTGAGTCATGTACTAATATAAATCATATTGTGTCTTCTTTACAATTTTGAGACAATGAAGGATCTCTCCCCACGTATTGAAACTACTAAACAATTTTGTTAGTGTTATAAAACTAGATGAATATTAAGCAAACAAAATAATCAAACACAATATATGGTAAAAGTAGTTATTCTGGAACTGTTAAATAATAATTAAGTAGTTTTTCTGGAACTATTAAGGATAGATATTCTTGATCACCCAATAATTTATTTCTATCATAGAACAAAATATAAAATACAATTCGAACTTAAATATTTTACCTAAACGTTGCTTTCTTTTTTCTTTCCTATTTTTTTTCTTCCTTTTTTTTTTCTCTCTTTTTTCTCTCTCGTTCTTTTTTGCTTTTTTCCTTCTTCTATTTCCCTCTTTGAACCCTTTATATATAGCTGATGGCCTACCTAATTTATTAGGCAATCACGTGTTAAGTTTGGTGAATTCATCCATCATTATTGTTAGGTGGTCATTCACCATTCATAACACTCCTCTTTAGATGACCGTCATAAGAAACTTCATAAACATTTTAGCAAAAGAAATATGGGTATGCTAAAACTAGCTCTTTAAAACTTTGCCAAGAAAAAACCATGTGGGAAAGAATAAGAGTATAGTCTGCGACTCTTCCTCATTCATACATCTGGTATGAAGTTGAAGTTGATAGCTTCAAATGTTGCAGTTGGAAGTGCTTTAGTAAATAAGCTTGTTAAGTTGTCATTTGAACGTATCTGTTAGACATCAATATCATCATTTGTTTGGAGTTTATGTGCATACAGAATTTTGGCAATATATGTCTAGTGCTGTCACATTTGATGTAGCCTCTCTTAATTTGTGCAATACATGCTGCATTATCTTCATATAATATTGTTGAGATATTTTTGATCGAGAATAATCCGAAGAAGGAAAAAGGAGAGAAAGAAGAGAGAGAAAAGAGAGAAAAAAAAAGGAAGAAAAAAAATAAGGAAGAAAGAAGAAAACAACTAGTGTAGGTAAAATATTTAAATTTAAGTTGTATTTTATATTTTATTCTATGATAGAAATAAATTCTTGGGTGATATCGAGAGCGGGGTTTTAAAAAATATTCAGAATTAATATCATTTTTTTTTTTAACTGAACAAAATAATGAGATTGTGATAAAAAATCACCAGTCTCGCTCGACCGGTTCTACACCATTTCCTAAAGTGAATGCAGTCTCATTTTATGAAAGGGGTCGTGAACGTGACCGTGACAGAAATAATTTTTCGTCATCGTGGGGGTTACCGTGGATATAACAGTTATAATTTTTCAAGTTCTCGAGTTAAGAATACTACATTATACTACCAGTAGAACAACTCTGAAACAAAACAAGAAAAGGTAAAAAGTTTACAGAATAAATTTTTTAAAAATTATGAAGATGTTTGTTACAGGTGTGTTATGAAATGACATTGGTCACGTACCTATCGTACGCCTAAATCATTAGTGGATCTTTATTGAGTATCAACACAAGATAAAGGGAAAAATGTTGAATTGAATAAACAATTTTAATATTTTGGATAGAGACATGGAATTTACCAAAGCATTAATAGTTCTCAAGATGAACAGTGGATATATATGTTTAGTAGACAGTGCAACAACTCATACAATTTTTCGAGAGAAAAAAATATTTTGTTAGCTTAACATTAGCCTGAAATAACGATAAGATAATATTTGGCACTACAAAATTAATTGAAGGTTCTGGAAGAGCCAATATATTGTTGCTAAAAGGAATAAAACTCTATATTGATGATGCTATGTATTCAACTAGAGCTATAAGAAATTTGCTCAGTTTTAAAGGTATACGTAGTAATGGGTATCATGTAGAGACAACAAATGAAGATAATAAAAAATATCTTTACATTACTTCTATTGATTCATGCTAGAAATATATATCAGAAAAACTTACTACATTCTCTTCTGGATTATATTATACAACTATAAGAATTATGGGATCATTTGAAATGATGCACCAAAAGTGTTTTGACCCAAAGAATTTTATATTTTGGCATGATCGTCTTGGTCATCCAGGATCAACAATGATGCGTCGAATAATTGAGAACTCTAATAGGCATCTGCTAAAGAACCAGAAGATTCTTTTGTCAAGTGATTACACATGTCCTGCTTGTTTACAAGGAAAATTAATTGTGAGACCATCCCTTTCAAAAGTAGTAGTTGAATCCCTAATCTTTTTATGAAGAATTCAGGGAGATATATATGGGCCGATATACCCACCATGTGGACCATTTTGTTATTTTATGATTTTAATAGATGTATCCATTCGATGGTCACATGTTTGTTTGCATTCTACTCGTAACGTTGCATTTGCTGGACTTGTTGCTCAAATCATCAGATTATGAGCACATTTTCAAGATTAATCGATTAAATCAATACGATTTAATAATGTTGGTGAGTTTAAATCTCAAGTTTTTTATGATTATTGCATGTCCATAGAATTGATATTGAACATTCTATTGCACATATATATACACACAAAATGATCTAGCTGAATTTTTTATCAAACGCCTTCAGCTTATAGCTCAACATTTACTTATGAGAACAAAATTATCTGTCTTTGTTTGGGGACATGTCATATTGCATACTGTATCATTAGTCCGTGTTTGACTTACTGCTTACCATGAATATTCATCATTACAGCTTGTTTTTGGTCAGCAACTAAATATTTTACATCTAAGGGTTTTTAGTTGTGTTATATATGTACTAATTGCACCACCACAACGTACTAAGATGGATACCTAAGGGTAACTTGGGATTTATATTGGTTTTGATTCTCCATCTATTATTAGATATCTTGAACCTTTAACATGGAATGTATGCATTGCATGTTTTGCGGATTGTTATTTTGACGAGACACTTTTCTCACCATTAGGGAGAAATAAGACGCAACTGAAAAAACATCATGTGATCACTTGGAATGCTTTCACAGTATCTCATTTTGATTGTGAATCAGAAGTTCACAAGATTATTTATTTACAGACGATTGCAAATTAATTACTTGATGTGTTTACCGACACAAAAAAGATAACCAAATCATATATACCAGCTGCTAATACTCCAGCACGTATTGATGCCTTTGTAAGATAATCTGTTAATATAGCAACAAAGAAATATAAAGCATGCATGAAGTGTGGGAGACTTGTCGGTGCAAAAGACAAAGTTCCTAAAAAGAGGAAGGTACAAATACATAAGTAAGTCAGTATTTCTGAAGAAATCACAGTATCTAAACCTCCAGAAGAAGCAACTCCTGTAAACAAACAAAATTTTGAAATATCACTATTAATCACTATTTAATAAATATAAATTATACCATGAGTGAACAGTAAAAAACTCAAAACAAATATTAACTGAAATATTAATGATACATAAAATGAAGTACCTTCACTGATATAATAAAATACCTTCCACATATAAAGAAGAATACAATTTTATTTTTAGAAACATGCTTAGAAAAATATTACAAAAGATGACAATAAACTTAAAAGAATAAGAGCATAAACTAGTTGGTGTGGACATTTTCATCACCAATTAAGTGATCTATTTTTTCATCACGATTTTTAAAGAAATCTGAAATATCAAGGTGAGTAATTTATATTGAGTCATCAAAGCTTGTGAAATTCATTTCAACATTTTTTTCCTTTATCTTGTGTTGATACCAGTAAAGATCCACTAATAGTTTGGGTGTGCGACAGGTACGTGACCAATGCCTTTTCATATCACACCTGTAACAAATATTTTCATAATTTTGAGGAAGTTTTTTCTGTAAACTTTTTTTATTTTCTTGTTTTGTTTAAGAGTTGTTCCATGGCTGGTGGTGTGGTATAGTCCTCTTAATTCGAGAACTTGAAAAATTATAATTGTTATAACTGTTACCTCCATGGTAACCCCCACGATGATGAAAATTATTTCTTTCACGAGCACGACTGCGGCCACGTCCACGACTACGTTCATAAAATGAGATTGCATTCACTTCAAGGAATGGTGTAGAGCCGGTTGGGCGAGACCGATTGTTTTTCATCAGAAGTTCATTATTTTGTTCAACCAGAAAGAGACATTATATTAATTCTGAATATTTTTTAAAATCTCGATCTTGATATTGCTGCTGCAGGAGCACATTCAAGGCATGAAATGTATAATATATTTTTTCTAACATATCTTTATCAGTAATATTTTGTTCACATAATTTTAATTTTGAGCTAATTTTAAATAAGACAGAATTATACTCACTAATAATTTTAAAATCTTGCAACCTCAGGTGCATCCAATCATATCGAGCACTAGGGAGAAATATGGTCTTCTAGTGCTCATATCTCTCTTTTAAATTTTGCCATAGTGTCAGTGGATTTTTTATCGTGAGGTATTCAGTTTTTAATTTTTCGTGAATATGATGGCGAAGAAAAATCATTACTTTTGCACGATCTTGCTGGGATTTGTCATTTTCTTCTTTTATAGTATTTTTCAACGCCTTTGCACACAAATGAATCTCAGCATCAATTACTCATGATAAATAGTTCTTGCTTGAAATGTCAAGAATAACAAATTTTAGCTTTGCGATGTTTGACATTTTCAGAATGCTATACTCACAGGATATCAAAGTTTTACAATCACGATAACACAAAAATAATATAAATAAAATATACTATAGAATTTTGGTCAAATATCTGATACAAATCCCACTTATCTGAATCTTTAGTTAAAAGATAAATTTCATTTGTTAATACTATTCATCAATAGTAAAATAACTATTTATGAATAGTAATTACTATTGCTGTATAGTATCCACATGCAATACATATATATATATAGATACATATATTATTTTTTTTGTTCTTATTATAACTTTCAATCTAGACATCAAAATATAGTTAAGACACATGTCTATGGAAAACTATTAAAATAAAGATTCTAGATCTATAAAGATCATAAGCCAAAAATTTAAGATCTGAGAGAAATAAACAAACAAAGTTTTGAAATATCATTATTCATCACTATTCATCAAACTATTTATCAACTATTCAACAAATATAAATTATACGATGAATGAACAGTAAGGAATTCAAAACAAATAGTAACTGAAATATTAATGACACATAAAATAAAGTACCTTCACTGATATAATAAAATACCTTTCAAATATAAAGAAGAATAGAATTTTAATTTTCATGAGCATTTAGAATATCGTGCTAATAACGTGTAATAAAACTAGTTGAACATTAAGTAAGCAAAATAATCAAATGCAGTATATAATAAAAGTAGTGTTCCCATAATTCTTATAGTTGTATAATATAATCCAAGAGAATGTAGCAAGTTTTTCTAATATATGCTTCTAACATGAAACAATAGAAGTAAAATAAAAATATTCTTCATTATCTTTATTTGTTGTAATTATTCACACTATAAGATATTCTTATAGTTGTATAATATAATCCAGATTCTGGAACTATTTTAGGTTTTATACTATAAGATATTCTTATAGATGGTACACAGTATACAATTAAAACCAATATAAATTTCAACAACAACATTTAAGGAATTAGTACACAACATTAGCATGCGTTATCTTAAAACTCTTTCATTCTGAACAATTGAAGTCATCAACTTTAACTTCATATTAGATGTATGAATGAGGGGGAATCATAGACTGTAATATTTTTCCTTCGCCAACAGTTTTTTTCCTCATAGGATTTTTTCTTGGCAAGGTTTTAACGAGACAGTTTTAACACACTTATTTTTCCTTTGCTAAAATGTTTATGAGGCTTTTTGTGGCAGTCATCCAATGGGGAGTGTTATGAATAGTGGATGAGCACCTAACAAGAATGGTGGATGAATTCACTAAACTTAACACGTAATTGCTTAATAAATTAGGTAGCCCATCAGTTATATATAAGGGGCTTCGAAGAGGGAAAGAGAAGAAGGAAAAAGGAGAGAAAGGAGAGAGAGAAAAGAGAGATAGAAAAGGAAGAAAAAAAAAATAGTAAAAAAAGAAGAAAGCAACGAGTGTAGGTAAAATATTTAAGTTCAAGTTGTATTTTATGTTTTATTCTATTATAGAAATAAATTTTTGGGTGATCATAGACATGTGCTTTAACTATATTTTGATATTTGGATTGAAAGTTATAATCAGGACAAAAATAATATATATATTTATATATACGAATTGTATATGGATACTATGCAGCAATAGTAATTACTATTTATAAATAATGATTTTACTACTGATGAATAGTATTAACAAATGTTAAACATAGCAAAATTAGAATTTACCACTCTTGACATTTCAGGCAAGAACTAATTTATTCTGAGTAGTTGATGTTGAGATCCATTTGTGTGCAAAGGCTCTGGGAAATACTATAAAAGAAGAAAATGATGAATCCCAGCATGATCGTGCAAAAGTAATGATTTTGCTTCGCTATTATATTCACGAAGAATTAAAAATTGAATACCTCACGGTAAAAGACCCACTGACATTATAACAAAATTTAAAAGAGAAATATGAGTACTAGAAGATCATGTTTCTTCCTAGAGCTCACTATGATTGGATGCACCTAAGGTTGCAAGATTTTAAAGCTGTTAGTGAGTACAATTTTACCTTATTTAAAATTAGTTTATAATTAAAATTATATAGGCAAATATTACTGATGAAGATATGTTAGAAAAAATATATTCTACATTTCATGTTTCGAATGTGCTCATGTAGCAACAATATCGAGAGTGAAATTTTAAAAAATATTCAGAATTAATATCATGTCTCCTTCTGGTTGAACAAAATAATGAGCTTAGGATGAAAATTCACTAGTCTTGCCCGACCGGCTTTACACCATTTTCAAAAGTGAATGCAGTCTCATTTTATGAATGTAATTGCGGACGTGGCCGTGGCAGAAATAATAGTTCATCTAGATGAATATTAAGCAAGCAAAATACTTAAATACAATATATAATAAAAGTAGTTCTTCTGGAACTGTCAAATAATAGTTAAATAGTTCTTCTGAAATTATTAGGGATAAATCTTCTTAATCACCCAAAAATTTATTTCTATCATAGAATAAAATATAAAATACAATTTGAACTTAAATATTTTATCTACACTCGTTGCTTTCTTTTTTTTTTCCTATTTTTTTCTTCCTTTTCTTTCTCTCTTTTCTCTCTCTCTCTCTCTCTCTTTTTTTTTTTTTTTTTCTCTTTTTTCTTTCTTCTCTTTCCCTCTTCGAAGCCCCTTATATATAGCTGATGGGCTACCTAATTTATTAGGCAATCACGTGTTAAGTTTGGTAAATTCATTCACCATTCTTATTAGATGGTGATCCACCATTCATAACACTCCTCCTTGGATGACCGCCACAAGAAATTTCATAAACATTTTAACAAAGAAAAAATAGGTGTGCTAAAATTGTCTCGTTAAAACCTTGTCAAAAAAAAATTCTATGGCAAAAAAAATTGTTGGCGAAGGAAAAAGTATATAGTCTGTGACTCCTCTTTATTCATACATCTAGTATGAATTTGAAGTTGATATCTTCAATTGTTCAGAATGAAATAACTTTAAAACGACGCATACCAATGTTACATCTAGTATGAATTTGAAGTTGATATCTTCAATTGTTCAGAATGAAAGAACTTTAAAACGACGCATACCAATGTTAGTACAGTCTGTTGAATAGTTGATGAATAGGGATGAATAGTGATATTTCGAAACTTTATTTGTTTATTTCTCTCAGATCTTAAATTTTTGGTCTATAATAATTTGTAAATCTAAAATTCTTATTTCAATAGTTTTCCATAGACATGTACTTTGACTATATTTTGATGTCCGAATTGAAAGTTATAATGAGAACAAAAATAATATATATATATATATATATATTTATATATACGAATTGCATATCGATACTATGCAGCAATAGTAATTGCTATTCATAAATAGTGATTTTACTATTGATGAATAGTAATAACAAATGAAATTTATCTTTTAGCTAAAGATTCGGATGAGTGTAATTTGTATCAGATATTTAACCGAAATTTTATAGTATATCGTCTTTATATTATTTTTGTGTTATTGTGATTTTACAAATGGTGAATGACCACCTAACAAGAATGGTTGAAGAATTCACCAAACTTAACACGTGATTGCCTAATAAATTAGGTAGCCCATCAGTTACATATAAGGGGCTTTGAAGAGAGAAAGAGAAGAAGGAAAAAAAAAAAAAAAAGAAGAGAGAGAAAAGGAATAAAAAAAATAGGGAAGAAAAAAGAAAGCAATGAGTGTAGGTAAAATATTTAAGTTCAAGTTGTATTTTATGTTTTATTTTATCGTAGAAATAAATTTTTGGTTGATCAGGAAGATCTATCTAATAGTTTCAGAAGAACTATTTAGCTATTATTTGACAGTTCTAGAAGATCTACTTTTATTATATACTGTGTCTGCCTTATTTAAAATCAGCTCACAATTAAAATTATGTGGGCAAAATATTACTGATGAAGATATTTTAGAAAAAACATATTTTACATTTCATGCTTCGAATGTGCTCCTATAGCAGCAATATCAAGAGCTGAGTTTTAAAAATATTCAAAATTAATATCATGTCTCTTTGTGACTGAACAAAATAATGAGCTTTTGATGAAAAACCACCAGTCTCACCCGACTGGCTTTACACCATTCCCTGAAGTGAATGTAGTCTCATTTTATGGATGTGGCCGTGGTAGAAATAATTTTCGTCATCGTAGGAGTTACCGTGGAGGTAACAGTTATAATTCTTTAAGTTCTCGAGTTAAGAATACTACGTCATGCCACACCACCAGATGTGGAACAACTCTAAAACAAAATAAGAAAAGGTAAAAGGTTTACATAATAAACATCCTAAAAATTATGAAGATGTTTGTTACAGGTGTGGTATGAAAGGGCATTGGTCACGTACATGTTGTACGCCCAAACCATTAGTGGATTTTTACCAAGTATCAACACAAGATAAAGGGAAAAATGTTGAACTTTAATGACTCAGTAGAAATCACTTACCTTGATGTTTCAGATTTTTTTAAAGACTGTGATGGAAAAATAGATCACTTAATTGGTGATGAAAATATTCACATCAACTAGTTTATGTTCTTGTTCTTTTAAGTTTATTGTCATCTTTTGTAATGTTTTTCTAAGCATGTTTCTTTTAAATGAATGTTTTCGTTTTCTTATAAATAAGCAATTTTAATATTTGTATAGAGACATAGAATCTACCAAAATATTAATAGTTTTTAAGATGAACGGTGGGGATATATGTTTAGTAGATAATGTAACAACCCATACAATTTTTCGAGTGAAAAAAATATTTTGTCAGTTTAACGTGAGCCGAAAATAACGTTAAGACAATATCTGACACTACAAAATTAATTGAAAGTGCCAGAAGTGCCAATATATTGTTACCAAAAGGAACAAAACTATATATTAATGATTCTATTTATTCAACTAGAGTTATAAGAAATTTGCTCAGTTTTAAAGATATACGTAGTAATGAGCATTATATAGAGATAACAAATGAAGATAATAAAGAATATATTTACATTACTTCTATTGTTTCATGCTAGAAGTATATATTAGAAAAATTGTTACCTTCTATTCTGGATTATATTATACAACTATAAGAATTATGAGATCACTTGAAGTGATCCACCAGAAGTGTTTTGACCTTAAAAATTTTATACTTTGACATGATCATCTTGGTTATTCGGGATTAACGACGATGCATCGAATAATTGAGAACTCTCAAGGGCATCTGCTAAAGATCCAGAAGATTCTTTTGTCTATACATGTCCCACTTGTTTACAAGAAAAATTAATTGTGAGATTATTCCTTTCAAAATTAGTAGTTGAATCTCCAACCTTTTTATAAAGAATTTAGGAGGATATATGTGGGACAATACATCTATCATGTGGACCATTTCATTATTTTATGGAAGAAAAATCGTTGCTTTTGCACGGGATTCGTCATTTTCTTATTTTATAGTATTTCCCAGAGTCTTTGCACACAAATGGATCTTGGCATCAACAACTCAGGATAAATAGTTCTTACTTAAAATGTTGAGAGCTGTAAATTCTAGATTTGCGAGGTTTGACATTTTCAGAATGTTACATTCACAAGATAACAAAGTTTTAGAATTACGATAACACAAAAATAATACAAAGACGATATATTATAAAATTTCGGTCAAATATCTGATACAAATTTCACTCATTCGAATCTTTGGCCAAAAAATAAATTTCATTTGCTAATATTATTCATCAATAGTAAAATCACTATTTATAAATAGTAAGTACTATTATTGCATAGTATCTATATGCAATTCGTATATATAGATATATATATATATATATATTATTTTTGTCCTCATTATAACTTTTAATTCAGATATCAAAATATAGTCAAGGCAAAATAATCAAATACAAAATATTGACATGCGTTGTCTTAAAGCTCTTTCATTCTGAACAATTGAAGCAATCAATTTCAACTTCATACAAGATGTATGCATGAGAGGAAGTCGCAGTCTGTATTCTTTTTCCTTCGCTAACAGTTTTTTTCCCCATAGAATTTTTTCTGGACAAGGTTTTAACATGACAGTTTTAGTACACTCACTTTTCCTTTGCTAAATTGTTCATGAGGTTTCTTGCAGTGGTCATTTAAGGGAGCGTGTTATGAATGGTGGATGACTACCTAACAAGAATGATGGATGAATTCACCAAGCTTAACACGTGATTGTCTAATAAATTAGGTAGCCTATCAACTATATATAAGGGGTTTCCAGGAGGGAAAGAGAAGAAGGAAAAAAGAGAGAAAGAAAAGAGAGAAAGAAAAAGAAGAAAAAAAATAGGGAAGAAAGAAGAAAGTAACGAGTATAGGCAAAAAATTTAAGTTCAAGTTGTATTTTACTAGTTATTTAAAGGAGTTTGAAATGAAAGATATTGAAAAAATTAAATTTTGTCTTGGATTACAAATTGCAAGAGCACATTTGATGCATGAAGTGTAGAATATGTTTTTTCTAATATATCTTCATCAATAATATTTTATCCACATGATTTTAATTGTGAACTAATTTTAAATAAGGTACAATTGTACTCACTAATAGCTTTACAATATTACAACCTCAAGTACATTCAATCATAGCGAGCTGTGAGGAGAAATATGGTCCTCTAGTGCTTATATCTCTCATTTAAATTTTGCCATAGTGTCAATGGGTCTTTTACCGTGAGCTATTCAGTTTTTAATTTTTCATAAATATGATGGCGAAGAAAAATCATTGTTTTTTCATGATCCTGTTGAAATTTGTTATTTTCTTTTTTTATACTATTTCCTAGAGCCTTTACACGCAAATCGATCTTAACATCAATTACCTAAGATAAATAGTACCGTCTTAGTATGTTGTGATAGTGCAATTAGTACATATACAACACAACCAAAAACTCTTAGATGTGAAATATTTGATTGTTGATAAAAAACAAACTGTAATGGGGAATATTTATGGTAAGCAGTGGGTCAGGCACGGACTAATGATGTAGCATAGAATATGGCATGTCTCCAAGCAGAGATAGGTAATTTTGTTCTCATAAGTAAAAGTCGAGCTATAAGCTGAAGGTGTTTGATGAATGATTCAGTTAGACCATTTTGTGTGTGTGTGTGTGTGTGTGTATGTATAATAGGATGTTCAACATCAATTGCCATGGACATGTCCTGTTTGTTTACAAGGAAAATTAATTGTGAAACCATTCCTTTCAAAAGTAGTAGTTGAACATATATTCATTACTAATATTTTGCTCACATAATTTTAATTTTGAGTTGATTTTAAATAAGACAGAATTATACTCATTAACAACTTTAAAATTTTGCAATCTCAAGTACATCCAATCATAGCTAGTTTTGGGAAGAAACATGGTCTTTTGATACTCATATCTCTGCTTTAAATTTTGCCATAGTGTTAGGAGGTCTTTTACCGTAAGGTATTCAGTTTTTAATTTTTCATAAATATGATGGTGAAGAAAAATCATTTCTTTTGCACGATCCTGTTTGGATTCGTCATTTTCTTCTTTTATAATATTTCCCAGCGCCTTTGCACACAAATGGATCTCAGCATTAACTACCTAGGATAAATAGTTCTTCCCTGAAATATCAAGAGTTGTAAATTTCAGCTTTGAGAGGTTTGACATTTTCAGAATGTTACACTCACAAGATAACAAAGTTTTAGAATCACGATAACATAACAGTTGGCCGGTTGTATTAAATTTTGATATTGAAGGTTCATTGAACAGTGGTTCTTGCTTGTATCAGTTTCCATGTTCATGATTCATATCAAGGTAGTGGCATTTTGCATTCCCTTCCTTCTTAAAAAAACTAATATTTTCTTGTATGTACCAGCAAATGACACTGATCAAAGCTCAAGCAGGAGTGAAGAACAACATGAGGAGATTGAACAAGAGTATCATCCAGCAGGGTTCAAGCCATGTTATTCATGTGGTTCTTTTTGCACTTTTATGTTTTACTGTGGTCTACTTCTGGTCCAAATTTTCACGAAGATGAGGTTCTATAATCCTGCTGTAGCCCTGCCATGCCAAGAATCTGCATGAATGAAGGCCGACAGGTTTACTGGACATTTTGCAATATCTAATTTCAGTTTCTTTGTAGAGCTGTCCCAGTGGTCGTATCCATTATAATGGCACCTTTAAAAAGCATTGTTCTTGTTTTCCCAGATTTTACTTTTGAAATGAAATCATTGTTTCATCCATATTTGATTGCTTATGTGTGCACTTTAAGACTGGCAATGCCAAGGCAGACAAGTTCTCTGTGCCATGCTAGTGTTGCGTCCCTTGGGAGGAAAGTCACCTGAATCGAGCTTAGTGTTCAGGGTCTTGACAACTTTGGAGTGGTTAGAATGGTCAGTGGCGCCAACTACTTCCTTCCATTACTGGTAAGATGCCCATGAAGTAGTAGTTGGGAGAGAGAGAGAGAGAGAGAGAGAGAGAGAGCTCCCGTAATTAACGGTTCAGCTTTATTTTAATTTACTAGTTGAATTCCATTACTGCTACTAATCTGTCAGAAAAATTTGACAATACAGCTTCTAATATTTTAAATTTCGAAGCCTACCTAAACCCAAACCCTGACCCAGACCTTGAAATAGAACAAACTGTTGATACAATTGCCAACGCTCTATTTACATAAGCTATACATGGGTTTAGTTGGCTGTATCAAATTAGGGACACTGGCACACTGCCAGGTCAATAAGAATGAACGTTAGATCAAACATTCTCACTCTTCCCGGGTCCGTAAATCCGTGGATTCCAAGTTACCATGAAAAACTGCAGTGGGCAGGTTTATTCAGCTCCCCAATCAAAAAAGGGGATGGCGGCCGTGGTGTCAGTTGATGAGCTGTTTATGATCAGAATCAAAAATGCTTTGCAGAGATTGTTAGCCTGCATGTTAGAAGAACACTGCTCCTCACATGTGAAATTGCTACTGCAAGTGCAACAACCGAGCCAGAGTCATCCTGCTCTTTCAGTCTTGCAACCCAGGCTTCCGGAAGACAATGCTGGACTTACACCCTCACTGAAAGAGCCATAAGTTGTCCTACTTTCATCCTGCTCCAGTCTGGCTGTAATGGCTGATAGCTGGGAAGAGGGTGCTGCATGAGACTTTGATTTTGACTTGATAGAAAATGTCCTTAGCATGTGCTCGGTGTAGAACAAGATCCATGGATGGCCTGTAAGAACATCAACTCATCAATTGAGTGAAAAAGATCCAGAAAGTTTACAAAATTCAACGTTTAGCAACTACTCATAATTTGTAATTGTTCATCATAAGAATATTAGTAAAAATTGGTTTGATAAAAAAAAATTAGGGGTGAATGGTAAGAATGGAATTTGCTAATCATTCAGGTGTCTATTTCTAGGGCACTGGAAGGGTAAGTCACAGCCAAAATTGATTGGCAAAAGGGTTGGTCAGCCATTTATCAGCTCACTTAAATCTTAAATGGGATAAAAGTAGTTGTGTACACCTTATGAAAACATAGCTAAGAATTAAAATCACTTTCAGAAATTTGACCAGCATAGAAAGCTTACTTAGCACTTCATCCATTGTTATCCTTGTCTCAACATCCCTTGTAAGAATGCATTCCATCAGATCCTGTGCAGGTTTAGATATAGACTCCCATATCCCTGTGTGGAAATCAAGCTTCACATTCTTGATTGCCTCGAAAACCGTTTCTAATGAGTTCCCTTGAAACGGGAGAACGCCAACCAATAAAGCATGTAAGAGGAGACCAGCACTTCATATATCGACTTTCTCAGAATAATTTCTTAACAGAACTTCTGGGGCAACATAAGCAGGGCTCCCAGCCAAACCATTCATTCTCTGACCTACAACGTAGTAATTGCATTGTTTCATAAGCAAGAAGGAAAGAAACAACAGAAGGAAAGCTATTAGCATAAGAAAAGAAAATATGGTTCCATGAGAGTGGATTTATCATTATCCCTATAAAAATCCAGAGCATGAGGCGATTTCTGATCTTTAAATTCAAAGCATCAGTTGTTTGTTCAAAACATCTACTGGTGCTCAAAACTGCGGCAATGTTGAGAATATTGAGGACAGGAAAAATAACAAAACACTATAGAAGGGACATGTCAGTTAGTTACCATCTGCAACCTCATGGCTAAACCAAAATCTGCAAGTTTTATCTTCCCTGAAGTTGTGAGAAGAATGTTCTCAGGCTTTATATCCCGGTGTACAACTCCCATTTCATGACAATACTTAACCACCAGCATTAATTCCTTGAATATATTAGCAACCCGGTGCTCAGAATATCAAACATCCTTGGCCATCTGATCAATCAAACCGTCCACCTGAACACAACTCCATCACAAGGTGAAAACATTCTGAATCCTCATACACTGCCTCTAATGTTACAATGCCCTGATGGCCCGACAAATGCTGCACAATCTCCACCTCGTGTTGAACAGTCTCCTCCCCCCTTACACAAAGTCTTACACGCAAATTCCACTCCAGTAACCCTACTCTGACACAAGCAAACCAACCCAAATTTACCTTTTCCAAGTGTGGCACCTGTAACATAATCATCCTCAATCTTATTCTTCCTACCCATTTGAGTGGCCACATCAATACATCCTATCTTCCTCTTCAAGCCCTGTCCCGGTAAAACCAATGAGGAGGTTCCACAAGGCGGAGCCGTAGCCGCAATACCCACAGACCTACGTTTACATGATCCAATAGGCTCATTACCCACCACATCTTCCTTACACCTCTTCTTTAATCTTGCATAATCTTCGAAAGAAAAATGGGTCTTTAAATTCGAAAATGATGATCGCGAATGGCCGGTTGATTCTAAAATGTCCTCCTCTTGATTTGGGTACAAAATTTCACTCCCTTTTTTCTTCTTCCTCATAATCACATCACACTCCAATGAATTGTTCAAATCTAAACCAAACCCAAATTCATAAAAAGGCGATAGGTTCACCCATACAAATCCGCTCTACAATTTTCAATGTGATCTACCTTTTGCAGTTTTTCCTACCTGAAATGCAGCGTCAAGACGTTCGGTAAAGAAATTCATTCATGCCTACTATATAGCTATCCTATATATCAAGAATTGAGCAAAAATAAGTAAATAGTATATTAATGTACAAAAAGATCAAACGATTGAACATATAGGAGAAGAGTAGGGCAAAAGAAAGAACCTTTACTGTGCAGATTATGGAGACACTGAACCGAGATGTTAATGCGGAAAGGTTAACCAAATATTGACGGATCGCATCCGAAGAAAGGGGAGGAAAGATGAGACTAGAAACCCTAGAAATCTCCGAGGGATGATTTTTGTTGGATTGATTGCTTGAATCGAATTGAATATTTTCTCGTGCTTTGGAGAGCTATGGGTAATACAGTGTTTACTTACTTCGCAGAGGAGACCGACGTGTCGGTTATACGGAAATTGGACGATTTTGAGTCACAATTTAGAATTTCAACATATATTCCAAATATATATACGTATACATATATATTTTTTGCAAATGTAATGCAATATTTCTTTCTGTATTTCTTAATGGTTTAGGATTTCAAAATTTTCTATGCAATTTCTTAATTTGTAAATGAATTTTAAATTGAGAAATCTTGGATAGATTAGCACAGAATTTGAGTTGATTTTTGAATAATGTAATAATAAATGCCTTTAACAATTTTCAAATATTTTTAATTGAAGTAACAATTCTAGAGATAGGTTTAAAGGGTTTTATTTTCTTTTACCTCTGACACATATTACTCACGTGCACGTGAGAAGATGATTAGGTTACATAATAATGATGGTTAAAGAAAAGTGAATTGTAAAAGAAGATGGCTTGATATCACATAGATGCACAAGCACATAACATGCACTTTTATAGTAAGGAAAAGACTTTTTCCTCAAAAAAAAAACAAAAAAGTAGAGTAATAAGTGATTGAATCTTCATAATTTGTTATTTGACAAGACAAAATAATATTGGGTGAAAGAAAAAAAAAAGAGAGAGGAAATAAAAGGTATGGGTGCAATTCCAGCTTCTTTTGAGAAACAAAGTAATAGTAAAAGGAATACAAAGGAACAAGATTAGAGATAATAATTTGACTTGAAAAGTGGAGAAAATAATGATTAAAATGAAAGTAGAAAAAGAACATGGGTTAAGTATAATTTGGAGTGGCCATCGGTCTGCTGGTCAATAAATTTGTCCAAACTGCTTGATTTTTAAAAGAATTGAGATTAAAATTTAGGCTCGTAAAATTAGATTGAATTGGTTTTTTAGACCCGATTAATTTTGAGTCAAGCTTAGAGTTATATTTCAAAATTCAGTTTGGTTTGAATATTTTTATTTAATTTAAAAAAAAAAATATACTCACTTTTGAGAAACAAAGTAATAGTAAAAGGAATACAAAGTAACAAGATTAGGGATGAATATCGACTTGAACAGCGGATGGGAATAAAATGGTTGAAAGGAAAGAAGAAATGGAAAATGGGTTAGGTATAATGCGCTATGGCTCGTTCGATCAATGCTTAGCTTAGAATACAAAGACAATGGCTCAGCGTGTACCAAGCTTAAACCTTCCCAAAGCCCTCGGCTCTAAGGTCTCATCAATCAACCAGCCCTTCCCGTCAATCTCTTTCCAATCGTCCTCATCATCATGTAAAGCAATATCGAAATCCAAAAAATACCCAACAATCTCTGTATCGGTAATGTCGAGCCAACAACAGCAGCAGCCATCTCCGGACGCTTTGAGTAGCAGTGACGGCAGATAAGAAGCTCGCTGCCTCACTGTCTAACGGTCCCTGTTTCAAATCCAAAACCATAGGCAAGGTAATTTATCTTCCATACCCTAATCAAATTCAAGAACATACACAAATTCAAGAACATACATTTGTGTATGTGTGTTCTTGCTTCATTTGGTTGATGAGAAATTCCAGAGAAAAGTAAAAAACAAATGAAATCGTAAGGCTCTTTTTGAAAGTGCTGTCAGTTTTTATTTTTTATTGTAGGTTTCTATTTTTTGTTTTTATTTTTTATTTTTTATAGTCTAATGATAGAATTTATAGGTTACCGTTCTACTAAAAATACTATATTAATGTTGTAGAATCAAAAAATACATTTATTTTAATATTTTTTTGTTATATTTTAATTTTTAAAAAAACAAAAAATAAAAAATAAAAAACAAAAACGAAAACCTTTCCAAACAAAAATCTTGCATAACCCTCCACTTTACTGAGAATAATTCAACTGTATATATATATATAACTGCACGCAATTCAAGAACTTTACCCTTTTACTTTCCTTCCCTTTTTCGTATTCAACCCTGTATGAATTTTTTAAGCAACCCTCCCAAAAAGGGTTGCTGTTTTTAATGGAAAATGAGTGTCAGCTTGATTCTTGAAGGTCAGTGATATCTACGATGGAGGGGATTTTCTTGTTCTGGTCACAACTGATAGACAGAGTGCATTTGATAGAGTTCTTGCTGCAATTCCATTCAAAGGCCAGGTGATTCCCTATTTCCTAGATTGAGCAAAATCAAGTACGTGACAACAACAGATTGGTTTGGAAGCTAATTGGCAAATGTGTTACACAGTGGACAGATAGATATTCCATTTTAACTGAGATTTGATTTTGTAAGGATGTTTTGTGTTTGATTTGGGTGATACTACTTTGTACTTTCAGGTTCTTAACGAGAGGAGTTTGTGGTGTTTTAATAAAACTCAGCACATAACTCCGAATGCAGTAGTGTCAGCTCTGGATAAGAACGTTACAATTGTAAAGAAATGTTCAGTTTTTCCTGTTGAATTTTTTGGTAAGATTTTGCAATGGCATTGTCTTTCTTGTTGTTTCTCCCTCACTTCTCTTATCATGTATACCATTTGCACCAGGAAGATGTTTGTCTGCACTCAGTAGGAAGTAATAGCATCAAATGCATATGATTATCAATTTGTGCAGTTACTTGTTAATTAATCATCCATGTGCAAAATATAGTAATTTATTTTTTTCATCTCTTTTAGGATTTTAGTTAAAATTTATTTTAGCCCAAGGATACCAATATTGAAGGCCGAAGTAGTTTGAAATGTTTATTTCATATCCACCTCAACTTTTTCTTTCTTTTTTAATTATAGTTTAAATCTATATCTCTGTCCACACGCATGCTCTTAAAGATTGATCAATGGATTTCCAATTGCTACTTTGTGTTCAGTTGTACCATTTATAATTGAGGCTGAACAATTATCGGTTTGATGAACTTTTCAGAAAAACTTTGTGACTATTAATTTGGATATTACATTCATTATCAACGAGGAATTTACTCTTGCATCATGGATTGAGAACTGATGTTGCTGCTTTGAAGGAAGCAAGGAGATGGGAATTGGCTGAGACTGTTATGTAACACCATCGCATAACTATATTGTTGCTGACTGCTATATCAGTGGGATTGAAAATCATAGTTGAATTGGCTTTTACAGACTGTTATTGTCCTGTATTGGCCAGTGCAGTTTGTTATGGTTAAGAAAAAACACGTCTTAGCTTTTCACATTTTTCTTTAAAAGAAACCAGGAAACTTATTCTTGTTAGATATCTGACTAGCAAGATATAAAGCTAGTTGCTTTTTTTAGATAACATAGGAGACATCAAGTTGTTTTTACTGTATGTTTCCTATTATTGTGGTATTGCAACTGTTTCCAAATACGAATCAACTAAATCAAAGTGCATGTTCCAGCAAGTATACATTGACTAACAGGAAGATAATCTCAAATTTAGTTTGAGAAATAGCCATTTAATTTTGACTGAAGAGGTTGTAATTTGAAGAGAATTTCTTTTAATACTAATCATTTTTAACATCAGGTATAAGGTTTAGCTTAGCAGTAGTCCTTATTTTAATTCTTTCAACACAATTTATGGTAATGTAAGAATAGAAAGTTATATGATAGTAAAATTGTTTAATTCTTTCAACACAACTTTTATAAAGAAAATAAAGGTATGTGCAAGTGAAATTGCTTACGAAGCAAATGCTATGACAATGTATTCTATGCATCACCTTCTATCATTTTTTTCATCTATAAAAAAGTAATAACTCCATCTGTGTTGTGCGAAGTGTCTTATCTTTACATAGCTGGCCCAAGCTCGGAGATTGGAGGAGGATTAGATGAATAAAGTAAAACTTATATAGTCAGACCTTATGTTCATGGATCCTAAGAGTTTTCTAGGTGGGGGGTTCCCTACTTTGTGCAGAGAGCTGACCAGAGAAACTGGATTGATGTAGCTGACCCCAAGTGATTGGTATTAGGGCTTGGTGAGTTGAATTATATAAGTAATGCAAACATATGCACATCTATATTTTGAAAGATATTGTTTTTCCTTTGCTATTCACTAATTGTAGTTAACTAATTCATGAAAGGATAATGTAATACGTATAAATTCCAAGTTCCATTTGATGTTTTAAATTATCGTTACTGGTGGTTGGTTAGATTTTTTGTTTGTCAAATAAAAAGAATAAAAAGATATATGTTACTTCTACACCTGTGATTTAGTCAAATTAGGTCTTCTAATTGCACTGTGAAAGCATATATGGTCGTGATAATTCTAACTTATATGAAGGTGAGAGTTCTTCTGGTCATTCTGGCCATAATTCTTTGGTGGAAGCTAATTATGTGCTCCTGTGTAGTCAGACGTTATGTGACTGGAAGTACTGATACCTCACTATGGACTGTCTACAAGAAGTGTGTCCGCAATTACTGCCGCAATATCCTCCCTGATGGTGCGATTTGTATTTAATGTGTAGATTCCACGATGATGTCTAATTTGTTTTTGCTACATAATGGTCTATGTTAACATAACAGGCTTGGTGAAAAACCAAAGGCTACCTGCAAATATACTCACACCAACAACTAAGGCTATGGATCATGACGTTCCTGTAACTCCGGAGGAGGTTTGGCTCTTCTGTTTTTATTTTTATTTGTATCTTTTTAAATTATCTTATGCCTACTTCCTTTTTCTTTCTTTTAAGGTTATGACCGAATTTGTTGTCTTGAATAATCCTGCCTTCAATTTTCACAAAAGAAGTTTTGTTGCATTATAGTTTTAATGTCTGTATCAAATATAAGGAAAAAAAAGGAGGATGATAGAAAGAAAGAAAGAAACAAAGAAAGAAGAATGAATGAAGAGGAGGTTGCTAATGAAATACTTTATGTAAATGGATTAAGTATTTTGATGAAGAATTCATTCTTGTTTGATGCTATTCGAGATCAAAACCATTTTATAGTGGTTGAACCAGTCCATAGGTTTAATCCATTTGAGTGTACAAACTCAAACCTTGAAACTCATAATTTTCTTCTTTGGTCAGGTAATTCATAAGGCAAACTAATGCATGACCAAGCACAAAATTTAGGAGTGGTGTAAGATGTTGCAGGAACGGTTTATACTCCTTCCCCCTGTTCCTTTTCCCAACCCTAACAGAATGTGTGTATAATTTGGAGTTTTTGTTATGCTATATATATACATTTATAATTACTCCATAACCAATGAAGACCCAAAAAATTCAAAAGTGAATAATTGATGATAAGTATCCTTTTTTAATGACTTAAAATAGGCATATTTTCCATGAGTGACGGAATCTGAACTAATTTTTTCGGATATTGTTGTTTTGAATTCATGTGAGTCTATTAACTGCATGTTTTACATATGAACAATTTGCCTTTCAGATAGTTCGACGTGGGCTGATGACTCAAGCTGAATATGATGAAGCAAGTAGAAAAGCTTAAGCTTATTTGAATATGGGCAGGTGCTGAATCTTATCGTTTCTTGCTAAGCATTTATTGTTATGCTTCCCTTGTGAAGTAAAAGTTTGGAAGAAATTTTCCAGACCATATCAATGTTGAGAAGTTTAATTCAAGTTTTGACTAACAGCATTATTCCTGATTCAATGGGCAATTGGAATGAAAGATCTTAAAATAATATAAATATTTGAAAAGGTGATAATCAACTTGAGTACGCCTCAGTAAGAATAAAAAAGAGGATTAGCGCATGAAGTTTTGCTTGTATTCTTAGCTTCATATTCTATTGGCACACTTGCATATTGTTAAGTTGATGACCTGCAATTAGTTATTTTTCTTTTTTGGTAGATATAACCATGGACTTTAACTAGTTTTGATTGCTAATATTGGGAAGTATATAAATTTTAGTAGTCACGGCAAGGCAAGGATTCATTGGTTCACTTGTGCCTGTATGGTACATGCTGCTAGATAACTTGTGTAACTTACGTTGGTCTGTTAACTAGCTGTTATGTATCTGAAATTTCAGCATGTGGCTTCAGAACATGGCTTGATATTGGTAGACACAAAGCATGAATTTGGAAAGGGAAGTGATGATACGGTGCTTTTAGTTGATGAGGTAAGTTATCATTCTCACTGAAGCATCCAACTCTCTCTTTGCAAGCACAAATAACAGTATCTTGATGAGATTTGATTTCCTGTCTGTCAATTCTAGGTGCATACACCTGACTCAAGCAGATATTGGGTTGCCCATTCTTACAAGGAATGATTTTGGGATGGTCTTGAACCCAAAAATGTTGATAAGGTCCATCAGCATCTGTTGATGTTTGCTTGTTGTCCTTTCCTATGTTTGCTTATGCATTGATTTTGTGCCAGTAGAAAAAGCAGTGTGGTTCCCAACCTTACGTCAGCATGTCCCTTTTGTGTTGCACATGCATTTGGGTGTCATGTTCCTCATATTGCACTTTTTTTTCCCTAGTACAAGAATTATGGTGATCTTCTATGGACAACTGACAATTTGCTGACTACCAGTGTAATTGAAACCTTGTTAGCAGTTTCTGAGGTTGTGGTTCAAAGATAATAGCAATCCATATGAAGATGAGGTAATCACTTAAAATTGTTTGATTGTGTTTGCTGTCATTTGAAGTCCATATCAAGTCATAACATGGTGATATGAATGTTCAGATACTCCCGGATGCTCCTGAAGAACTTGTTTCTGAACTGGCTTGGCGGTATGCTTTCATGTGATTTTGCATTTACAAATATCATATTTTTAAAAAAATGAAGAATTAAATGAAGAAAAACATGTGGATTGTGGTGAGTGTCCTTTGCGCTGATGTTATGTATCTTTTATTTCGGTCATTCACTAGCTTTGTACCTCTGTGAGACTTCTTCAATCCTTCATGTGTGATCATTAGAAGATATTTGGTAAGGGAGCTGCTTTTGCATCAATTTACTATAGTTCTTCTCATATCAAATATGGTTCGTGTGTTAACTTAGAGCAGCCACATCAAATTGCCTGCCTGCTCAGCGGAGAGGAAAAAAAAAGTCTTATGAGTTGGTCTTGGTGTTTGAATCTTCTGCCTTAACAATTAGTTGTGTCTTATAGTTCAATAAGAATTGATGTTAGTAAAGTATGGGTTTATTTGTAAATTGATCTTTTGACACAGGCTCCCACAGTGGCGGAGGCAGAAAATTCATGCAGGGGGGCAGCCATTGATCAAAACCATGAAAAAATGTTTTTGCAAACAAATCTAGACTTTATATGTATAATATATATAGGCTTGCATACATACTATATATAAAAGGGGTTCTAAAGCAAAATGAGGATATAAGGAGGGGCCATTTACAAATTTTAGGGGCTGAATTGAGAAATATTTTAGAATTATAGATAAAAATAGTTTTTAAAATTTTGAGGGTGCAATTTACAAATTTTAGGGGGACAAATTAGAAAATATTTGTAAAATTATAAGTAAAAATAGAGTTTTTAAAAATTTGAGGAGGGCAATTTACAAATGTCAGGAGGGGCAAACTGGGGGCTAACATGTAGTTTTTTAAAATTTGAGGGGAAGGAGGAGAATAGCCTGTTTGGAACTTCAGCGAGGGGAGGGAAGGGAAGGGAAGGGAAGGGAAAGGAAAGGAAAGATAAAATGAAGGAAAAGGGAAGGAAAAAAGGAGAAATTTTTTTAAATCAATCTATCTCTTTCTCTCTCTTCTTTTCCTCCTCTTTCCTTCGATTCTCTTTGCAAAACCAAACAGGTTAAGGATAGCAAATAGTGGTTTGCCCTTCCCTTCCCTTCCCCTCCCCTCCCCAAGTTCCAAACAGGCTGGATAGGGGGAGGGGAGCTGCTCCTCCTGGGCCTATGAGGCCTCCGCCCTTGGGCTCCCAGTCCCTGGTAACTTATGTGGTATAAAGATGATTTTATTGTTATGGCATCTCAATTGCAACTGTTATAAGTGGAACATCCATTGTGTATCTTTCCAAATATTAATTCATATTGTGAGTCTTGTGACTATTTTATAATCTGGATCTTGTTGTCAGCTTACAAATTTCTGCCGTTAATGAAGCTTGCGTTTCCTATTTATAGACTGTTAGTAGCAGCAAGGCTGTATTTAACTTTAAAATTCTCTTGATGGAATTTTTTTTATGGTCTACTAGTAATTAGTGCATTTTCAATTGGAAGATCATGTTTGAGTAAATTGTTGTGAATTTATTGGCTGACTACATGCTAACTCTGGTTGAAATCGTGATACAACATGTTCTTAAGTTTGTGCAAATAGGGGACTTTGAGATCGTGTGACTTGGTGGCTAGAGTTGAGAGTTCGTTAAGGTGCTCGTTCTCCCTCCTCGAGGAGACTTGCACCTTGGCTGGTATTAGAGGGAGAGAAAGAGATATATCACAAAACATTCTCACTAAGACAGAGCAACGTGACGTGCTTTGTACTTCTTTGTACCTGAGGAGCATGACTTACTCCTGTAGCATCTGACTGCCTCACAGGATAACAACGCCACTACTTTGTAAGGTCGCTCTACTAACAGGGTATCTGGCCAGCCGGAGGCAACCACGTGTCCCTTGTACCTGCTAGGGCATGTGCCCTCCGTATGCCCAGGGTGAGCTGGCTCCGTGGCGTGACCAAAGTCACCAATTCGGCAAGAGTGAGCGTGAGAGCGTCTATTTTGAAAAATTTCAAGATTGAGAGCGCTGTCAATCTATATTATATTTAGGAAAATAATAAAAATGTTAATATATATAAAAATAAAAATATAATGTATAAATAATAAAAATATAATGTATAAATAAGTATGTATTTTACATTTACAATTTGTATATCTCTTTTCTATAGTTGTAATAATATTTGTATTATATTTATATATGTCTTTTTAACATTTAGGAAAATAATTGTTTAAGTATATAAAAGAAATATTCTAAACCACAATAAACCAAAGAAGACCACACAACCATCTATTGAAGGAATGCGTCCAAAAGTCTATTGAATACTTTTGAATATTAAATTCTGCAATAATATTAATGATATGAGTCTGTAATTCAATGAAGTACAAATTGGAATGGATTAAATGTGGAGAAGTCTACAATAAATTTAGCGTACAACCAATGGAATTTGTAGAATTCATGAATGCAAGCCCTAGCTGATGTCAATTCGCGAGCTGAATGTGATGGAGTCCTGAATTTGTTGCCCCTTTGCCAGGAATTCACTAATCTGCGGATTGGGTGCACGTGCATAACCCCTTACCCAATGGATTATGTCATTTAGGCCGTGACCACTCTAAACAAGTAACCTCTTCTTGCATGGAGACGGTGGTTCAACTCTGGAATCTCCATTATTGCTCTCTCTCTCTCTCTCTCTCTCTCTCTCTCTCATCCTAAGGTCGCCTGGTGATCCGCCACCAATTCAGTGCCCACCATATTTCCTAGAAGGCTCACTGTGCTAGCCTACTCACCTCCAACCACTCACACCCTCCTTCGGAAATAAGGAGTTAATTGGGTCACTTGGTTGATAAAAACTTGGCATTGAAGCTTAGTAGGCAATTCTTGATTCCTTTTGTGCTTCTTTGTGCCCTTTGTTTTTGGCTGGCTTTGGTATGTGAAGCATTTTTTCGGGTATAATTGTAATTTTGAATAAATTTAACTTATTTAGTTAGCGGGTGTAATGGGTACACGTGTGCCTCCACTTCTAGTTATATAAGTATAAAGGTGATTGTATCGCTGATATGCAATAAGCTTCCCCTTGGACGTGTGTATGTGCCCATGCCCATGTTCTTCTGATTGTGAGTTAGTACTGCATTTATATGCAATTTGAGCTTGTCTTGATTAAGTGGGCCGTTGTGTTCAAGTTGTTTTTGTTGTGATTTTGCCGATATTTAATTTAACATTCTGAAAATTGTGTTAAAGTCGTGTGCCCCTTGCTTTAACAATAGTATATAGTTTGCTTGGTAATTTTTAGCACTGATATTACCCTTGAATAACAGGTACATTTTCTTGTTTGAGACAATAACAAAATCAAAATTTGAGGTACCGGAGACGCATGTAAAAGACACAGCACAAGGCTCGCTGTTAGTGCTGTTATTTTGATGTAAGGCGTAAGATGCTCTGATATTGTGTGCGTGCTATAATTTCTTCGTGCAGGAGCCCATACATGATCGAATCTCTCGAAATGTTTCACTGGCACTGTCATCTCTACAGTAGTAATTCAATTGAAGGAAGAACTATTGACTACCATGTGTTACGTTGATATTTTTGCAAGGTCTCTGGTTTGCAGTGGGATCCACAGATCTTTCGCAGGATTTTCCATTCATGTTGAAACAACTCCTTCGAAATCCATGGCTCGATCAGCAATTGCGTGGGTGTAACTAAGCCAGATTATTCTATGACTCGCTTGTATTTTTGTGGTTGATTTGGTGTTTTCTGAGTATTTGCAGATGATGGTTGTGATAGGAGTGATCCACCCACGTGGGTGGCTTGACCAACGAAAGCTTTGCCCAAGCCTTCTTCTCGTATCTTCTTCGTAGCCCTTCAGCAGCCACAAACGAAGACTGCAGAACCCAACCCGCGAACGAAGATTGAATGCATTCTAAAATTCTGCCAGCCTTGTTTGAAATTTCTCCTCCCATTTGGCTATAAATTGATAAGGGTTGGAGAGCTTTATATAATAGAATAGAGCAAAAGAAGTGAGGTGTGTGCAATTGTAAGGGAGTGAGAGGTAGTGATGTTGTAGAGAGTTTTTGCTGTATTGTGAGAGTTGAGAGTTGTGATCTCTTTCATAATTTTGATTCCGTTGTCGTGGACGTGGACAAAAAGTTGAATCACATTAACTCTTGTGTATCTTTCCTTGTATTGTGAGAGAGGCACAAGAGTTAATGTGGTTTGGCAATTTGTCTACGTCGACGGCAGCTGAATCAGAATTATGGAGGAGATTACAAGTCTTAACTCTCACAATACAGCAACAACTCTCTACAATATCACTGCTTCTCACTTCCTTACAATTGCAAACACCTCACTTCTTTTGCCTTGTTCTGTTGTATGAAGCACTCTAACCCTCCTCAATTTATAGCCGAATGGGAGGAGAATTTCAAACAAAGCAGGCAAAATTTAGGGATGCTTTCAGCTTTCGTTCACGGTTGCGTTCTGCAGTTTTCGTTTGTGGCTGCTGAAGGGCTGCGAAGAACTGCGAAGAAGATACGAGAAGAAGACTTGGGCAAAGCCTTTGTGGGTCAAGCCACCCACGTGGGTGGACCACTCCTATCAAATAGGTTGTGGGTGGCTTGACCAACGAAGGCTTTGCCCAAGTCTTCTTCTCGTATCTTCTAGGTTGTGGGCTCGTATCTTGTTCGCAGTCTTTCAGTAGCCACAAACGAAGATTGCAGAATATAGCCGTGAACGAAGGCTGAAAGCATCCCCAAAATTTTGCCTACCTTGTTTGAAATTTCTCCTCCCATTCGGCTATAAATTGAGGAGGGTTGGAGAGCTTCATACAACAGAACAAAGCAAAAGAAGTGAGGTGTGTGCAATTATAAAGGAGTGAAAGGTAGTGATATTGTAGAGAGTTGTTGTTGTATTGTGGGAGTTGAGAGTTGTGATCTCCTTCATAATTTTGATTCTGCTGCCATGGACGTAGGTAAATTGTCGAACCACATTAACTCTAGTGTCTCTCTCCTTGTGTATGTGTTTTTGGATTTATTTTGCACAACAAATTGGTATTAGAGTCATTGGTTCGCCATTGTGTGGTACTACTCATATTTCAAGTTGGTCGGATCTAACTTTCGAGCACACCAGAAGGTTCATCTCGTTGAAACGAATACACTGCCGCAAATGGTATTGAAAACGGAGTCCAAACGCTCCTGTACGAGTCATTTGAAGTTTCGAAAAATTTAAAGATCTATTCTTGGCCGGAGAAGACGATTGCATCATTAGTGACATCAGCACAGTAACCTCAACAGTATTTACACAGTAATCTCAAGTGACATTAGCCTTGCATCATCAGTGATGTCAGCGCACAAGCAGTTGCCACGTTAGTGCCTAGTTAACCGCCACGTTAGTGTCCAGTTAACCGCCACATCAGCATAAGTTTACTTAATTGTTATTTGACCTTGGTATTTTTAGAAATTATAGTTTGGCCCTTGAATTTTTTAAAAATTATAGTTTAACCCCTAAAATTTTTAAAAATGACAGAATGGTCCCAGTATTTATAGAAATTATAGTTTGATCCCTGAAGAATCTATTTTTTAAGTTAAGCCCCTCTTAAGTTTGTACATCACTTTGGATTTACTCGTAAAGTTGAAATTTGCTGTGTCGATTAAGCCCCTCTTAAGTTTGTACATCACTTTGGACGCAAGACCACTGTCTTCAATGCAAAGTTCAAAGTTGAAAAGTTTGATGGAACCAACAACTTTGGAATATGGCAATGCGATGTGATGAATATTTTGATCCAACAGAAGTTCGATATTGCTTTGGAGAGCAAACGCGAGGGCATGTCAGATGCGGATTGGGACAAGATTAATCGGCAAGCTTGTGGAATAATTCGTCTTTGTTTGGCCAAAGATCAGAAATACTTTGTCATGAGGGAGAATAAGGCAAAAGAGCTTTGACAGAAACTGAAGGACAAATACATAACTAAGAGCATTGAGAGTCGCTTGTACCTGAAGAATAAGCTCTTTCAGTTCTAGTTTTGAGAAGGTATCTCTATGTTCAAACATTTTAATGATTACAACAAGATACTTGTTGACTCGCAGAACTTGGATGTTGAAATCCAAGATGAAGATAAGGCTTTATTTTTGTTAAATTCTTTGCCTGATACATATGAGTATTTGATTATCACACTATTGTATGGAAAGGAAAAGATTAGCTTTAACGATGTATCTAGTATCCTGGTTAACAATGAGTACCGCATGAAGGATAAACAGGGCCATCATGATACATCCATTAAAGCATTTACAACAAGATAAAAATCAGACACAAAGAATCCCAGTAGAAGAGGAAGTTCTTGTTCGAGAACAAGTGGTAGATCAGTCGGAAAGAAACTTGCCAAAGACGAGTGTGCCTTTTATCACAATAAAGGGCATTAGAAGAAGGATTATCTACAGCTGAAAGGACAACAGAAGAATCAACCCTCCACAGCCAACGTTGCCAAAAGAGATGAAGAACCAGACATTGCCTTGACTAGTTCAGCATTGATGTGCCATTCTGATGAGTGGATTATGAATTTCGGGTGTACCTATCATATGTGTCCCAATTGGGATTGGTTCATTGACTTTACAGAGATTGACGGTAGAGCAATTCTTATGGGTAACGATAATGCTTGTAAGACTAAAGGGATAGGGAGCATTCGGTTGAAGCTATAGGATGGAACAGTCAGGGTCTTGTCAGAAGTTTGGTATGTGCCCAACTTATAAAAGAATCTTATAAAATATAAATCACCCACCTTGATGTTTCAGATTTCTTTGAAGATCTTGATGAAAAAATAGATCAATTAATTGGTGATGACAATGTCCACACCAGCTAGTTTATATTTTAAGTTTATTGTCATCTTGTGTAATATTTTTCTAAGCATGTTTCTGATATATGAATGTTTTCGTTTTCTTATCAAATAAGCAATTTCATATTTTGTATAGAAACATGGAATCTACCAAAGTATTAATAGCTTCCAAGATGAACGATGGAGATATATGTTTAATAGACAGTGTAACAACTCATACAATTCTTCGAGAGAAAAAATATTTTGTTCGCTTAACGTTAGCTAAAAATAACTTTAAGACAATATCTGGCAGTACAAAGTTAATTGAAGGTTCTGGAAGAGCCAATATATTGTTGCCAAAAGGAACAAAACTCTATATTGATAATACTATGTATTCAACTAGAGCTACAATGAATTTGCTCAGTTTTAAAGATATACGTAGTAATGGATATCATATAGAGACAATAAATGAAGATAATAAAGAATATCTTTACATTACTTCTATTATTTCATGCCAGAAACATATATTAGAAAAACTTGCTACCTTCTCTTCTGGATTATATTATACAATTATAAAAATTTTGGGATTACTTGAAGTGATGCACCAGAAGTGTTTTGACCCAAAGAATTTTATACTTTGGCATGATCGTTTTGGTCATCCGGGATCAACGATGATGTGTCGAATAATTGAGAACTCTCATGGGCATCCGCTAAAGAACCAGAAGATTCTTTTGTCAAGTGATTATACATGTCCCAGTTTTTCACAAGGAAAATTAATTGTGAGACCGTCCCCGTCAAAAGTAATAGTTGAATCCCCAACCTTTTTATAAAAAATTCAGGGGGATATATGTGGACCGATACACCCACCATGTGGACCATTTCATTATTTTATGGTTTTTATACATGCATCCACTCGATAGTCACATATTTGTTTGCTTTCTACTCGTAATGTTGCATTTGCTAGGCTACTTGCTCAAATTATTAGATTACGAGTACAGTTTCCAGATTATTCGATTAAGTCAATATAACTGGATAATGCTAGTGAGTTTACATCTCAAGCTTTTGATATTATTGCATGTCCATAGGAATTGATGTTGAACATCCAATTGCACATACACACACACAAAACGGTCTAGCTGAATCTTTTATCAAACGCCTTCAGCTTATAGCTCGACCTTTACTTATGAGAACAAAATTACTTTTTTCTACTTGGGGACATGCCATATTGTATGCTGCATCATTAGTCCGTGTTCGACCCACTACTTACCACGAATATTTACCATTACAACTTGTTTTTTATCAACAACCAAATATTTCACACCTAAGGATTTTTGGTTGTGCTATCTATGTACCAATTGCGCCACCATAACGTACTAAGATGGGTCCCCAACGTCGACTTGGGATTTATATTGGTTTTGATTCTCCATCTATTATTAGATATCTTGAACCTTTAACAGGGGATGTATTCACTGCACGTTTTGCGGATTGTCATTTTGATAAAACACTTTTTCCACTATTAGGGAGAGATAAACGCAACTGGAAAAATAGCATGAGATTATTTGGAATGCTTCCACGATATCTCATCTTGATTCTCGAATAAATCAATGTGAATCAGAAGTTCACAGGATTATTTATTTATAAACGATTGCAAATAAATTACCTGATGTGTTTACTGACACCAAGAAGATAACAAAATCAGATATACTAGCTGTTAATACCCCAGCACGTATTGATGTCCCTGTAAGACAATCTGTTAATATAGCAGCAAATGAATCTCAAGCACGCATGAAGCGTGGGAGACCCATTGGTGCAAAAGATACAATTCCTAGAAAGAGAAAGGTACAAATGCATAAGTAAGACAGTATTTCTGAAGAAACCACAGTATCTAAACCTCCAGAAGAAGGAACTCCTGTAAAAGAATTTCCAGAAGAGAAACCTCCTGAAGAAATATATCCTGTAGAGGAAAGTAATAAGATCTCAATAAGTTATGTGAATACAGGAGAAAAATGGAATAGAAATAAACTTGTTGTCGACAACATATTTTTATTTAAAGTGGCTCTTGTAATTACAAGAAGTAATGCAGAGAATGAACCACAGACAATTGACGAATGTCAACATAGAAGTGATTGACCAAAATGGAAAGAAGCTATTGAGACAGAATTAAGCTCATTAACACAACGCAAAATATTTGGACATGTAGTCCAAACACTAAAAGATGTAAAACCGGTTGGATACAAATGGGTATTAATGCAAAAACGAAATGAGAAAAATGAAATCGTGAGATACAAAGCGTGACTCGTAGCACAAGGTTTCTCGCAGAGACTTGGTATTGATTATGATGAGACATACTCTCTTGTAATGGATGCCATTACGTTCAGATTCTTATTTAGTTTGTCAGTCTTAGAAGGACTGGATATGCGTCTGATGGACGTTGTGACAGCCTACTTGTATGGTGCATTAGATAATGATATATATATATGAAAATTCCTGAAGGATTTAAAATGCTTGAAGCAATTAGTTCAAAATCTCGAAACTTATTTTCTATCAAGGTTCAAAGATCTCTATATGGGTTAAAACAATCTGGACCCATATGATACAATCGTCTTAGTGAATATCTATTGAAAAATGGATATGTGAATAATACAATTTGCCCATGCATTTTTATTAAGAAATCAGAATCAGAATTTGCTATTACTGCAATCTATGTCGATGATTTGAATCTTGTTGGAACTTTTGAAGAATTGACAACATCTGCTCGTTATTTAAAGAATGAGTTTGAAATGAAAGATCTTGAAAAAACGAAATTTTGTCTTGGATTACAAATTTAGCATTTATCAAATGGAATTCTCATCCATCAATCTACATATATAGAAAAGGCTCTGAATCGATTTTATATGGATAAAGCTCATCCATTAAGTTCTCCCATGATTGTCCGATCACTAGATGTACAAAAGGATATTTTTCGCCCTCAAGAAGATGGTGAAGAACTCCTTGGTCTTGAAGTACCATACCTCAGTGCTATTGGAGCTCTTATGTATCTTGCAAATTGCATAAGACTCGATATTACATTTTCTGTAAATCTATTGGCAAGATATAATTTTGCACCAACTCAGAGACATTGGAAAGAGGTGAAGCACAATTCTGTTACCTTCGAGAAACAACAGATCTGGGTTTGTTCTATTCAAAGGGACTAGAATCAGAGTTAGTTGGCTATGCAGATGCTGGTTACCTCTCTGATCCACATAAAGCACGATCACAAACCGGGTATGTATTTACCTATGGTAACACTGCTATATCTTGGCGATCTATGAAGCAGACACTAACTACAACTTCTTAAATCATTCTGAGATCATCGCAATTCATGAAGTAAGTCGAGAATGCATTGGTTGAAAGCAATGATCCAACATATTCAAAATAGTTACGGACTATCTTCGATCAAAGATACCTCAACAATATTATATGAAGATAATGCAGTGTGTATTGCACAAATCAAGGGAGACTACATCAAAGGTGACAGAACCAAACATATATCGCCAAAATTCTTTTATGCACATGAACTCTAAAAAAACCGTAGATACGTTCAAGTGCTAACTTGGCAGACTTATGTACTAAAGCACTCCCAACTGCAACATTTGAGAAATTGGTACACAACATTGACACGCGTCGTCTTAAAGCCGCAAACAGTTAAAGCTATCAACTTCAACTTCATACCAGATGTATGAATGAGGGGGAGTCGCGTACTGTACTCTTTTCCCTTCGCCAATGATTTTTCCCACAGGATTTTTCTTGGCAAGGTTTTAACGAGCCATTGTTAACGTACCTATACTAAGTTATGTTACCTAATATCACTGTACTCTTTTTCCTTCGCTAAGGTTTTTTTCCTATTGGGTTTTCCTAGCAAGGTTTTAATGAGGCAGTTGTAACATATCCTAATATGTATTACAGTCATCCAAGGGGGAGTGTTATGAGGTCATGGCTCACCTCACCTCATGGTGGATGAGCCGCCTTAAATGCTTATATATAGGAGTGGCATGTTATGAAAAACCAAAAAAAAAAGAAAAACAAAGAGAAAGAAGGAGAGAAAGAGAGACAGAAAAGAAAGAGAACAAAGATAGAAAAGAAAAGAAGAGAGAGAGAGAGAGAGAGAGAGAGAGAGAGAGAGAGAGAGAGAGAGAGAGAGAAGAAAGAAGAGGAAAAGAGAAGGAAGGAAAAGATAAAAAGTGTAAGTAAATTATTTACATTTTTATTGTCTTTATATTTTGTCTTATGAAAGTAATACATACTTGGATAATTAAGAAGATCTATTCCCTTAGTTTCAGAAGAACTATTTAATTATTATATTTTATTTTATGAAAGTAATACATACTTAAGTGATCAAAAAAATCTATCACCATAGTTCTAAAAGAACTATTTAATTATTATTTGATAATTTTTAAAAGAACTCGTTTTATTATATACTGTGTTTTGTTTGCTTTAAAGTAATTTAGTTTATAACAAAAAGAATTTTTTGTTTTCCTTTTGAAACAAATCCATAAGGTGCCATATTATGCCTACTGATTACGAAGGGTGGGGCCTTCGAATGGCTTTGCGTTCTTGACCCGGCAGCTTTTAGATGACTTTGACTACGGTGTCCATCGCTCATTTTTCCCAGTCCATATCCGTATAGATTTATGTATATCATCACCCAAGAGAGTGCTAATCATGTATGTAGATATATAGATATATATTTCTCCTGTAAGAACCTTGAGCATGGCTGATGGTGAAGTGAAGTTGCTAGGGTGTTGGGCAAGCGCTTATTCCCTCAAGGTGAAGTGGGCTTTGAAACTGAAAGGAATTGAATACGAGTACATCGAAGAGGATCTCTCAAACAAGAGTGCCCTCCTTTTGCAGAGCAATCCTGTTCATAAAAAGATTCCAGTCCTCGTACACAATGGAAAGCCAGTGGCGGAGTCGCTTGTAATACTGGAATACATAGACGAAACATGGAAGGAAAACCCACTGCTCCCTCAAGATCCCTATGAAAGAGCCAAGGCACGCTTCTGGGCCAAATTTGCTGATGAAAAGGTAAGAGAAGCCTTTTACATCTTTGTTCTGACTGCTTCATTTGTACTTGGTGTGCCAAAGAACCAAAAACTTAAGAATTGAACTAACTCGGCCTGTAAGCCAAATTTTAAAATAATATAATCGATGGACTTTGTTTTTGATTTTTGAATTAGTACTTCTGAGACCCAAACAAGCTCGAGAATCGAGAGCCGATCTATTTATGTGTAGACGTTTATGTACATATATGTCTTTACTCATTATTTGTTTTACTTGGTGTTGATTTGTTTGGTATATTGTTTGTTTTTTTTTAACTCTTTGAGAAGTTGATATACAAAACTGAGTTTTTTTTTTATATTTTTTTATAGTGATTTTTAAGTGAATAAATTAAATGCTACACAAATATGGACCCAACTCGAACTCAACCACTTAGCGTTGATTTGTTTTGTATATATATATTTTTTTTTTTTTACTTTTGAGAAGTTGACATACAAAATTGAGTTTTTTTAACGAAATTTTTAAGTGAATAAATTAAAAGCTACACAAATAGGGACCCAATACCCAACATGAGGTCGACCGGAACTAATTTGAGTTTGATTCAGTTTGGTTCCTTAAAATGCCCAGTTTGTTTCCGAGTCAAAAAAATTTAGCCAATAGATCAAGATTGATTTGATTCTACGTTTGGCACGGAGCGACCCAATCGACGCATGCACATGTCGAGTACTTGGTAGTCCTGTTCCTCCCAGCTCCCAAGCAACCAACTATATGATTTCAATACATAGTTGATTGCTGTCTTCGATTGAGCATCAATAGCAAGAATATACAACTGAGGATTATGCTGTCTTGCATTCCAAACGACATATATGTTGTTGGTGGGTTTTGATCCCAAGTTTCTAACTTCTCTAAGTTTTTTGTTCAAACAGAGGCTAATATTAATCCAATGTTATCCTAAAACACTAATACTCTAGCAATTTATGAAATTGGAGTGCATGTTTCCGAAACTAGTACACTTTTCTAAATTGTCAACTCTATAGCCCTCTTCATGCATTGCTTCCTCCCTTTAGTTGGTGAATTTAATGACCTAAAGCGATCTTAAATTTTTTTTTTCAAATATAATAAACGAAAATCTAAGAGAAAAATGATGGTTACAGTCACGACTCACCATTAGTTGTTAGTTGATGACTGCCAGCTCAGTTAATGGGCCCCAACTGAGATGACAATCATCACCCATCAGCTGGCGATTGATAGTTAGTTGAGACTGTAGGTAGTAGCTCTCAATCTAGGATGGGTGACATATTGACAGGACAATGTAAAAAAAAGTCATAATGCTTATAGAAATGTATTTTTACATGATTAATTTGAAAACAATAAATAGATTATGTTTTAATGAATGACTAATTGTTAAAAGGAAATTGCTCTAAAAATATCTTAAATTTTAGTAGTGTAATCTATACAAGTTTATCCTTAGCGTATAACATGTAGCATCTCAAGTTTTCATTCTCGTTTCACGTATCAAAACGATCTACACTTCGTATCAACCACTTCAAGAGATGTTTGTATAGTTGTTCAAAGATAGTTACGAAGCACAAATATGCAATTTTTATGTGGAAAAGGATGCCAATCTGAATCTATATCCCATCTCCAAAGTTCAAACCCGCCACCATTAATCGTTGCTCTCTTTTTCCAGTGTGTGCCATCACTCGTGGCTGCGATCACCAAGCAAGGAGAGGAGCAAGAGAAATCTGCGAAAGAAGCTCAAGAAAATCTCAAGGCTCTGGAGAGCGGTCTCGAGGGGAAGCGCTTCTTCGGAGGAGAAACGATAGGCTATGCCGACATCGCCACTGCCTGGATCGGATGCTGGGGTTCGATCGCCGGAGAAATTATGGACATCAAACTGATAGATGAAGAGACCATGCCTCTGCTCACTGCATGGTTCCAAGATGTTCTTGAAGCTCCCATTATCAAAGAATTACTGCCGCCTCGGGACAAGTTGCTAGCATACACAAAAGAAGGTCTCCACAAGAGGCTGACGGCTGCTGCATCAACTTGAAGTTATACCAATATCAGCATATATATGGTTTATGTATGTCATCACCAGGTTTCAAATAAAACATGAAAACAAATGTTACCGAATCTTGTAATATATTCTGGTTTACGTTTTTGTAACAACAGCAATTACTAACGCTGTCATGATGTTCGTTTTGGATCTAAGACCGTCTTAGCTTCAAAACGGGTTGTTTCAACTTTCAAGTACAAGCCCATATGTATACTAGTTGATGTGCCCGTGCAAGGCATGGTGTCACGGGCTGGCAGGCCGGGCACCACACGGTAACAGTAATGGGACCCGCCATGATTATACGCAGCGGAATACACCTGTGAGGCGACTATGCACCAAGTAATAGTCCCGCCAAACTCAAACACCAAGGCATAAGATTATGCGCTTATCCAGGATCCATCCGTAATGCCCCGCATAACTTTTTAAGCTCGGACCTCTGATGCTCAAGCCATAAGGCAACCTAAGCTATAGGCGATAGAAACGCTATTCTCAAATGCGCACACACACGGCAAGCAATGTGCTTAGCGCCAGTCCCTCTCGAAACACAAGCCAGATGGCCATGTGCAACTAGACATGCGCGTGTCAGCCAAGCATCACCTGTTAAGCACGACGCCTCCATCCTTGAAGCTCTTAGCGCCCCGCGTCAAGGTTGCTCGCAAGGAAAGGCACCACTGAATAACAACTGTTAAGCCCACAACATTGTGAACCACGACACCAATGCTAGCCAAACCAAGCGGCCGTGTGCACAAGCGTGAACCTAATGCGCAAGTGCACACGAGACACACGGCATGCAAGCGTGCACACCGAGGCCCAATTCGTCATGGACATAAGCCCCACCACTTTATAATTATGGCGTAACGGGTGCGAATGCCATAACCCCATCCTCGACGCTAATGCCCAACATCTGCCCCACCGGGCACAATGCCGCCCATGTAGCCCCTTGACTAGCATGAGGACTGTAGTCACGTGCCACAGCCGGCCCCCAAGTCTCGCCCACTCCCTTGGGGGACTCACTTGAATGCTGTCCCTTTCGGTAGCACCAGGGGGTGGTAGAGTCAACACCATGCCCCCCCTTATAGTAGCATTCTGAGCCATCTCCAAACTGATAGGAAGAAACATCTTACCCCCTCGAGGAGTCATAATCCATAAATCCAATAAATATGAAAAATACAAATTATGAGATTGCCATGCCACCGGCCAATCATGCTCAGACATGCCCCACGCCAAGGTCCCTCGTGGCCCCAGACGTGCCCCGGGTGGCAACCCGTGACATTCTCCACCACTTCAACCATCATCGTCCTCGATGATGCCAAAGCCCAGTGCCAACTCCTGGCACTCGCCACCACTAGTGCCAACTCCTGACATTCTTCACCACTCGAGCAATCAACGCCCTCGTTAATGCCAAGCATAACGCTGAATGTGGTAGTGCTTATATGCCCCCACGATGAGTTGCCACCACTCCTCGCAGACCAACACCTCCGTGCTGATTGCCTACAAATCCGGTCTCTACCAAATCTGCCCCCACAACTACTCGAAGCAAAGGTTCACCCAGACTCCCATGCTGAACTCGGCAAAGCAAAATAAGACACCTTTTCCACCACATAAAGCAAACACAAACTCCTCTGAGCAAGTGCCCCATACCATATTGCTCCATCCGTCGGCAACATGTACCTGAATAGGCGCTGTCCGTCGTGCACAAAAGGAAGGCGTGCATTGACTGTCATGCACCCTCCACCTCTTCGAGGGGTCGATGCCCTCATCGACGAGCACTCCGCGTGCACCCTCTACAAAACTCCGCAGCTGAACCCACAAAAGTTTACTTGACATCAGAATTCACCATGTGCATGACCCAAAGATGCCCCCGCGACAACCTGTGGTTCTGTCCCACACTAGTTCCCATATGACCGGCACTCCCACCGGATGCAAGTCCGTTTGCACTGTCGAAGCAAACCCTGCTCACTGGCAAACGGTTCCAACTGTTGAAGTTCCCACAATGTTGCTCCAGTACCTCAGTCTTTAGACCTTCACCCGAAGACAACCCATGCTGTTTTAGTGCCTCAGCTCTCTAGCTTTCACTCGAAATCAGCCCACACTGTTCCAGTACCTCGGCTCTTCAGCCTTCACCCGAAATCAGTTTGCAAAGCTTCAGTGTCTGATCCTCTGATCTTCACCCGAAGTTTGCCCCACATGCAGCTTTAGTGTCTGATCCTCTGATCTTCACCCAAAGTTTGCCCACAATGCCTCCTTCCGCCGGAGGACTTAATGTCTTGATAAACCCTCGCTACACGGTGCTCTCTAGCAACAATGAACTCCTCTGAGTCACCTGGCATTCACTAGCCAACATGTATCACAACGAGGCAAGACCACCCAAAATGTTGAACAAAACAAGCTCTCCACAATGCCAACAGCCAAGCGCAAAAATGAGCATGATCCACTAAGCGAGCACGAAGCCAATAAAGTAACCAAGCAATAATACGAGCAAAGCTGCCAACGGTTTTGGCCAACTCAAGGGTTAAATGACGATAAACAAATCCCCATAACACGAAGCAAGTCCTTTCACACAAGCTCACATACTGCAGAAATACCCCACCAATCCAACAAAGCAACACTACTAGCTATGCATCAAAATCGTTTGATCTGACACACAGAAGCATTTATGCACTACAAAGTCGGTCCCATGCACATCCTCAAGAAGGCTTGCTGCACTGTGCACCACGACCACAATCAAAGGACCGAGTGCGTGTCCAAAGCTTGTTGAAGTGGCCACTTTAAGAAGGTACCAAAGGGGTTCAAACAGCAACCATGTCCACTAATACCATAAGAATTCAGCCCACATAGACTGGAAACTGCTAGCTCGGGCCACCAATCCATTCGTCACAAGATGGAATGAAACTCGCTCCACCGATAAACCGATAACCAACAATCCGAAGCAAACAACCCACTGGGAGAAGTCCACCACAAATGAAGAGTATGCCCACACGGATAAGAGAAGCAACACCCAATTGATGCACACCACGGATGGTTAGTGCTCTGATACCAACTGTCACGGGTTGGCAGGCCAGGCACCACACGGTGACAGTAATGCAACCCGCCATGATCATACGCAGCGGAATACACCCGTGAGGTGACTATGCACCGAGCAATAGTCCCGCCAAACTCAAACACCAAGGCATAAGATTATGCGCTTGTCCAGGATCCATCCGTAATGCCCCGTATAACTCTTTAAGCTCGGACCTCTGATGCTCAAGCCATAAGGCAACCCAAGCTATAGGCGATAACAACGCCATTCTCAAATGCGCGCACACACGGCAAGCAATGTGCTTAGCGCCAGTCCCTCTCGAAACACAAGCCAGATGGCCATGTGCAACTAGACATGCGCGCGTCAGCCAAGCATCACCTGTTAAGCACGACGCCTCCATCCTTGAAACTCTTAGCGCCCCGCGTCAAGGTTGCCCGCAAGGAAAGGCACCACCGAATAACAACTGTTAAGCCCACAACATTGTGCCCCACGACACCAATGCTAGCCAAACTAAGCGGCCGTGTGCACAAGCGTGAACCCAATGCGCAAGTGCACACGAGACACACGGCATGCAAGCGTGCACACCGAGGCCCAATTCGTTATGGACATAAGCCCCACCACTTTATAATTATGGCATAGCAGGTGCGAATGCCACAACCCCATCCTTGACGCTAATGCCCAACATCTACCCCACCGGGCACAATGCCACCCATGTAGCCCCTTGACTAGCATGAGGACTGTAGTCACGTGTCACAGCCGGCCCCCAAGCCTCGCCCACTCCCTTGGGGGACTCACTTGAATGCTGTCCCTTTCGGTAGCACCAGGGGGTGGTAGAGTCAACACCATGCCCCCCCCTTATAATAACATTCTGAGCCATCTCCAAACTGATAGGAAGAAACATCTTACCCCCTCGAGGAGTCATAATCCATAAATCCAATAAATATGGAAAATACAAATTACGAGATTGCCATGCCACCGGCCAATCATGCTCAGACATGCCCCACGCCAAGGTCCCTCGTGGCCCCAGACGTGCCACGGGTGGCAACCCGTGACACACGGGTAGTTGTTTATGAGGAAAGATCATTAGACAAAAATATTTTTCAAAATGCTAATTAAAGATTCACTTTTCATTAGAGTATAAGAAATGAGAAATGAGAAATAAGAGAACTATTGTTAGAAAAACTCTGGAGTAACTGTTGTTGCATGGTGTCTCTTTTTTATTTGTTGATGTTGAAGTAGCTGTTGTTGCATAGTTTTAATTCTGCCTATAAGAGCATCCTATTAAGAGCCTTAAATTACCATGAAAAGTAGCATATAGACAAAAAGACACCTAATTAAAACCTTCATAATTGTAATTAACAATGAAAGAGAGAGATCTACAATAGATTAATCAACTCCTTTTTTCTCTTTCCAACATTTATTTTTTTTCAAACTACACATTTGTGCTTTAGCTTCAAAAATCACAAATATATCAACCATGGAAGCATTTTGCAAAGTATTAATCATCTTGAACGTTGAAACTGAAAGTAAAATAGCATTTTGCTATGTTTATTAGTCATTGCTTCAAGAGTATGTAATTTTAGTCACTCCCAACTCAAACTAAGCTACTGCTTCTTGTTGAGATGTTCATTGTGCCCATTGTATAAGCATTCTTGATAATTGAATAATACAGTAGTTGAGAAGTTGGGTACTTGTTCTTGCCTCATGTACAATTCCAAGCTTGTAACTCTCTTTTATGGTCCATCAAGGAACTCTGCTTGAATAGTTTGATATTGGCCCCTACTTGGCTATTCAAAGCTACCTATAGTTAACGGATGGAACATGAGATCCTTCCTACTGTTACAGTTAAGTGCTTTGGCTTTAGTCAGCTGGAGATGCGGGAATTCTCAAACAGGAGCCAATCAAACAAGTATTTTGTGAATTGAGATTTAATTGCCACCATCTTCCATGATTAGATTGACAGTAGAGGGGCACCCAATTATATTGCTTTCACATATGATGCTTCAGCCTTATTTGCCTGTTTAAAAGTGACTATAACTTGTAACGAACTTGATTGCTGCAGTACATTACTTGGAAGAGGATTGCACCTGTATATGTAGTAAAATATCATTAGGGAATTTGAAAAAGAACTAATATAAAAAAGTCAAGGTTAGTTCACTATTTCCTTCCTCTTTAATCTCTTTCAAAAAATGCAAGCTAGCTCCTCATTCGTGATTTGCTCTGTTTTAATAAGTTGTAGTAGGGTTCTTGTCCATCACAAACTCATGTTTAAAAATTAAAGAAAAAGAAACATAACAACAATCCCTAGTAGTAAATTCAATTTTCTGGTTGTACTAATGAAATTGAGTAATTATTCTCATAAAAGCAATACCTTTTTCACTTTTAGGCCTTTTTGCACCAGAGAAAGACCAAATAGGAACATTCCAATATTTTGAAGATTTTTCTTTCCTTTTTTCCGTTTATTAAGGAAGGGGATTTCTCTCATCATAATATTTTTTTCTTCATATATTCAATTTAATTCAGTGGTTTCCACCATCTAGTTACAATGTAATGAAGGAATGTACAAAGTTTTTTTTTATTTTCAGTTCTTTTCTTGGTCACTTCCTAGGGAATTATGCGAACATGTAATAGTGGTTCAGAGAGTCCGAGCTTTTGTTCTACATTTAGCAATTATGGCCAATTAATCACTTTTCTACCTACATGTCTATATTAGTATGACTATGAAAAATATAATGAAAAATTCAGTAAGAATATATATTCACTTACCATCAGCAAAGTTCTATTCAGATGTCCCGTTAAAAGCTAATAAGTTAAAACACTTGCATTACCAAAGAGAAGGTGCCAGAAGCTGTTTCATGTGGTACTATGAAAGATAAATGAAAAGTATCAAATAAACAGAACTTGAATGCAAAAGGCTCACCACAAGAAAATTCCTATGTCATAATCTATCTTCTTACCCCCTCATTTTAATTTCATATGCATATTTTTATACGTAAAATTGGCATGCAATTCTACCATCGTTTTTTCAAATAACTCTTTATCTCTTAATCCAATAAGTTCTTTGAGTTGCAAGACCATGCCATTGAGCAAATACCAAATCTACATAAAATTAACGTTTCTATTTTTTTCTCCTCTTGGCCCCTCCTCTCTAGCGGGTTGAAGGGAAAGGGCAGGGTGATCTGTCTTGTTTAAGAAGACAGCTCTAACTACCGATAAAAAAAAAAGAAAAAAGGGCACATTGAATCAAATAAATAATGTTCTACAATATCCAAGAACCCAAGTCATACAATACAATTTTAACTTCATCTTATTATTAGGAACCTCCATTTTTAGAGAGACAAATTAACTCAGTCACAAAAATCTGATATTGTGTAAATTTAGACTAAGAGAACTATAAATGTAGAAGCCCTAAAACTCCCATGGAGTATGAAGACATAAACCAGAAGCACATAGCAAGGAAAATTTTTTTTGAGAAGGCTCAAATAACTAACCCTCAATCAAGATCTTCATGAGAGGAGTTCTGTTCTGGCAGTTGGGTACTTCATCTTTCTTGCTTCCAATTCAGTAATAGCAAATGAATTTATTTCCCTCGAAGACCATCTAATGTCAATTACCTCAATTCAAATAACTCATTCCCAAAAAAACCAAAAATAAAACTACACAAATCACGAGTCAACAAAAGAATAAATCTAAAAGTTTGTAAAGAAAGCTAGATCCAAATGAGTAAGAAGTGAGAAAATGGAAAATGGGGTCTTTCTTCAACAGAGGAAACTCCTCCTTATAGTCAGAAATGCACAAACAATTGGTAAAAGAAACACACTATTATTACAGGTTTCAATATGAAATGGAGAATACTACCTAATACACAAGGGAACTCATATCCAAATAGAGGATTAGATCGAAATCAAAGCATAAATTGAATCATAACAAGTATTTAGCTAGAGAGTACGCTAGAGAGTACTCTTGACAGTTCTTAGCACTCGTACTCTAGATCCTTACGAACCACTTAAACATTAATGTTAAGTACATGGTACCAAAAAAGGAAAATCAAACCCTCCCTCTCTCTCATACAACAATTACAACTTATTAGGATTCAAATTTCAGTGAGTAAGCTGCTTTGCAATCTTAGTATTGTATTTGTCTACAAACTTTCATACACTAAAATAGCAGCTTTGGCATCATCAACACGAATGGTAATAAGCAAATAACTCTACAAATCAAAACACCGGAGCTCCCATAAGTTACAACAAGAACAAGTCATTTACGAAAGAAAATTAATACAAAATGATAAGAAGACAACCCAAAAATCAAGTAACATAAACCACAAATTAAAAAAAATTCTACAGCAAATTCAACACTTTTGTAAAAAAAAAACAAAAGAGAGAGATGAAATGTAATTGCATTCTCCAACATTTTTACGTTCTCGAAGTAGTAGCATAGAATAATTCAGTCACACCTCTGTAGAAAAACTCTCCTCTTTACGTCAAGCAGCTTCCTCCGAAGAAAACAAATAAGCTCCTGACCACAAGGAAAAAAAGGCCACAAAGTCAAATATAAAACCAAAATCTAACAAAAGACAACAAGATTACAACATCCATTGAATCAAAACCAGAACTCAAGAACACAACTCCGTAGCAAAGCTATAAAAAAAAGAAAAAAAAAAGGCAAGAGATCAAAGCAGCAGAAAAGCTTACAATGACATAGAAGTAACAACTAAGGCAAACACAACTAAGATTGAAGCTAGGTTTTAGAATCACAACCAAAATAACATATTGACCAAAAATATCAATCCTAAATAAACAACTAAAAAAGAACTACACAAGAAGATGCAGAGCCAATTTTGCAAGCAAAGAAGATATTCTGGGAGTACCATGCTTCATAGGGTCTCATAAATTCCTAATAGAGCAGAAATACAGAGTGAGAATCAAGTGATCCTGCATTGAGACTAATCTAACCAAAATTTGTGATCGATCATCCAACTTCGATTACTGGAACCCTACCTTGGGCCAATAGAACTTCATTCATTCGTGCAATTTGTAGCAGGAGCTGGCTGATTTTCTGCAAAAGTGCAATCAATTTTTAAAAAAGGAAAGAGGGACTGTAATTAAGAAACTATGGAAGATGCACTTCACCATAATTGTTCAAAGGAAAATTATATACAAGAAATAAAATATACATTGACGACTTGATATGTATACTTAACAATTTATGACATCTACACAAGCTTAATATAACTACAGGATACCATGAACTGTGTTTATCTATCTAAATGGGACAACCTCGGATCAAGAAAACTGGTTTGACAGTGATAGAGAAGGGCAGCCACCTTAAATTTTCAGGAACAAATTATGAGCATGCCTATTTGAAGGTAACCATCAATGATTTTTCCTAAGTTTGTAAACTGAGAACTTTGTTTCTTCATGAGTTGAACAAGTTATAAGCAAGTCTAATTGAATTATTAGCCTGTTTGGAACTTGTAAAAGGAAAGGGAAATGAAGAAAAAATAATTACATGCTCAATAGTTCCATTATGCCAATATAGTTGTTAAGAGATCATAAGAGAGACATATCACTACTGATTAAGAGTTGAGTAAAAAGCTTTACATCCTAAAATTCCAAAAGGCAGACGGTGTAGACCTCCTTCAATACAAAGATCAAATAGATCAACTCGGTCGTTTAGCTTGTCAGCTAGTCCTTCTCACAGGTAAGATACACAGAAATTTTTTCAACTTGACAACTGCGTAATTTTTGAAGCACATATCATACATCCCATTGTATGAAAGCATCATATTATAAACCACCTAATTGTATGAGAATATCCTAATTTTTTTAAAAAAATCAATAACCTAACGTAAGCATATCAGAAAATTTAGCTTATATTTTTTAAGCAAGAAAGGAATGCAGACAAAGTAGTCGTGTATGTTAGATAAATATAACTGTGATTGTAGAAACTCTTGTAATAGTGGGACACATAAACAAAGTATTGATCAACAATAATCATCTGAGTTTGCTTTGGCTGTAACTTAAAGTGTGCATTTAAGAAACATCCAATAAAAATGGTTCTTTATATATCAATAAGTTGGTTCGCTAAGAAGGAAGTAGCAAGACATAGTATTGATAAACAAGTATCAGTGTCGAGTGTCGGATATCAAGTGTCTGACACTGGTACTTCACATATTTAGAAGAGCCCAGATAACATAGTAGACAACAGCAACAACAGCTGATACCAATTACGAGAAATAAAATTCACATGTAGTCTTCACTTGTAAATGACTAAATTTATTACTGGAGAAGGTATTGCCCATGCAGAACTTCAAGAATAGAAAAGAAAAGCAATATTGAATAAAACTGACTCATTGAATTGATAGCAAAATTGAAGTCAGGAAGTACAACACTAATCATGTGGAAGACCTTAGGAAGGACATTTAAATCAGCTAACATTAAAGAGACAATATGTAGAGATAAAAGATCCATGGAAAAAAGTATAAGCAGGGAGGAACATCTTGTTACCTGTGCACCTGAATATGACCTTTTTGCTATTGATGGTAATATACTGACTTGTTTTTACCACCCTTTCTCGTTTGTCATTCTATGAGACACATTGATAAATAGTAAGTCTCCAACAATAATTTTAATGAATGTCATAGCATGCAATGCATGGTGTGTAAGTAGTAACTTCAATCTACGCCTTCATATCAATATTTGAAAAAACATATCCATCTTATGCATCCTCTAACTCAAAAGAATATTAATGTAAGTGGCCCATACATATAGTTTTTGGTGTTTGGTCATTTTCACACACATTAGTATCACCTATCACATAGAGACTTTTGATGATAATGGTACTAAGGTACCAACAATGAGCAAATAACAATATAAATCCAATAGATATGAGGGGAATTATGGGAAAAAAAACACAAAGAGAGGATGAATTATCTCACCAGATTGCTATAAAAAAAAGCTTATCGAACATCAACAATATTGCTAAACTGGTACACCAAAAAATATTGTATTATTATTAATAGACGTCTCATGTGCAACTAAAGATCTAAAACACACAAGGCACATGATTGCTTTTATGCTATGATAGCATAAAGAAACCAAGAGCAAATCTTTATAGGCCACAATATTTTTAGTTTATTTTTGCAGATCTCATCATTCTGACAAACAAAGTTTTAACTCTTTCACTAACAACTTAGGCTTGAGATGTTCTGCAATTGCAATTGTTATGGCAATGGAAGAAACAAAGCCAATGCACCAACATATAATGTAAAACAATATTTGAATAGCATTTAATAGGCATGCCATAGCAGATACCATGTAGAATTAAATACAGCCTAACATCCTCTACTAAGGCAAAATGGATGAACATATAAACTATGTTTCCTTTAAAAAAAAAAGAAAAAAGGAAAGAGTTCATAAAAAAAAACCACTTGTCTGACTTCTTTCTTTTATTCCTTATGCTAAGGGCAATAGTTAAGTCAAACTAAGGTGCCTTATTTGATCTAGTAAGGGGAGTCAAAGGTAGAGTTGTGAGAAAGCACCTTGAATTTTTTTCTATCATCATTTTTTCTTTGTAAAGCAGAATCCATACAACATATATTAATTGTGCATAATAAAAGATGAGGCCAGATTACACTATTAAAGTGTAATTCATTCGCTTCAATTTGTACTTTGTTAACCTTGGAATAATGTTATATTTATGTTTTTAGTCTAATAAAGTTTTTTTGGATGTTTTGTAGGGTTTTGGAGTGAATTGGAGCATCCGGGAGTGTTTGGGAGCATTCGGAAGAGAAACCGGGATAAAGGAGCAAAATTGGCCAAAACTTGACAAGGATGTCCGAACACATGTTGGGACACCCCAAGTGATGTAAGCATGTCCGGACATGTGTCCGGACACCCTGAGAAACTTTAGAGGCCCAATTCAAGAACAAAATCAGGAAGTCTGAACACGTGTCCGGACACATTTGGGAATGTGACAGTGTCCGGACACATGTCCGGACACCCTGCACAACTTCTGCAAGCTTATTCCGAACCTTGAACAGAGAGTCCGGACACATGTCCGGACACCCTGGGAATTGATACAGTGTCTGGACACATGTCCGGACACCCTACGGAGATCCAATTTTTTGTATAACTTTAAACCTATAAATACTTCCTTGAAAACCCTAATTCGGGGTGCTGAGTTTTAGACGTTATCTTTAGACTTAGAGAGAGTATTAGAGAGCTTTCATATTGTCTTCTTTCATTAGATTAATAAAATTCTTGTCTTTGATGTCATTGCTTTCAATACAAACTTTAGATTTCATTATGTTCATAAGTAGCTAATCATCTTTCTTGGTAAGGAACGTGAAGATTGTCCAGGGATTGATGATTTGACAAGGTATTCAATTGGGCTTTCTTGTTTCATCTTTTAAATACTGAAACTTTCTTTTCTTTATTCTTTTTCTTTCGAAATCAAGGGTTTGTGATCATATCTTTGAGTGTTCATGCGCGACGTTGATCTCGTATGAATGTTGCTTAGATCCCTGATATGAACACTTCGAATCTATTTTCTAAAAATACTGAATAAAGTTGAGACAGATTCTAAATTGGTTTTAACCGCAAAATTTTTCGATTCAATGACATAAGTTGTTGTTGTTGAATTGAGTTACGAATAAATACCTTAGAAAATTATCATTCTACCGGGCAATTGAATCGTTCTTAGGCAAGATCTTCTTTTACTTAGTGAAACCCTTATTTTTATTTAATCCTTAGATAAACAATCTTTTCAAACTAAAACATTTTTATTTCTTATTTTTGAGGTTATTCTTTGAGTTTTTTTGTTCGTTTAAAGAGAGTTTCCTTCGGACACCAACCGTCTTCCTTGTGGATCGACCTCGGACTCCTCCGAGTATTACTACATCGCGGCCGTGCAATTGCGGATCATATCGCATTTTCTGGAAGCGATCAAGGCCATATAGCAAGGCAAAATTTTGAAGCAAGCCACATGTGTGATGGTTCTAATGGGAACATCATTTTTGCAATGGCAGTAGTGCTTGAAGTGTGAATGAAGTAAACCCCTTTTTTTTTTTTTCCATAATTTAACTAAAAGGAGTTATTTGTTCAATCATTTCTTCTTTTATAAACCATCATATAATATTTTATGGTAAACTTGTTTTTGTTGAACTTAATAAGAAGTAAAAAACAAAATAGAAACAAATATTTTTTCCCTGAAATTTAACTAATACAAGCTTTTTTTTTTTTAACCTAATAAAATATCTGCAATGAGATTGAAACATCAATAGCTCATACATAAGAAGACACCTAACACATAAACCACCAAATAGTAACCAAGGTTTAACAAAAATAATTAAAAAAATTTTAATTCTTTTTGAGATCATCAAATAGAAATATCTCCTTTATTTATTTCGAACTCAGTATAATCTGCATTTACAATTATAAAATGCTTCCTAATAGGAATAAAGATAGAAGGGAAAAATCTAAAAAAAAGCATGCCCAAGGAGCTTTTAGAATATTTATGCAAAAAATCGGACCAAAATGATATGAGAATACCATTTTCATAATTAAGAGCCATCAATATCATAACAAACATGTAATCAAATTCTACTTAGTTGTCATGCACTAAAATGTCCCTCATTGGTGGAAACAGACTAATGGAGAATACGAATATATTAATCAATTGAAGTGAGAACGTAGAAATCAAGTAGAGAAGTCAGAAGTACTACATTAAAGAAATATTAAATAGTTAAGTCTATTTTCTACACAAGACAAACAAAGAGGAATGATACATAAAGCAAAATAAATAGAAGGGGTTGGGCCAACTATGTGACTTGTGTGAGTGGCCTTTGGGTGATGGTCCCTATCACATCCTAGTTTATTGCTAGGCCTGTTTTTCATTTGGAGTTATTAGCAATACGACTATAACTGATACTGTGCAATAGTCAACTCAATTTAATTGGATTTTTTTTCCTAATAAAATATTATTAGGATTATAAAACTAATATCAATTTTGGAAAATCTTCCTCATAATGGCTGTGGAGTTAGTCTAAGGCAATATTAACAGAAGTTACTTAGTGAGCTTTCTTCTCCTTTTGCAATGAGCATTGCAATTAAGTAGGGTAGGCATGAATAAAAATCATAAATCCGCTTGTGGTTTGACTTTAAATCCAAAACACATAAAGATATCAAAATTAATAGAGATCGTGTCGCAAGAGCATTTTCTTCATTTCATCTCCCCAAAATGTATCAGTAAAAAAAAAATGATTTTGCCATTTTATCTTAAAATAAAGGGTTGACCTTTGCATGAACTTTTTTTTTCATTTCACCTAATCTTTCATGGTCCTATCCATTTTGTAGGACCATTTTGTATATAAATCCAAACCAAAAAATAATTATATATTTATTTTTGAACCACATGGCTCATATGATTTTTGTTCAAACACACCAAAGAGTAAAGCATAATTACTCTTATATTTATGTGTGTGTGTGTGGGTGTTAAATGAGATTTGGACTGTGAGTAGGGAAGTAGATGATTGTTCATTATTAATAACCTTTAGCAAATCTTTTCTATAAAAAAAAAAACCTTTAGCAAATCTGTATAAATTAGGACGACCATGTGATTGTAAGTTGTTGTTTCCTTTTCAAGATAGGTGATTTTGTTTTATTTTTGTTTTATATTTTTTTTTGTCTTTTCGGTTGTAGTGCGAACAACTCCTAGTTAAAGATATTGTAGAAAAAGGGAAGCGTATTTTAACTATTTAAATAAATACTACAATATTAATAATAAACTTCTCCTAGGAGGTTATGAACAAAGGGATGATTATCTCATTTATTATATTAGAAAAGGGAGAAAAATATAATTATATTTGTCCATTAATTTAAACTCCCAATGAGACGCATCAAAAGAAAGATGAAAGCAGGTGATTTTGTTTTATTTTGTTTTTCTATTTTTTTTGTCTTTTCGGTTGTAATGAGGACAACTCCAAGTTAGAGATATTGTAGAAAACAGGAAGCGTATTTTAACTATTTAAATAAAAATTACAATATTAATACTAAACTTCTCCTAGGAGGTTATGAACAAAGAGATGATTATCTCATTTATTATATTAAAAAAGGGAGAAAAATATAATTATATTTGTCCATTAATTTAAACTACCAATGAGATGCATCAAAAGAAAGATGAAAACACCACAAAAAAAAAAAAAGAAAATCCTAGACAATGTCTGCATGGAAGGAATAAACACCCAACGCTTCGTGAACCTCAAAGTTCAAACTTTTTCTAATAAAGCAAGAAAACAAAATTTAAACAACGATGAAGAGGCAAATGAAAAAAAAATCATATAGGAAAAAACTTAAGTTACAACGATGAAGAGGCAAAAAGGCCATTCAACAATTAACAAAAGAAGAACAAAGCAAGAAAAAAAAATTCACGTTTATCTACACCATATCAAAACAAAACGCACACCAAATCAACAGAAAATTTAGGCCTATAAGTTAAAAAATCAAAACAAAACCCACACATAGATAAGAAACAAAAGATGTTAATTTTGGCATACCTTAGTCCATAAATCCAGAGTCACCAATGTCGACGATGATGAAAAGAGAAACCATTGAAGAACAAACTTTGAAGGAACGATTATTTGGGCAATTCCTTTTGTAAAATCTCCCTGCCTTGTTGGCGACCTGCCATTAGTGGTGTCAGCATAGTGCTTGGACGATTTTGTCCCTTTAGAATGCTTGTATTTTCGATGCCTTGCTAGCTGAATTTGGTGGGAGCATATCTGATTTTTTTTTTCATTTGCTTATTGTGCGTGGTGGTGGTTGATCCACGTATGGAGCTTTGCTGGTTGATTTGACTTAGTCCTTGTCTTTGTTTTATGGGTTTTCATACTTGACGATATGGTGGCGAGCTTTAGTTTGCTGGTTGATATAGCTTATATATAGGTTTCGTACAGTTGGATAAGAACAAGGCAATGACACCACAATAATATGCCAACACAACATGAGAATTAGAAAATAAAGCAAGGGAACAAGCTGTAAGCACACTGTGCATAATCGTGGGATTCAAATGCCAACAAAATAGTGAAATTTTACAAGAAGTCAAGGTTAAAATAGTCACAACAACAGTAAAAAACAAGGAGAAAATTGTCCGAAAGTGGAAAAAAGCTAGTCGAAATGGAAGAGCGATTCGCTCTTTTTATATGTAGTATGATATATATATGCATATATATAGCACTTTCCCGATGTGGGATCACAACGCTTACGAGCTAGTCCACCTTTGCTAGTAACTTGCCAAGCAGGGGTAGATGCATGTAGAATTCTGGAACTTGGGGGGAGGCAAGAAATTTTTTTTTGTTGAAATGAGGGTTAAAGGAAATTTTTTTAATTTTTGAAGGATCAATACACTATATAGTATTCTAAATATCTAAAAATTTATAAAGATAAAGTGAATTTAAAAACTTTGGAGGAGCTAATATACTATATTGTATTTTAAAATTTCAAAATCTATAGGGTATATAGGAAAATTTTCAAACTTATGGCCCCTTGTTGAGTGCCCCTCAATTTTTTAAAAATTTTACTTTTACCTATAACTTTAAAAATTTATTTGAATTTGCTCCCCCCTAAAAAATTATAATTGCCCCCTACATTTTAAAAACTCCTACTTTGAGCTAAAATTTTAGAATGCCTCTTAACTTGCCCCCTCTAAAAATTTATGAATGCCCCTTTAAAACATTAGTGTGCTTTAAAAATTCTTATATATATATATATATATCATATAAGCTTATATAAACTGTGCAAATATATGGAAGTAAGTGACCTATTATTGATTATGAAAAAAAGAAAAATTATAGACCTTGTTTGGTTATGGTTCCATGTTCATTTTCCTTGTTTTTATAAACAAAGATATTGAACTTCTTATTTTTTCATATTTTCATTTCAAAAACAATGAAACCATCAAATACAACATCGCTTCCATTTTCGCATGCAAACAATTCTGAAAACTCATAAAGCAATTTTTTTAATTCTTAGAACTGGGTGTTTTCGAAAGAATTACTAAAAACAAATTTTGAAACTAGTTTACCAAACCCGATAACAATAAATTGCCGCAGCCTTGATGAATTCTAGAAATGAAAACAAAAAATAGCAATCAAATGGGCCATTTACAAATTTTTTTTTTTTGCAGAATGACACTTTTAAAATTATGAGCCAAAATGTTAGGTGTTTTGGTTTGAAATGAAAGGATCACAAACAACTAAATCATTTTGTGAAAAAATTTTAGAAAAAAATACTGATTATGTAGCATCATTCTGAAACAAAATTTTGAGTTGTGATTAATTATTGCCCTCCTTCAATAAATTATGTGGGTCTGCCATTGCTGCCAAATATTTAGTCCCTGCCCAAGTGCATGCAATCACTTGGATCTCACAATCCACCCCTAATGTTATGTTTGGATCAAGGATTTGATGAGAAAAAAGGAAAAGAAAGATGATATAAAATTACATAATATGTTTTGGCTGTTAGAAAAAGTGGAGATAAAAAAAACATAAAAAAGAAAGAAAGAAGGATTTGAATCTCTTGTTTTGTTATATTTTTCCCTATCGTTTTCTTTTTCTTTTTCTCTTGATAAATCCGGATTCCAAATATTGCATAAAGGGTAATGCATTCTTGTGTTTGCATGGATTAGCACACTTCCGACTAAGTTTGGCTCTGATGCTATTTTGTTACAATACAAAATTCTCATGGTCCAATGTGACAAACACAACTACTGTTTTGCCTACTCCTTGAGGCCTGAATAAGGGTAAAAGTCTCATCATCCATTTTTATTCAGCGTTTTGTATCATTGTGAGGATGTCTTGAATTGGTCTTTTAGTTGAGGCACATGTTTAAAGCAATAATATTCTGAATTGGCAATCCAGCAAAACAAAAATGACTAATTCAACAATACTTGTTTATAGTCTTTAGACCAATTGGTTTTTTTCAAACTTCTCAAATAATCAATCTTCATTAGTCAATCCAAAATTTTTAAACCAATTGACATTTATGGCTTGTTAACATCACTGATATTGACAGTCCATTGCTGTCATTAACTATGCTATTCATCCTCTGGTTTGACTTTGTTCTGAGACCATGGCTAATGTTGTGAACGACTGTATATATATGTATAGTTATATATATATATATATATATACACACATGAACAGATAGAGGCCTGCTAAGTAAGAAATCAAATGGCTGAAGGAGTGAAACTACTTGGGTTTTGGGCAAGCCCTTGTGCCCTTAGAGTTCAGTTGGCTTTGAAACTCAAAGATATTCAATACGAGTATATCGAAGAAGATCTCCCCCACAGAAACAGCTCCATGCTATTGCAGCACAACCCTGTTCATAAAAAGGTTCCAGTTCTTGTTCACAATGGGAAAGCATTAGCAGAGTCGATAATGATCATTGAATACATTGACGAGACATGGAAACAAAATCCTCTCCTCCCTCGTTTCTGGGCCAAATTGGCTGATGAGAAGGTACGAAAGCAATTTACTCTCTTCGTGTTGAGAAACTATTATGGTTAGGATTTAACATAAGAGTAATGCTATACAAATAGGAAAATTTATACAAAATTTATCACCAAAATGATATGGTTAGATAAGAGCCATCTGTTGACTCAAGGTTGACCCCTGTTGACTCAAGGTTGACCCTATGTTGATTTTGATAATAACTAAACCTTGTGTTATTTTACTAATGAATATACTTAGTGTGCAGATTAACAAAGTTTATAACTTAGACTTAAAGTTCAATTTTAAGGCTGATACATGTCAAAGAGAATGCACAACAAATTTAAGATCAAGTATTGAATTCCAAGAGCTACGTAATGAACCAAACAGAGGATTGACGCCTATCTCTACTTCAAACAAATGTTCTATATTCGAAGAGATTGAAGGTGTTCAAACAAAGATTTCATTAAGTATGCATAGACTCAATGAAGACTGATTTGCACTTCAGAAAGATTGAAGACTTCATCAGAATATGCAAAGATCAGTTGAAGATGAATTGATTGTTGAGGAAATTGAATAATGCTCAAGAGAAGACTTCATCAAGAATGCAAAGATCAATTCAAGATTATGTGATTGAAGTTGCCTGAGAAGAAGATTCACAATGATTGTCTGATCTCTACATGGAATCTAAGTGAAGAATTCTTCTAGGATGTAAGGAATCAATGAAGACTAGATGTATGAAGAGATTTCATCAAACTTGCAAAAGTCTCATTGAAGTGATTTCAAAGAAAAAAGAAGAATTGCTAGCAAAGAGAAGAAATCAGAAATGAAGTATTGTGAAGCTCTACATAATTAAGGAAGCTTGACATTGAAAGTGGTTGTTCTACAATGAAAGAAGAAGCTTTACAAATGAAGAAGAAAAGATCAACATTGATCTAATGAAGCCCTGACTATTTGAGAGTCAAGAGAAGATGAATATCAAATGAATGATTCAATCCAAATTGAATAGAAGTTAACTCTAATGAGTTAAAAGTGTTTGATTAATTATCATACCTCGAAGAGATACTCCTGGAAGATCTTATACCAGTGCTGAGATGAGCTGGATCATTAGAAGTCAGAAAGCAGATTTCTGGGTAATGAGCGGATTTATGGAAATAAGGAGTCGCCTCATGGTTACAGAAGCAAAAGGCTTAAAGACCAAATGGACAATGAGGAGTCGCCTCTTGATCACAGAAGCAAAAGGACTGAAGGTAAAATGATCAATGAGCGGACTCATGAAAATGAAGAGTCGCCTCATGAACACAGAAGCAAAAAGTCTGGAGACCAAGTAGACAATAAGCGGACTCATGGAAATGAAGAGTCGTCTCATGAAGACAGACGCAAAGGCTTGAAGATTAAATGATCAATGAGCGGACTCATGAAGATGAAGTGTCGCCTCATGACAGTAGAAGCTAAAGACGTGAAGACAGAATGAACAAGGAACCGACTCATTGATATGAAAAGCGAACTCATGGAGACAGTGAACTACATCTGGTAAATGCAGAAGCAGAAAGTGTCGACTCCACAAGTCTGGAGCCGACTCCTTGAATATAACGGCTAGTTTTTCTAACGTTATAATGGACTGGACGTGCATTAATGAAGCCCAACAACCTCTTACGAATGGAATCAATATAGGGGTTTATATACAAGCTTCCAGCTGCATTTATATAAGAGACAAGAGACAAAAACAAGATTTCACTGACTGGTCAAACCTGATATTCCTGAACATTCTTTCTGTTTTCATATGTGAGCTTTGATTGTAAAATCTACTCTTGTTAGAGAGTTTGCTAGTTACTTGTATACTTTTATATACTTGTAAGTAAGAGTTTGAGAGTTCTCTTGTGGAAGAAAAACTCTTGTAAGTTTGAGTGGAGCTTGGACAAAACCACTTGGTGATTAAAGAACTCAAGTGGAAGTTCTTGTATAGTGAGCTGAGTACTTTGTCAATCAGCAGCCCATTTGTAATTAGTGATTACATAGTGGATGAAGACTTTAATAAGGTCTTGGGGTGAGGACGTAGATTACGGTTTGTGGTTGAACCTCGATATATCGGTGTGTTCTTCTTTTGCTCTGTTTTCTTTTCTCCATTTGATTACATTGCATTACATTTAGTTTGAACACTATTATATTGCTTAGATTAATTTTAATTAATCTTAATTACTATTAATCTTTGAGAAACCTAATTCATCCCCCTCTTGGGTTGCCTTTTGGGACAACACCATCCACTTTAAAATAAAACGCCCATATTTATGGCTTTTAATTACAATAACGCCACTGTCACATCATTCTAGTAGGTTTTCTATACAATTTTTTTTTTTGGAAGAATAGCCTTTGCCTTAACATAATTATGTGGTTCTAGTTTATTTGTCCGTTATAGCACACTAGCAAGACAACGCGGTACAACGGCTATAATTAATATTTTCAACTTCTTGTCATTTCTTGCCCTCCCAAATGGGAAAATTGGAGATTGACACCATATCTCATTGTTATATGACCAAAATATTTATACAGAATTTATATACAGATGATAATGTGGTTGAAATTAAAAGCCATGGTCGTTATATAAATTTTCTGAAAGAATCACATTTTCCTATCTGATCACTTAGTCCCTCTTTGGAGGCATTTCTAACCAAAATTACCAAGAGACAAGAAAAATCTTCTAACCACATTTCAATACAAGGAAAAGAGGATTTGGTCCACTCTATTACATTTACTTCGCAAGAAATTGAAATTTGTGATTTCAATCTGAGCAAGTAAGCTAAATTGTATTCCTGTGCATTGTGCAAATCCTAGAAAACATATCATTTTTCTCTCTGCAGTGTATGCCAATAAATTTGGCTACATAGCACAAGGCAGGAGAGGAGGACGAGAAAAATGTGGTTAGAAGATGTTCCAAGTGCCCAACTCACTTTTTACAAAAGCTCTTTCTAAGTTTTCAATGACTCAAGTGATTTTGTCCAAGTTTCACTCAAAATTGCAAGTATTTTTACTAAGAACACTCAAACTCACAGGTTTGCAAACTCACCAAGTGAAATAAATGAGATTTATACATTGGGTAACTCTCAACAAGAGTTGATAAGCAGGTTTAAGCTCAATAAATAACTCTAATCACTTAACAAAGAGAATATGGTAGTGATGCTCTGGAATTTTAGCTTTTAATCTTAGATTCAACGCTTAAACCTTTGGATTCTTGTGTATAAATGCCATGGAAATCTTGTATACATAGTCTTGCATTGATTCTAGACGTTGGTGATGGTTGAGAGTGCATTAAATACAAAAACGCATAGTCAGACAGTGTGAAAAACTAGTTGTTACAGCTAATGTATCGACTATTTTTTTGAAGGAGTCGATCCTTTTTGTTCTGGTACCAGCATCCTTAATCTTCTGTCCAAATGTGTTAACCCGTAAGAATTAGTAGTCGACCCTTTTTTATTTTCACCAAACTTCAACAAGGCTATGTCCAGATGTATCAACCTTTGAGAAACGATAAGTCAACCCTTTTTGCTGGGCAGATTTTTGTCCAAAGTCACTGTCTCAATGTGTTGACTTCTGGGATTCATAAGTCGACTCTTTTTATTAGAGACTTCAACTTATACAAATCTTCTTCAATCGTATTCAAAGTCTTCAAGCACTTCAAGTATCATTCAACTAAGGCTTCTAGGAGTTGAAATGACTTCTCCAATACATGTTGATCTTTAATAACACCTTTAATTTCTTCAAGATGGAATCATTCTAATTTGATTGCTTTTAAGGCTCTTCAATCAACATGACTTCTTCCATTCATCCAAGACTCCATTAAAATCTTTAAGAGAACTTTCAAGTCTTGTGATCTTCTTTTCAACTAATCTTTATCACCTTTGAACATCTTCAATCTCTTCGAGATGAGAATATGAACATAATCTTGTTGAAAAGTCTTCCATCAATGTGTTAACTCATTTCACCAATGTGTTAACACTTCTACCGATCTCCATATCTTCTCATGCCACACTGTAGAAAATGTCAGTTCTTCCAAAAAGGTGTCAGTACTTGCTGCTGACTTTCATTTTTGCCGATCTCGAGATCTTCTCATACCACATTGTAGAAGGTGTTAGCTATTCCAAAAAGGTGTAAATACTTGCTGCCGACCTCCTTTTCTATTGATTTCCTTTTCAACTTAGGCAAATGGCTTCAAAAGTTTCAGTGGCTTCTCCAAATGGTTCAATAAGGCTTTTAGGTATTCTAATCTTCAAGATTCTATTAAAATCTTTAAGATCTCCAATATATCAAGTTTCGATTCATAATTCTAATAGAGATTAAAGCATGATATAGTCTGCACATTTAGTAGAGTCATTAGTTCTTTAACACAATATTTTGTTATCATCAAAATCAAGGGATAGAGTCAACAACCATCACAATCCACCTTTCTCTCTCTGAAAGCCATAACTTCTCTCTAGTAACAGCCTCATTTTCTATTTCTATATTTACCAGTACCACCCACTGTGCATAAAACTCTAGACCATCTCTTCACTCTCCCACCTTTTATACCCTAAAATACCATGATCACCTGGCAGTGGTGGAAACTTTCATAGTTGCACCTTGTGGACCATTTGAGTTTGTTGGCTTGAGAGAGAGCATTTGACTTAATTTGAAATGTTTTCTTAGAGAGTTTTAGAGCAAGAAAATGTTTTCTGTGATTGCTTTGACCATGGGGCTTTAGAAAGAGGGGAGAAGAAGAGAAGTGGGTCTCTAGGGCTATGGCTATCCTGGTGAGAGTCTCCATGGTTTCCCGCACCGTGGATGGTGTTGGTTGTGGGGGTGTGGACCTAGTGGCCATGACGGTGGCTTGGTGGTGCCATGGTGGTTTGTGAGCTTATTTTCTAGAGAGATAGACTTGAGTAATTCGGCAAATGAGGGGTTGTTTTGTGTCTGTTTGAATAGCATTTAATGCTTTACCAACCTAGAGACAGAAAGAAAGAGGAGAAGAAGAAACAGTCGTTGAGTTGATGGGGCCCAATGATTTTGAGCGGGATGTTGAAAATGAGGAGGTGAAGAAGATTGATCTTAACCGTTGATTGATGGTAAAATAAATACAAGCTGTTGGATGTAATGCCACATAGGACATTTTCAAAAAATAATGTGTTTTATTATATAGATATTTACAATTACTCTATAACCAATGAGGATGCAAAAAATTCAAAAGGTAAATAATTGATGGTAAGTACCTTTTTTTAATGACTTAAAATAGGCATATTTTGCATGATTGATGGGATTTTAACTAACTTTTTTGGATATTGTTGTTTTGAATTCATGTCAATCTATTAACTGCATGTTTTTCATATGAATGATTTGCCTTCCAGATGGTTCAACGTGGGGATTGATGACTCAAGCTGAATATGACAAAGCAAGTAGAAAAGCATTAAGCTTATTTGAATATGGGTAGGTGCTGGATCTTATCATTACTTGCTAAGCGTTTATAGTTATCCTTCCCTTGTGAAGTAAAAGTTTGGAAGAAATTTTTCAGACCATATCAATCAACGTTAAGAAGTTGTTTAATTAGAGTTTTGACTAACAACATTAATCCTGATTCAATGGGCAATTGGAATAAGTAGACCCTAAAAAAATATAAATATTTGAAAAGGTGATGATCAACTTGAGTATGCCTCAATAAGAATAAAAAAGAGGATTAGTGCCTGTATTCTTAGCTTCATATTCTATTGGCACACTTGCATATTGTAAAGTTGATGACTTGCAATTAGTTTTTTTTTCCTTTTTTGGTAGATTTAAGTATTGTCCTGCTATCAGTTATATGGTACGACAACCTTTATAAGACTGTCATCTTTCATAATGGACATGATATCTCACACTCAATTTGTCAAAATCAAGACTAAGGAACACAACACTGGATGTGTGCGTGTTTGTGTTCTTTTGTGGTCATGTTTTCACATGTCATCACTTCATATATTTCACATATTTATTGGACTTATTATGTTGCTCATGTACAGTTTTAAGTTTGCGTGCATGTGAAAATGCCAAATTCCATAGCAATTAAATTTATGAGAAAGGAATAAGTTAGCAGTAAATTGTTATGCCTCCTTGTTACAAGCGTGAAAATGTAGTTGGGCACATTGGCCATAGTTTTTTTGTCCATAATTGTCCGTCATGACAAGTGTTCGCCATTATTTATTGTCGTTGGCTACTTTGTATCACTGTTCTTTGAGTTTTATGTGATAGTTAAAGAAGAATATTCCTTTAATTCTATTGTTGATACATTTATCTCTACATATCACTCTGCATTCTAACTAGAAGGTGAAACCATATTCTTGTTTTTGTTCTTATCTTTTCGAAACCTAGAATTGTGTAACTTATGTTGGTCTATTAACTAGTTGTTATTTATTTTGTTAATGTTAGTGTATATATTCTTGTTAATGTTAGGTTTGTCTATCCCACAACGGTTAGAATAGACTTCTTCCTAATATAAATAGACTCATTGTATACACAACAAATCATTTAATGCAATACATTCTTTTTTGCATATATATATATATATATATATATATATCTATTTTCTAACATGGTATCAAAGCCAAGAGAAAGTATGCTCTGTAGTTGCCTTCGAGGGATCTTCCACATCAAAACTCCTAAGGTTCTCTTTCTACTCTCCGCCTAACCTTTGGCCAACTTCCGGCCAACTCTAATAAGCTCTGACCAACTTTCGGTGTCTTTCTGGCCAACTCTTCAATCTCTGATCCTTCTTAACATTCTTCTTCTGATGAACCTCTAATTTGATGTTCTACCCGGGTACGACATATTCCTCCTCACCTTCGTGATTATCACTGTTTCTCCACTCTTCTTGCTCAACATGAGCCTTGCACTTATCACGGGGCTAGTTTTAATCCTCTTTGGCAGCAAGCAATAGATGATGTATTGCAGGCTCTTGCCAAAACTCACACTTGGAACTTGGTTGATCTTCCTCTTAGTAAGTCTATGATTGGGTGTCGTTGGGTCTACAAGATCAAGACCAGTTTTGATGGTTCTGTGGAACATTACAAAGCCCGTCTAGTTGCCAAGGGCTTCACTCAGGAGTATGGCATTGATTATGAGGAGACCTTTGCTTCTGTAGCCCGTCTCACCTCTGTTCGAAGTCTTATTGTCGTGGCTGTTGTCCGCCAATGGCCCTTATATCAATTGGATGTCAAGAATGCCTTCCTTAATGGTGATCTCTCTGAGGAAGTCTATATGCAACCCCCTCTTGATTCTTCTCATTCTTCACGTCAAGTTTGCAAGCTTCGTTGTGCTCTTTATAGTCTTAAGCAAGCTCCTCGTGCCTGGTATGCCAAATTTAGTTCCACCATGAGTGACCTTGGCTTCTCTTCTAGTGATTATGATTCTGCTCTCTTTGTTTGCAAGTCTCTATACAACACTGTTCTCCTTCCACTTTATGTAGATGATATAATCCTCACTGGTGATGATGTTTATGGCATTTCTGAGCTTAAGGAATTTCTTAGCAGCCATTTTGAGATGAAAGATCTTGGTCTTCTCAGCTAATTTTTTGGCCTTGAGATCTCTTTTGGATCTACTGATTATTCTCTTACTCAGGTCAAGTATGCCTCAGATCTTCTTACTCGTGCTGGTCTTATTGATAGTAAGACTACTTCCACACGTTTGGAAGTTAATGTATGTTTTACTCCTCTGCATGGTGAGCCTTTGTCTGATGTTACTCTTTATTGACAGCTCATTGGTAGTCTTGTCTACCTCATTGTTACTCGTCCTAACATTGCCCATGTTGTTCACTTTGTTAGTCAGTTCTTGTCCTCGCCTCGTTCCACTTACTATGCTGCAATTCTTTGTATTATTCGTTATGTTAAGGAAACTTTATTTCATGGTCTACACTACTCTCGTCACTTCTATCTATAGCTCGATGCCTATTCTAATACTAATTAGGCTGGTGATCTTATTGATCGTCATTTTACCACCGGATTCTACTTCTTTCTTGGCGGTTCTCTTATTTCTTAGAGTAGTAAGAAGCAAACCCTTACTGCTTGGTCTAGTATTGAGGCCGAGTATCGTGCCCTAGCTGACACCACTCAAGAACTTCTCTGACTTCGATGGTTACTTCAAGACATGGACGTCTCCTATTCTGGTGCTACTATTCTTCATTGTGACAATCGCAGTGTTATTATGATTACTCACAATAATGTGTCTCATGATCGCACAAAGTACACTGAGATTGATTGTCACTTAATTCGGCAGCATGTTGTTTGTGGTATTGTTTGTCTTCTCTCTATAACATCTGTTGACCGAATTGCTGATATCTTTACCAAATTCCATCTTCTAGGATGGTTTCATGATCTGGTTTCCAAACTCAATCTGATTTCTACTCAACCATCTTGAGTTTGATGGAGGATGTCAATGTTAGTGTATATATTCTTGTTAATGTTAGGTTTGTCTATCCCACTTTGGTTAAAATAGATTTCTTCCTCTCATCTCTTGTAATATAAATGGACTCATTATATACACAATAAATCACTCAATGCAATACATTCTCTTTTACATATATCTCTCTGTTCTAACATATCTGAAATTGCAGCGTGTGGCTTCAGAACATGGCTTGATATTGGTACACACAAAATATGAATTTGGAAAGTGATTACACGGTGCTTTTAGTTGATGAGGTAACTTATCATTCTCACTAAAGCATCCATCCCTCTTTCTCTTTCTCATGCAAGCACAAATAACAGTATTCTTGATCAGATTTGATTTCCTGTTTGTCAATTCTAGGTGCATACACCTGACTGAAGCAGATATTGGGTTACCCATTGTTACAATGAATGGTTTCAGAATGGCCTTGAACCCGAAAATGTTGATAAGGTGTATCAGCTTCTGTTGATTTTTGCTTCTCGTCCTTTCTTATGTTTGCTTATGCATTGATTTTGTGCCATTAGAAAAAGCAGTGTGGTTCGCAATCTTATGTATGGCCGTTTTGTGTTGCGCATGCATTTGGGTGTCATGTTCCTCATATTGCACTTTTTTTTCTAGTACAATAATTATGCTGGTCTATTATGGACAATTAACAATTTGCTGACTACCAGTGTAATTGAAACCTTGTTAGGAGTTTCTGAGGTTGTGGTTCACACATTAAAATGTTTGATTGTGTTTGCTGTCATTTGAAGTCTATATCAAGTCGTAACATGGTGATATGAAGTGTATTCACCTGGAGCGGCATAACCGACAGATCCTCTTAGGCCAATAGAACTTGATTGATTTGCAACACAGTCGTATGTGGCTCGTGGAAGGAATCTTACCAACCCAAAGTCACCTATGTGTGCTGTCATTTCATCATCAAGAAGAACATTAATTGGCTTGAAATCACAATGAGCTATTGGTTCCCGACAATGATGGTGAAGATAATAGAGTGCAGAAGCAACATCGGTGGCAATATTTAACCTTTGTAGGAGGTTTAAATTCCGCGACTCCTCATGCGTATCACCTTCGTTCCGGATGCAACCACTTCTCTAGGCTTCCATTGACTATGAACTCATAAACTAGAGCTTTGAAATCATTACCTTGATAATTAATGCTTGAACATGCTATGAGCACTTTTACAAGATTCCGATATTTGATGCTCTTCAAGACATTACACTCGGCTTTGAAACTCTTGGAAGCTTCATGAAATTGAAAGTTCAATACCTTCACTGCAATAATTTTTCCACCTTGATCCAAAATTCCTTTATACACCGAACCAAAATTACCCATCCCAATCAAGATGGTAGGAGAGAATCCATCAGTAGCTTTAAGTAGGCTTTAGTAGGACACCTTCAGAAATGGGCTAGAATTCTGAACGGAGGTACTTCACATGTTTTTCTGAACCAAGGAAGAACCCAAAAATAGAAAATTAATCCTAAAAGCCCACAAGCTATAGGAGCTATTAGTTTCGTAATAAGACTTGCTATTTTCATTTTAGATCCTTGGGACTTGCAATTGGAAAACTGTAATTCAGGTATACCCCCAAAATTGAGACTTGATATTTTCTTACAAGGAACGGTTTTAGAATGGTCTTGGACCAGAAAATGTTGATAAGGTCCATCAGCAACTGTTGATGTTTGCTTGTTATCCTTTTCTGTGTTTGCTTATTATCATGATCCCATATCAGATAGGAGGAGGGAGGTACTGGGCTATATAAAAAGAGTAGACAGTATCACCTAACAACTTGAATTTGTGGAGAGAGGGTAATGGTTCTCCACATGAGTGGTCCACGTATATTGGTTGACTACCAAGGTGGTAGGGTCCATTTGGAACAATAATAGACCAGTCCACTTAAGATACTTCTACTGGAAACACTGCGCATTCTGCTAGCTTTAGTTTTTGGGTCAAATGGCAAGTGCGCAACCAGTGACAAGTGGTATCAGAGAAGTCCAACTCCTGATTCAATTCTACACCAAGTGCTCAAGTGGAGTAGGCAAGATGGTTTGACCCGCGACGAGGGCGTCGAGGATTCGGGTGGTTGAGTATGTCATGATCTCACATCAGATAGGAGGAGGGAGGTTTTGGGTCATATAAAGGGAGTAAGTAGCACTACCTAATAGCTTGAGCTTGTGAAAAGAGAGTAATAGTTCTCCACGTGGATGGTCCACGTATACTGGTTGACTACTGAGGTGGTGAAGCCCATTTGGAGAGAGAATATACCAGTCCACTTAATACGCTTCCACTGAAAACGCTATGCACTCTGCTAGTTTGAGCTTTTGAGTCGGATGACAAGCACTCGACTCATGACATTATGCATTGATTTTGTGCCGGTAGAAAAAACAGCATGGTTCGCAACCTCATGACAACATGTCCCTTTTGTGTTGCGCATGCATTTGGGTGTCATGTTCCTCATATTGCACTTTTTTGTTATTTCATGTTCCTCATATTGCACTTTTTTTTCTTTCTTTCCTGGTACAAGAATTATGGTGCTGACTACTAGTGTAATTGAAACCTTGTTAGGAGTTTCTGAGGTTGTGGTTCAAAGATAATTGCAATCCATACGAAGAAGAGGTAATCACATTAAAATGTTTGATTGTGTTTGCTGTCATTTGAAGTCTATGTCAAGTCATAACAGGGTGATGTAAATGTTCAGATCCTCCCGGATGCTCCTGAAGAACTTGTTTCCAAGCTGGCTCGGCGGTATACTTTCATGTGATTTTGCGTTTACAAATATCATATTTTTAAGATAAAGAAGAATTAAATGAAGAAAAACAAGTGGATTGTAGTGAGTGTCCTTTGCGCTGATGTTATGTTTCTCTATTTGTTTCATTCACTAGCTTTGTACCTCTATGAGACTTCTTCAGAATATTCATTTAATAATCCTTCACCATTGGAAGATATTTGGTAAGGGAGCTGCTTCTGCATCAATTTTTTTATAGTTCGTCTCATATCACATATGGTTCGTGTGTTAACTTAGAGCAGCCAGATCAGAGTGCCTGCTTCTTCAGCGGTGCCCAAAAAAAAAAAAAAGAGCCATTGATCCTGTGACACAGGCTCTCACAGTGGCAGAGCTAAAAAATTCAGGAAGGCAGCCATTGATCAAAACCCAAAAAAAAGGGAGCCTGACAAGATAACGGCGCCATTACTTTTTATCTAAGGAGCACGACTTACTTTTGCAGCATTTGAGTGCCTCACAAGATAACAGCGCCACCACCTTTTAAGGTCGCTCCACTAACAAGGTATCTACCCAGCCAGAGGCAACCACATGTCCCTTGTACCGGCTAGGGCATGTCCCCTCCGTATGCCCAGGGCGAGATGGCTCCATGGCGTGACCTAAGTCACCTGTTCGACAAGCACAAATGCAAGACTGTCTATTTTGAAAAATTGTAAGATTGAGAGTGCTGTCAGAGCATCTATCATCTATATTGATACATAGAATAATAAAAATATAATGTATAAATAAGTATGTATTTTACATTTACAGTTTATATATCTGTTTTCTATATTTGTATTATATTTATACTAGCATGAAGTTCGTGCTATGCACAAAATAAATACAAATATTATTATTATAGAAAGTTAAATACTGTTGCATGTATCTCAGTTATTGTATTACACTACAACTCTATATATTTGCAACCTAATAATAGTATTTTTAAATGATAACCAATAAAATAAATATCATATTACATTTGAAGAATAAGTTAAGATAATATTTAGAGATGTAGATTTGAACATTATAAAATTTAAGCCAAGTTTAGAACTAAAATTTTAGACTTGAAAGTGTAATAAAAATTTATAGTATTTGCACTTGCCTAAGCTAAAAGACTAAAAGTGATCAAGGTACTGTTGCGAGAAGTAAAATTTTGAATACACAAAGGAGATAGGAAAAACACGAAAAGTAGTATTTAATTGTGTACAACCTCTATTGAATAATAGAATAAGATGCCAAACAACAAAATTAGAATAATAAGAATAAACAAAAGAGTAGTACAATAGTTCAACTGAATAAATTGGTAGACGCGGCCAAAAGCTAAAAGCACCAAGGATTGATTTTCCAGCAAAGCTCATCAAGTCAAAGAATGAGAGATCAGTTGGCTTGGAGGCAGGGCCGGCCCTGGGGTGGCTTGGGCAACCCCCGGACCAAGGCAATCCCGAGTTCAAAATTTTTTTTTTTTATTTTGGTAAAGAAAAAAATTATTTGATCCTATTAAAATTTTTTTATTCTTGTAAAGAATTTTTTTTTAACTTGTATGACTTTTTTTTGTAATAAATTAATAATAAGAGAGTAATCATATTCGAGGTCGGGTTAGGACAACCCAAATGTCGGGACCAACCTGCTTGGAGGGTGGTGATCTTAATTAGTTTATCATCCCACAACCCAACACTAAATCATAACCTCAAACTATTATCACCCTGCAACAATTACATCATGTGAAAGAGAATTTAACTTTAAGAGTAAATGACAAATCAGCGAAATTATGAAAAAGAAAAAATAACAGTTAACAGTCATATTAATTCAAAAGATTGAGTGACGTTAATAAAAAAGAAATTGCTCATGATAGGAAACAATAGTCATCGTGCAAAAACCATGCAACTGACTTTTAATGAGGAATATATTTTGCATTTATATAAACGGGCCGTTAGTAGATTCAGATACCAAGACAGAAAAAAAAAAAATGATTCTAATACAATTATCTTGAAATTCTAGATAAGGGCCGGTTTAAATTTTGAACTCCATATATATCTATAATTGGGGGCTAAATTCTTATTTTATCTGCTTAGATGCTTGGTAAAAGTAAATTATGAATGGTTTATTATATGAACATAATATTGTGAATAGATTATCATACAATTATCTTGAAGTTTTCAAATAAGATGTGTTTAAAATTGGAACTCTATCCTAATAGCTTGAGATTTAATGTACATGAAGACAAATCATTGAGCTCTGAGAATACCAGTAGTGTATAATAGTTAATTGTTTTAAATTTCAATTGAGCAATCAATTATAGTGATAAGATATTTTAAATTAGTATAATTGATAGTTGTTTTAAAATTTGATTCGCCAATCCAATAACTTTTGATATGTAGGTGATAAAATTTTTAAATTTTTGCTAAGGTTAAACTATGACTATCGTTTTATATAAATGCAAGATAAATTTATATAAAATATAACAAAACGGTAGTTGCATGATCATTACTTGAATTCAAAAACTTTTTAAAATTTTAAATTTGAATTAGTAAAAATTTGGCAAGTTGAAGATTAGATAGAGATAGTCGAGATTTAGATATACATGGCATACAAATTTAAATTTTATAAAATTATGATAAAGATCTAATGAAATTTTGACATCTCATAAGAGTACCATATTCAAAAAATAGAATAATATTATGACCAATTAACTTGCAACGCAAGACGCATAAAAGACAAAATTTGTTAGGTTAAAATTTTTATTTTAGTATTTTCATAATTTGTAGAAATTAAGTATGCATCCAATGGCATAAGAACATTAGTTTTGTCATATTTTATAAATTTGAAATTTTTAAAAAAAAGAGTTAAGAGTTTCAAGTTTAAAGACCCTATAATGTTTTATTATTTATAATAGTATATATATATATATATATATATATGTCTTTTTAACATTTAAGAAAATAAATGTTTAAGTATATATAAGAAATATTCTAAACCACAGTGAACAAAGAGACCACGCAATACAAAAGTCTATTGAATACTTTTGAATTTTAAATTCTACAATAATATTAATGAGTGGGTCCGTCATTCAATGAAGTATAAATTGGAATGGATTAAATGTGGAGAAGTCTACAATAAATTTAGCGTGCAACCAATGGAATTTGTAGAATTCCTGAATGCAAGCCCCAATGTCAATTCGCGCGCTGAATGCGATGGTGTCACGAATTTGTTGCGACTTTGCCACAAATTCACTAATCCGCGGATTGGGCGCGCCTGCATAATCCTACCCGATGGATTATGTGACTTAGGCAGTGACCACTCTAAATAAGTATCTCTTCTTGCATGGGGACTGTGATTCAACTCTGAAATCTCCATTATTAATTGCTCTCTCTCTCTCTCCCATCCTAAGGCCGCCTGGTGATCTACCACTAATTCAGTGCCCACCATGTTTCCCAAGAAGGCTTACTCTGCCAGCCTACTCACCTCCAGCCACTCACGCCCTCCTTCGGACATAAGGAGTTAATTGGGTCACTTGGTTGATAAAAACTTGGTACTGAAGCTTAGTAGGCAATGCATGCTTCATTTTATGCTTGTACCCTTTGTTTTTGGTATCTTTACTATATACTACTCTAAAAACCAACACGTGGCTTTGATATGTAAAGCATTTTTTTTTTGGATATAATTGTAATTTTGAATAAATTTAACTTATTTAGTTGACGAGTTTGATGGGCACACAAGTGTGACTCCACTTCTAGTTATATAAATAGAGAGGTGATTGTATCGCTGATATGTAATAAGCTTCCCTTTGGACTTGTGTATGTGCCCATGCCGATGTTCTTCTTATTGTGAGTTACTATTGCATTTATATGCAATTTGAGCTTGTCTTGATTAAGTGGGCCTTTGTGTTCAATTTGTTTTTGTTGTGATTTTGACGATATTTATTTAAGATTCTGAAAATTGTGTTAAAGTCGTGTGCCCCTTGCTTTAAGAATAGTAATTTTTAGCGCTGATATTACCCTTGAATAACAGGTACATTTTCGTGTTTGAGACAATAACAAAATCAAAATTCGAGATAACACAGGCAATAGACAGAGCAAAGGCTCCTTGTTATCGCTGTTATTTTGATGGAAGGCCTAAGATGATGCTCTGATATTGTGTAATTAATGGGGGTGTGCTATAATTTCTTCGTGCAGGAGCCCATACATGATCGGATCTCTCGAAATGTAGGGCGGCTCAACCGATTTTGTGTCTTAAGGCAAAAAATTTTGATGAAGTTTTTTATATTTTTAATATTATTATTAAAAATTTTATTTTAAATATTCAATTATAAAATATTTTTCAATAAGTTGTGTTGTCTCATTATTAAGTTTTAAAGGTATCCCCCCCTTAAAAAAAAAGGTACTATTATACAACACAAAAGAAGAGTACTAATAGAGTACAAGTCATTAAGAAAAAATTGTGTCAGGACAGAGCAAAGAGAATTCTTATAAAGCTACAAGTGTAAGAGTAGTTAAGCAAGTTTCATATTATGACACAACTTTCATAAATTTAAATTGCTGAAAAAATTGTTAATAAAGTAATTAATTATACAAGTTCACTTCTATTAATAATATTCACAAGACAAGATTAATTAATAAAAATTGAACATGTGTAATAGAAAAATCAAACAATAAATTACTTCAATAAAATCCGTATATGAATATGAGTAATATGAAATTAATAAAATTAGATAATTTAAGAGATAGAGGCAAATTGATACTTTTGACTTCTTTACTTCGTAGAAAGAGAAAGAGTTAATTACTTTTAATCTGCCTTATCTTAAAAAAAATAATAATCATCAATGTAGTGATTTTAGGCATAAATTTTGTGATAAATATCAATTTAACTAATTAGTGTATTTAGGCCATTTGTCCTACCTAGTCTCAATCGGTTATAAAAAAAAATTTATAAAATTCATTCTACAAGATGACTATAAAAAATAATGTTCAAAAAAATTAGAGTCATAAAAAATGGGGCACTTAGGCGACTCCTCATTCCCGTTACACATGGGTCGCCCTGCAAAATGTTGCACTGCACTGTCAGCTCTAAAGTTGTAATTCAATTGACGGAAGAACAATCGACTCACTGTGTGTTATGCTGATGTGTTTGCAAGAAGATCAACACAAAATTTGGTCCATAAAAGACGGGCATTTAGGTCTCTGGTTTGCAGTGGGATCCACAGATCTTTCACAAGATTTTCCATTCATGTTGAAACAACTTCGAAATCCGTGGCTCGATCGGCAATTCTGTGGTTGTAACTAAGCCAGGTTATTCTACAACTCACTCGTATTTGTTTTGTGAGTATTTGCAGATGATGGTTACTTATAGCTCATTTTGTAATCAAGAAAGAATATTGATAGTGATACTTACAAAAATATCTATTTCTTTGTTTGCAATTCTTGATATGCGTCAGCACAAAAGGAATTTTTTTCCCTTAATAGAATTCCATCCGAACAAATCCATAAGGTGTCATGAATGCTATATTTGATACAAGAGAATGAAATAAAATGAAATGATTATTTTTATTTTTATTTTTATTTTTAGTATTACTATTTAAAAATAGAATGACTATTTGCATGAAATGGTCATTCTAACATTTAAGAGTAGGAATGGTTCTTCTATTTCTATATGAAATAACATAAAATAAAACTTAGTAAAATTTTTATTGTCAAATTTCTTTTAAAAAATATAAAATATGTTTTCATAATTATTTTTTTTGATTTTAAAATTAAAAAAAATTTAAAAGTTAAAAATTTATCAAAATATAATAATTAAATCATCGCTGCTACCGCTATTACCACCATTATAAATACTTAATAATATTTAATAATTAAATAATATATATTACTAATATTTTGTATAAACATAATATTAAAATTTTATATTATACACAAATTTTATTTTATTTTAATATCGTTCATTGGTATTACTAAATAAAAAAATAAAAAAAACTATTAATTTTCATTTTATTTTTATTTCTTTCCTCCCTATTCCATCGTACCAAACATATTACTTATTAGAAAGGATAGGCCTTGGAATGGGTTTGCGTTTTGGACACGGCAGCTTTTCGATGACTTTGATTGCTGTCTCCATCGCTGATTTTTCCCAGTCCATAGATATATATATATATATATATATATCAGCACCCAAGAGAGTGCTAGTCATGTATGTAGATATATATTTCTCCTGTAAGAACCTTGAGCATGGCTGATTGTGAAGTGAAGTTGCTAGGGTATTGGGCAAGCCCCTATGCCCTCAGGGTTAAGTGGGCTTTGAATCTGAAAGGAATTGAATACGAGTACATCGAAGAGGATCTCTCAAACAAGAGCGCCCTGCTTTTGCAGTGCAATCCTGTTCATAAACAGATTCCTGTCCTCGTACACGATGGAAAACCAGTGGCGGAGTCGGTTGTAATACTGGAATACATAGACGAAACATGGAAGGAAAACCCACTGCTCCCTCAAGATCCCCAGGAAAGAGCCAAGGCACGATTCTGGGCCAAATTTGCCGATGAAAAGGTAAGAGAAGCCTTATACCATCTTTGTTTTGACTGCTTCATTCATACTTGTGTAGGGGTGTACCAAAGAACCGAAAAAAACTTAAGAATTGGACTAACTCGGCCTTCATGGGTCAGATTTTAAAATAATCTAACGGATGGACTTTGTTTTTTATTTTTGAATTAGTACCTTTGAGACCCGAATAGGCCTGAGACTCGAGAGCCGATCTATTATGGGTATAAGTTTATACACGTCTTTAATCATTATTAGTTTTACTTAGTGTTGATTTGTTTTGTATATATGTATATATTTTTAACTCTTTGAGAAGTTGATATACAAAACTGAATTTTTTTTTATAGAGATTTTCAAGTGAATAAATTAAAAGCTACACATATAGGGACCGAACTAATGCTCAGTTTGCTTTTGGGGCAAAAAAAATCTAGCCAATAGATTAAGATTGGTTTGATTCTACATTTGGCATGGAGCGACTCAAACGACGCATGCACACCTCGAGTACTTGGTAGTCATATTCCTCCCAGCTACCAAACAACCAACTACGTGATTTAAATACATAGTTGATTGCGTTCTTTGATTGAGCATCAATAGCAAGAAGGAAAAGTCCAATTGTAGTCGTGGTGTCAGTCGAGCTCCACCAACAGAAACAGTCTAATTGCAGTCGTGGTGTCAATCGAACTCCACCAACACAAAAAGTCTAATTGCAATAGTGGTTTCAGCTGCGGCCCATCAGCTGTTTATGAGGCCCGACTGACTGATGTGCACATCAGCGGACAGTTGACTCACCATGGTGACTGCAATTATAGCAGAGCCCATAGCAAGAATATACAACTGAGGATTATGTTCTCTTGCATTCCAAACGATATATATGTTGTTGGTGTGGGCTTTGATCCTAAGCTTCTAACTTCTCTGCCGAAACTAGTACACTTTTCCACATTTTTAACCCCCTAGTCCTCTTCATGCATTGCTTCCTCCCTTTAGTTGATCTCAAAATTTTTTTTTTCCAAATATAATGAACTAAAATCTAAGAGAAAAATGCTAGTCTCACCATTAGTTGTTAGCTGATTGACTGCCACATTAGTTGATGGGCCCAATCAAGATGACAGCTATCGGCCCATGACTAATGGTTAGCTAGCGGTCCTCAATCTTGAATGGGTGGAGTATTAATAGGACAATGTAAAAAAAGGTCATAATGCTCATAAAAATGTATTTTTACAAGATTAATTTGAAAAAAAATGAGTGATATTTTACTAGATAACTAATTGTTAAAAAAATTGGTCTAGAAATATCTTAAATTTTTATAGTATAATTTATACAAATTCATCCTTGGCGTATAACATGTAATATCTCATGTTTTCGTTCTCGTTTAATGTAACAAAACGATCAACACTTAGTATCAACCACTTCAAGAGATGTTTGTGTAGTTTTTCAAAGACAGTTACGAAGTACAAATATGCAATTTCTATAGGAAAAAGGATGCCAAAGTGAATCTATATCCCATCTTCAAACCCGCCACCATTAATCGTTTCTCTCCTTTTCCAGTGTGTGCCATCACTCATGGCTACGTTCACCAAGCAAGGAGAGGAGCAAAAGGAATCTGCGAAAGAAGCTCGAGAGAATCTCGAGGCTCTGGAGAGCGGTCTCGAGGGAAAGCGCTTCTTTGGAGGAGAAACAATAGGCTTTGCCGACATCGCCACTGCCTGGATCGGATGCTGGGGTTCGATCACTGAAGAAATTGTGGACATCAAACTGATAGATGAAGAGACCATGCCTCTGCTCACTGCATGGTTCCAAGATGTTCTTGAAGCTCCCATTATCAAAGAATTACTGCCGCCTCGGGACAAGTTGCTAGCACATAGCAAAGGTTTCCACAAGACGCTGACGGCTGCTGCATCAACTTGAAGCTATACCAATATCAGCATATATATGGTTTATGTATGTCATCACCAGGTTTCAAATAAAACAGGAAAACAAATGTTACCGAATCTTGTAATATATTCTGGTTTACGTTTTTGTAACAACAGCAATTACTAACGCTCTCGTGATGTTGCTCGTTTTGGATCTCGGACCGTCTTGGCTTCAAAACGGGTTGTTTCAAGACCTTTAGGTATAGCACTTTCTTTGATGATGTGAGATCACGAGGCATGGTTTAAGAGCCAGTGCCCCTTTGTCCATAACTTGCCAAGCAGGGGTGGATGCACGTAGGATCCGGAAACTTGACCCCAGTTGTGGACTCAAGATTTCGGTTAATGGGGCAAAGAAAAAAAATTTGTTGAAATAAGGGTGAAAGAATTTTTTTTTTTTTAATTTTTGGAGGATCAATATACTATATAGTATTCTAAACATTCAAAAATCTATAAGTTTAAAGTGAATTTAAAAACTTTGGAAGAGCCAATACACTACATTATATTTTAAATTTTCAAAAATCTAAAACGCTATATAAAAAAATTTCCAAACCTTGGGGGGCTGTGGCCCCACTAGCCCCCCTTAAGTGCCCCTCAATTTTTTGACAAATTTACTTTTACCTATAACTTTAAAATTTTATCTCAATTTGTTCCCCCTAAAAAATTATAATTGCCCCCTACATTTAAAAAACTCCTACTTTGACCTAAAATTTTAGAATACCTCTTAATTTGCCCCCTCTGAAAATTTATGTATGCCCTTTTAAACATTAGTGTGCTTTAAAAATCCACACACACGCACACACACACATATATATAATATAAGCTTATATAAATTATGCAAATATATGGAAGTAAGTGAACTATTGTTGATTATGAAAAAAAAGAAAAACTATAGACCTTGTTTGGTTATGGTTCCATGTTCATTTTCCTTGTTTTATAAACAAAGATATTGAACTTCTTATTTTTTCTTGTTTTCATTTCCAAAAAATGGAACCATAAAATATAGCATCGCTTTTAATTTCGCATGAAAACAATTCTGGAAACTTATAAATAATTTTTTAATTCTTAGAACTGGTTGTTTTTGAAAGAATTACTAAAAATAACTTTTGAAATTAGTTTATCAAACACGATAATAGTAAATAAACGCGGCCTTGGCAAATTCTAGAAATAAAAACAAAAAATAACAATCAAAATTGTAATCAAACATGCCACTTACAATTTTTATTTTATTTTATTTACAGAATGGTACTTTTAAAATTATGAGCCAAAATGTTAGATATTTTGCTATGAAAGGATCACAAACAACTAAACTATTTTGTAAAAAAAATTATATAGCATTACTCTGAAACAAATTTTGAGTTGTGATTAATTATTGTCCCCTTGAATAAATTATGTGGGTCTACCATTGCTGCCAAATATCAGTCCCCGCCCAAGTGCACGCAATCACTTGAATCTCACAATCCATCCTTGATGTTGTGTTTGGATAAAAAATTTGATGAGACAAAAGAAAAGAAAAGATGATATGAAATTAAATTGTATGTTTTGATTATTAGAGAAAGCGAAAGATAAAAAAAAAAATATTAAAAAAAAGAATTAAAGATTTGAATATCTTGTTTTGCCCTATTTTTTTTCAATTTTTTTTTTTACTCTTGATAAATTAAAATTTCAAATATAACATAAAAGGCAATAAATCCTCGTGTTTGGATGAATCAGTACACTTCCGACGAAGTTTAGCTTTGATATTATTCTGTCCAGATAAAATTCATATGGTGCAGTGTGACAAGCACAACTACTGTTTTTGCTTACTCCTTGGGGGCATGGTTATTAATACCATTTCGTACACGCCGGTCCGCAGAGAAACGGTATGGGAGAGCTGCTGTTCCGTTGCGGCTTTTGTTCCAGTTTTTTCCCGCTATTTGTGGTATATTCTGACGTCTCGTCAATTTTTTTTCCGTTGCGGAGTGTTTCGGTTGTACTTTCCTAGGGCACTTTTGTAATTAAAATCAGATTGAAACCTCTTTATAAAGCTAAAAAGCTGCATCATTATTATGTTAGAGCCATTTCCATTCATTTCTATGGCAAACCTCTGTCACTGCCACTATTACTGTAACTGTCTGTTTCTCTCTCTCTCCTCTCTCCTCTCTCCTCTCTCCTCTCTTCTCAATCTAGCTTTTTTTGTCTCGTTTGATTGATTACAGTGTTACACAGTTTTTCCTCTCTCTCATTCTCACGTATTACTTTTGTAATTGTCACATCTAATTCATTATTGGACTTCACTAACTTCTAACATATTTTTAAAATTTAAATGGCCGACTAACTTTGTTAGGATTGTTGTATTATTTGAGTAATAAGATTATTGATATTTTAATTAATATATATTATTTGTGTTATATTATGCACGTCAAATTGAATATCTAAACTTATATTTGTTTTATAAATATATATCTCCAATAAATTCAAAATGATATATTAAAATATACCGACATGTACCGTACTGATAAAACAAATAATAATCTGGCTAATATAAGGTTGACAACTACTTGTAGACATGCATAAAAAAAGTCTCGTCATCCATTTTTATTCAGCCTTTTGTATCATTGTGAGGATGCCATGAGCTGTCCTTTTAGCTGAGGCACATGTTTAAAGCAATAATATTCTGAACTCGCAAAACCAGCGGAACAAAAATGACTAATTCAAGAATACTTGTTTAGAGTCTTTAGACTAATTGGCTTTTTTCAAACTTCTCAAATAATCAATCTCCATTAGTCAATCCAAAATTTCAAACCAATTGACATTTATGGCTTGTTAGCATCATTAATACTGACGGTCCGTTGCTGTCATTAACTCTGATCTCCCTCCTTGGGTTTGACTCTATTGTGAGGCCATGGCTGATGCCGTGATTGGGTATATACATATAGGGAGAGTTATATATATATATATATATAGATAGATAGATGCAGGGCCAACTCTAAGCCTAGGCGACAAGGCTCGCCTTAGGCTTTCAATTATTAAAGGTTTTTAATTTTTAAAAATTTTATATGTTATAGTATAGGTTCATGTAATTTTTTTTTTATTTTTTTTTTAACAAAAAAGTCTCATTTTGAATGAGAAAAAAAATACTTGTTAGAAAAAGGAGATCCAAAATCAATTACACTAATAAATCTAAGGGAAAATAATGTCAATTTAGCCAATAAATAAATTGAAAGTCTAAATTTTTTTTCAAACCTTACACGGTATAATTATGTCCCTACTTAGTTTCTATAAAAAATGTCACAGTCTAGATGAGAAAAAAAGACTATAAAAAGTAATCTCTAAATCAACTACACTAATTAACTTATATACAAAACCAGTTCAACTCAAGAAAATGAAATATACAAAAAAAAATTGTGAAGGCTTAAAAGTTTTTAAGTCTTGTCTGTTATAATTAAATTTGTTTCTACATCTTTTTTAAAATAAAATGTATCTTCCAAATAAATAAAAGGTTTAAGAAGAAGAAAGCCCAAAATTAGCATACTAGTAAATTTTAGAAGAAAAACACTAATTTTATTAAAAAAAAATTATTATAAACTAAAAACAGTAAAAAGCCTCATTTAAAGTTGTTTACCTTAGGCCTCCAATTGTCTTGAGTCGACCTAGATAGATGTCTGCTAAGCAAGAAATTAAATGGCTGAAGGAGTGAAACTGCTTAGGTTTTGGGCAAGCCCTTTTGCCCTTAGGGTTCAGTTGGCTTTGAAATTCAAAGACATTCAATACACGTACATCGATGAAGGTCTCCCCCACAGAAAGAGCTCCATGCTGTTGCAGCACAACCCTATTCATAAAATGGTTCCAGTTCTAGTTCACAATGGGAAAGCATTAGCAGAGTTGATAACGATCATTGAATACATTGATGAGACATGGAAGCAAAATTTTCTCCTCCCACAAGATCCCTATGAAAGGGCCAACGCACGTTTCGGGGCCAAATTTGCTGATGAGAAGGTAAGGAAGCAATTTACTCTCTTTGTGTTGAGAAACTATTATAGTTATGATTTAACATAATTACGTAATTCTAGTTTATTGGTCCGTTATATCACAACAGCATGACAACGTGATGTGGTACCACGGCTGTAATTAATATTTTCAACTTCTTATCCTTTTTTACCCTCCCAAATGGGAAAATTTCTTATTGCTATATAACTAGAATATTTGTACATAATTTATGCACAGAATAATAATGCGGTTGAAATTAAAAGCCATCGTCTTTATACAAACTTTATGGAAGAATTACATTTTCCTATCTGATCACTTGGTCCCTCTTTGGAGGCATTTCTAACCAAAATTACCAAGGGACGAGAAAAATCTTCTAACCACATTTCAATACAAGGAAAAGAAGATTTGGTCCACTCTATTACATTTACTTGACAAGAAATAGAAATTTGTGATTTCAATCTGAGCAAGTAAGCCAAATTGTATTCCTGTGCACTTGCTAATCCTAGAAAACTGATCACTTTTCTCTTTTCAGTGTATGCCAACAATCTTGGCTAAATACCAAAAGGAAAGAGAGGAGAAAGAGAAAGCAACAAAAGAAGCTATAGAGAATCTGAAGACACTAGAGAGAGGACTCAAGGGGAAGTGTGCTTCTTCGAAGGTGAAACCATAGGCTTTGTGGACATTGCTGCTGGTTGGATTGGACCTAAGTCACCTAATTCGCCCCTAGGGGGTGACGAACTGCGGACTGGATCATGGATTAGCGAATTTAGAGCGAAATCTGATCAAAGTGACGAGCTGCGGACTGAATTGCAGATTAGCGAATTTAGAGCGAAATTTGGTCAAAGTCACAGATTTTGCTAGGTGGTTCACAGATTGTGACAAAGGCCATTCAATACTAGCGAATTTAGAGCGAAACTCGGTCAAAGTGACGAACTACGAACTAATCGCGGATTAGTGAATTTAGCTCGGTGGTTCCCAGATTGCAACAAAGGCCATTCAGTACTTGACATGCAACACATTGAAATAATTCCCTGACCCTACATGCATCAAAGTTAATTGAAAATGCATGGGCCGTGACTTAAAACAACAACTAACACAATTCTCAGTAGGAACGTACCACTACATTCGTGCTTTGAATATGTAAAGACTTTCAACTAAAAAACTAAATATTAGAAACACTTGTTATAAAAATCATATAACACAAACCTATTACATGAAGAGTTTATAAATATTTAATAATATAAATTTAATTATATTAAAATATAAAAATAATATAATATAAACACTTTGGTAGCACTCTCAACCTATATAATTAATGTGCATATATAATGTTTATTTAAATATATATACATGTACATGCTCTGCGGACGCTCTCATTCTCAATTTTCTTGACAAAAGACGCTTTTGCGCATTCGCACTCACACCCACATCCATAATCGCTCGCGCTCGTGGTTTCTGTGACTTAGGATTGGACACTGGGCTCGAGTTGTTGAGGAAATTTTGGAGGTAAAACTGATAGATAACGAAAGCATTCCTCTGCTCAATGCCTGGTTCCAAAATGTCCTCGGAATCCCCATTGTTAAGGAATGTTTTCGGCCTCGAAACAAATTAATAGCGCTTTATGAAGGCTTCCGCAAGGTGTCGATGGCTGCTTCAACTTGAAAGCCTCACTCTCGAGCTGTGAACATGCATTCTTAAGAGTGCCTGCTTGATTATGTATGACTAATGTACTAATAAATAAACTAGGATAAAATACATTTTGCACCTTTACATTTTACAATAAATTTTACTTTAAAATCTGCACTTTTAATTGTAACAATTAAGTCACTATACTTCTAATTTGTTGCAGTATCACCCTTTCGTAAGTTCTCGTTTGTACAATTGACGACCAGAAGTCCTGTGCGGCTTATATGATCCTTGTTGAAGGGCAATCATTTAGTTCCCAAACTTCTTTACAGTAATTTCTCACAAATCCCTCTTAAAATTTTTACAGCCATTATATATATAAAAGAAATTAGGGTTGTAAAATACCCTCAAATTATCCCAAGTGAGGGAGTTTGAGGGCGTTTAGGTGTCAAAATAATATGAGAATACATTTATACTTTTGGAAAGGGTCACGTGAGACGTACATATTTTTTTGGCTGTCAATTACATTAACGAAAGTTTACGAAAGATTGATATTGCAACGAATTAAAAGTATATGGACTTAATTGTTACAATTAAAAGTATATATCCTGAAGTGAGATTCAGTGTAGAGTGCAAGGGTGCAATGTGTATTTTACCCAACAAACTAATGTACTAATAAATAAACTACTTCAAATATATATATATATATATATGCGCATGGGTGCACTCAAGGGTGGATGCACCATGGGACGAGAGGGGACAGCTGCCCCATTGACCTGATAACTTTTACTATGTTTAAATTTTTTTATATATATTTATTTTACCCTAGGTTATAAATATAGTGTATTACCCTCGTTGAACTTATTAAAACTTACATTTGCCCCTACTAAATTGGCTAACTTGTAGGCAAAAGACAAAGACTTATTAACACCTGTATTTTCTTTAGCTGAATTTTATTAATCCCTCATCATTTAGCCAAGAAAATAACTCAAGCACAACCCTCCATCCTAATATTAAATTAAAATATTATTATGCATACTTTTAATATTTTATTTGTCTACTGTAGAAAAAATTTCAAATTCCCAAATTTTAGCATTTTCATTCAATCCATCAATGACTCAGGAGTTGTGACCCAAACACTCAAAATTTCTTTTGGAATTTCATACTATAAGTATTTATGGATTTTCTAATTTTGACACTAATTTTATCTATTGAGATTGCAATCATAGAGAATTTTTTTTTTCTATGAAATTTTTTTTGAAGAATAAGCTTCACAACCATAATAGATGATCAGTAGATGAATGATAGATTAATTGTGTATAATGAGAAATATATTTTCAATAGCATGCGAAATGAGATTATCAAGAGTTATTTCCAAAATATGAAAAGTCGTAGAGGTTATTTGTAAAATAAAATTTTAAAGTTGTGAAGAAAATATGGAGTCACCTTTTAATTTATAAATAATCATAATTTTACTAAGGGGTATATACTGCCTTTGTACAAAGGCGCAGCCCCCCCCATCTTGGCATCGTTAGGTCTTATTTGGTAAGACTTTTTTTTTTTTTTTTTGACTTTTTGCTTTCACAAGCCAAAAATTTTTGCGCTTAAAAACGAATTTTATGTATGATTTTATATAAATTTTGTCCTCACTGGATGAATATCCTAAATCCACCCCTGGGTGCACTTGTTACTTGTTAGTGTGTCTTCTACTTTGAGGGCTCATACAGTTATTGAGTTTGTACATGTATTTGAGTCAGGTTGTGGGAACTAGTATTCATTAGGAAATCCGACATTCGTAAAGTTTTCCTAATTGTATGGAGATCGGAATTTCTAGGGTTTGCGAATGAATAAGAAACTTATGGAAATTCTAAGGTTGGCTTTGAATGACTAAAGGTGGTTTTGAGAATCTAAGAGAGGCTTGTAGAGATAAGACTTGAGAGCGGAGTAGCGGATGTATCTTTGAGCAGGGAAGCGGGATTGTTTTAGAATCAGTTATTAGTGATAGTTTTGGATGTTTTCATATTGTCTCATACTTGTATTATCTGTTATAGTGAATTTCTCTCTTCCGCGGTGAAAGAAAACTCTTTGTGCCTTATTTTTCTCCCTTTGTGTGGCTGTGGATAGGTGGTATGTTTTCTTATGTGCGCTCTTAGGTTTAATCCCAACAATTGATGATTGAACGCTGAAAAAACGATGTATAATCTTATTACACCTCTTGAACATCTAGTTTTATATTGTCCATGAATCACGTATCAAAACACCGAAGTCATTCAACCAAGTGGATCATTCAACATAATGTTTTGTACACAATACGAAGGCAAACCCATGAAAATCCTCCTTTATTGAACAAAAAGAAAGACACTACATTACCTTAAGGCATTGAAAAAAGACTATACCATGACTTCTTTTCCAAGAATTTATCATGCATGTGTAGAAATCGAATTTAAGGCTTCCACAAGTCGGTGGCTTTCATGAATTGGCCAGAGACCAAGTTCTACATTCTACTAAAAACTACATTCAATAATGCATACATATATATATACAGACAATTCATAATGGAGCGGTAATAGTCTGCGGCAACTCTGTTTCTTGAGTACTTTGAGTTTCACTCTTGTTCTTGCTATGTTTTAACTCACCATAGAAGTAGGAAACAAATCCCCAAAGGGAGAGAACAAGAGAAACCCCTTTCTCTGCCTGAAACTTTTCCCGGAAGAAAATGACTGCCAAGATCTCGGTCACGGGGAGTAGAGCGGCGATTATGATAGCCGAGAGCAGAGATGAGGCGGAGAAGATGACTCCTATTGCACCCCGGAAGAAACACTGCCAGATTATGCCACTGCACACCATCACCACATAGTATGTTGTTTCACCAAGCTCAAACTCTCTTGCCTGCTTTGGTATTGCCTACAGAATATGGAGCTTTAAGTTAGTTTTGATGATTTATTTTAGGATTAGTGCGTAATTTTCTTTTTTAAGTTTTTCGTCTTTAAAACACAAGTTTCGAAAATCTGGCTTAGATTGAGTTACTTTAGACTGTTTGAAAACCTAGCTTTAGAGTTGAGTTCTTAATTTGCAGTGTTGTGTATGTTTTCTTCTATTTGGTGGTATCTTTTTCATGGGTTTGTGTCAAGTTATCAATGGTTCCCAAAACTTGAACAGTTAAAAACTGAAGTCAATAATGTATATCAAGCTGACACTTAAACAGTTAAAAAAAACCAATAATGTATATCAAGCAAATATTTTTCTCATGTGCGGACTGGTCTGTCACTCAATAAGAAGACAATTGACATAATAAAACAGATACATAAACAAAAACAATATAGAGTTGACAAACAGGACTGCTTATGCGGGTCACGAGACTTGAGGATCTTCTATAATCAGTGGTCGTTATCAATTGTCCTGATAACTTAAACTATTAAGAAATTAACCCAACAAGAAATATCGAGCCCAATCCTTGGTAGACTTTTTTATTCTCCTCTCTTTTTAGGGTAAGCAAGTGTCTTTTCTCTAGGGATCCTTGTTTGGTCCGAGCATTTGCAAGGCTTGCTTTTGGGTCTCCTAAAGCAACTTTTAAAAGCAGTAGCCTCACATGGTCCATCTTCTTGTCCTATTGCTATGGCTTCTAGGCTAGATGCTTGGAATTGGAATAAAAATTGGGTCCGTGCATCATTTTCATAGTTGCCTTTGTGACTTCTTCTCCTTTCAGTACTGAATATTGCAAGTTGAGATCCGAGTTTGAACTTCAGTTTGTGGCTGCTTTCTCCTGATGTTTGGGCTTAGAATCCAAATCCAATTATCTCTCCAGGTAGAGAAATGTAGGGTCTTTTTCTTTAAAATTCCGCTAGTAGGATATAATTGTTATATTTTTGTAATTAAAAGTCATTTTATTGGGAGCTATACAAATAAAAAAATAGTATACATATATTGTATAAAAAATAATGTGGCTAACTCAAGCTATCATTTAAAACAAGGAAAATTCTAATAGTAGAGAAAATATTCTAAAAACCCTACCAAAATGATGCAGTGATAACCTTTTAGCAACTAAAAGTTATATTGATGAGTCTTTTATTTTAAAGTGAAAGACTCTAATTCAACAATATCATTATAAACAAAAGCTTTGTATAATATTTTTTGTTTGTAGAACATTTACCCTTTTCTTTTTTTCTTTTTTTTTATTTATAATAGTGTAATGTATGGTACCCTCTTCTTTTTTCCTTTTGATAATAGAGAAGTGTATGGTGTATAGTCTCTATACCTGTCTGATACTATCACTACCTTATCAATTAAAATCTAAGAATACACACACACACACAAACCCAGTGTCCACAGTTTATCATAGCTTGAGGCTTTGAAGCATGCACATGATGAGTTATTTTACTGTACCAAAAGAAGAAGAAGAAATATACTATGCTCAAATAACACTCTTCTGCCAGCTCGCTCATGCATGTAATTAAATTTGTGGGGTGATTGTGCCCATAGGAGATTGCATACTTGAGTAGAAAGGAAATTTATATTCCTATAGAATTTTTATAAACAAAGCTACATGAAAAATTATGTGACGCTATTGTTTCGTATCTTAGGAGTCATAATTAGTGTTTTGATTTAAAATAAAAAAAATAAACAACCAAACACAGTGATTCTGTACAAAAATGAGTTGGAAACATTGTGACAACCAAACAAGGAAAAGAAAAAGTAAGGGTAGTAAAGGCTGTCGTGTGAGAGTGCGATACCATTGATTCAACTTTTGGTAACTTTCTGAAAAGAGAATGCTTTGCAAGTAGGAAAGTCGTACACAAAAATCCCATAAAAACGACGCATATGCTTTGGTCATTCTCATTTCAGAATCAAAAGCTGCTTTTGGTCACTCTCCTTTCGGAATCAAGCTTTTCAAAGGCAGGTTTCCAAAATAGCAAAGTGACATTATTTTATATCAAAATTTTTAATAAAAATATGTAAATCAAATGGGAGTGTATCTTCCTATTTGATCCAGAAAGAAATATACTATGCAGGACCAGTAACTATGATGTATGTATCTTTATATCCTGATCCAGATAGAAATATACTCTGCAGGTGGCCAGTATGCTGTTGCAGATCATGTACTCTTAGCATCTTTTTTTAAGTAATGCAGTCTAATATTTTATAAAAATGTGAAACAACTATTTGGCGTGAAAAAATTGTAGAGATCACGTATACAAAAAAAACTTACACTATTTGACTTAATCTGATGTTGTACAAAAAGATTGGATTGTCAGAATCATTTAAAAAATGTTTGAGGAAGCAAATAGTTAAATTTTTTTAAATCAAATTAAAATTTTTAAATATACTGCATTTAGGAAAAATTAAAGGTCCTGATTGTTAAAACATTTGAATGACTGTATACTCTTTAACAACACCAAAATTCATTCCGTGGGTCGATCATCAAGTGAGTAATAAAATAAAATCAAAATTCCCTACGTTTGGGTGAGTACTAAGCTTTAACTACAAAACTACATTTTTTAGAGTATTGTTAGTACTAATTTAATGCAAAAGAAAATAAAGGATATTATGTAATATCAATAACAATTTCGAAACAAGTATGACAATTTATCTTATCCTATAGCCATTTCTTGTTTCTACGCTATTATTAAAAATTTCTAAGTGCTGTAGCTATATTCAATATTTATATAGGACTTCTAATTTCCAGTTGGAAGTTACAAATTTGTGTAAGCACAAAAGTCCATGCACCAAAAAGAGGAAATCTTCTTTTTTTTTTTCCTTTCCTTTTTTTGACAAACAAGATAAAGAACAACAACTGGAAAATAAGAGATAATTCTAAAAGAAATAACAATAACTCCCCAAGAATAAACTCTTGATGAAATTCTTCAACAAAATGTCTGGAAACAATTTATGGGTGTATTCTTGTTATTGTTCAATTTATTATTCATAATCTTGTTTTATTAGGTTTCTAAAAGTTTCAGAAATTAGAATTTTTTTCTCTAACCAAACGAAGAATACATAAAAGGCTTTGATCTTTAAGTGAATTATTTTTTATTTTCTCAATTTTGATTTATTAAAGTAATTAATTAGTTAAGTGTATCATGAGTATAATAATTAAGAACATGAAAATTAGTTGGCCGGACAAATGCAAGTGAGTTTCTGTATTTAAAATTTTTTGTTTTCTAATAACAACCCAATTATTGAAACCATATTGATGATGATGATGATGAGAGAGAGAGAGAGAGAGAGAGAGAGAGAGTTACCTGGAAGTCCTTGTTGATAATCATGCCAATAGTGCAAACAACAGTAGCGAAGAAACACATCACCAGCTAAAGCAGGTGAATTGGATTTTATAAAAATTAAAATAATTAAAATTAATTTAATTAATAAAACAATAATTTAAGGTATATGCAATACAATATAAGTAATAATGAAATAAAAATAGAGCATAATAGAGCACATCAAGAATTACTAAAATTCAACCACAACTTATAGTCTACATCCTCACCCCCAAGATTCTCTTGAAGTCTCTTTCCACTATGCAATTTTCAATTACAAAATAGATACTGATTTCTAAAGTGCTTAGTTCACTTTTACACAAAAACTTCTTACGAAGTTCTTTCAGCTACCAAGTGGTTTTGTCCAAGATCCACTTCAACTTATAAGTATTTTTTTTTTACAAGAGAACACTCCAACTCTCACTTACAAGTGTATAAAAGATATATAAACGAAATATAAACTCTCTATGAGAGTATATGGGAATTGAATAACTCACTAACTGCCAACTTAAAGACAAAAAGAATTTTTAAATTTTTCAGCTCAATCAATCAATGAATATTGTATCTCTCGTCCGTAAATACATTTGGAGGCTTATATATAAAGCCCTAAATTGATTTCACCTGTTGGAGATTGTTGGACCTTCATTAAATGCACACCCACTTCAATATAACGTTTAAAAATATAGTCGTTAGTTTCCAAGTGTCGACACTTGACTTCCATGTGTCGTTACATCAAGTCTGCATTCTCCAGATTTTGTTCACTGTCTCCATGTATCGACACATCACACTCATGTGTCAACACATCACCTAAAAAATGTCCTTCATGCTTTTCTTGATCAGTTTAGCTTCAAACAATCTGGGAATGTTCAAGGGATTTTGTCGTTGAGGTATGATGTTCTTCAAACATACTTAAGATCTTCAAGCAGTATTCTCTTTGAGGTATGATGATACTTTAAAGTCTTTAATCCAACGAGATTATACAAAAATGTGTTTAATTCAATTTAGGTTGAATTCAATTTGGTTTTTTCTAAATCTTCTCTTGAATTCTTCAAGGAGTCTTTGCACATATGATGAATTCTTCATTTGAATCACCTTCAATCTCTTCGAGTCAACTTCATTGAGTCTTTAGAAGCGTGAGAAGTCCATTTTTGAGCACTCTCAATACATATCAATTTTATTGAATCTTTACAGCTCTAATGAAGTTTTTTTTTGAATTCTTTATATAGACTTTGCAATCATAATGAATTCTCTTTTTGAACACCTTCAATCTCTTCGAATTCAAGTCATCTTTATTAAGTCTTCACACACTTAATGAAATCTTCTTTTGAGTACCTTCAATCTATTCGACTGCAAATCATTTGTTTGAAATTTGAATGGGTACAATTTTTCTGTTTTGGTGTATGGCTTGACTTTTGGTGCATTGCTTGAACTTGTACATATTGTGCATCTATTTTGATATAAATTAGACTTTAAGTCAAGTTTTAAGTCAAAATTATAATCCTTATTAATCTACACACTAATTAAAAGTATTAGTAAATTAACAGAAGATTTAGTTATCATCAAAATTAAGACGTAGAGTCAATACATATATATCTCTAATTGGGGGCTAAATTCTTATCTTATCTGCTTAAATGCTTGGTGAAAGTAAATTATGAATAGATTATTATATGAACATAATATTGTGAATAGATTATCATACAATTATCTTGAAGCTTTCAGATAAGATGTGTTTAAAATTTGAACTCTATCTTGTTAGCTTGAGATTTAATGTACGTGAAGATAAAGCATTGAGCTCTGAGAATACCAATAGTGTATAATAGTTAATTGTTTTAAATTTCAATTGAGCAATCAATTATATTGATAAGATATTTTAAATTAGTATAATTGATAGTTGTTTTAAAATTTAATTCACCAATCCAACAACTTTTGAAATGTAAGTAATAAAATTTTTAAATTTCTGCTAATGTTAAACTATGACTATCGTTTTATATAAATGCAAGATAAATTTATATAAAATATAACAAAACGGTAGTTGCATGATCATTACTTGAATTCAAAAACTTTTTAAAAATTTAAATTTGAATTAGTGAAACTTTGGTAGGTTGAAGGTTGGATAGAGATAGTCAAGATTTAGATATACATAGCATAAAAATTTAAATTTTATAAAATTATGATGAAGATCTACTGAAATTTTGACATCTCATGAGAGTACCATATTAAAAAAAATAGAATAATAGTGTGACCAATTAACTTGCAACACAAGATGCATAAAACATAAAATTTGTTAGGTTTAAATTTTCATTTTAGTATATTCATAATTTGTAGAAATTAAATATACATCCAATGGCATAAGGACATCAGTTTTGTCATATTTTATAAATTTGAAATTATAAAAACAAAAAGTTAAGAGTTTAAAGTTTTTAAAGACCCTACAATGTTTTATTATTTATAATATATATATATATATATATATTTATTTATGTGCCTTTTTAACATTTAAGAAAATAAATGTTTAAGTATATAAAAGAAATATTCTAAATCACAGTAAACAAAGTGACCACACAATCCAAAAGTCTATTGAATACTTTTGAATTTTAAATTCTGCAATAATATTAATGAGTGGGTCCGTCATTCAATGAAGTACAAATTGGAATGGATTAAATGTGGAGAAGTCTACAATAAATTTAGCGTGCAACCAATGGAATTTGTAGAATTCCTGAATGCAAGCCCCAATGTCAATTCGCGCGCTAAACGCGATGGTGTCACGAATTTGTTGCGAGTTAGCCACAAATTCACTAATCCGCGGATTGGGTGCGCGTGCATAATCCTACCCAATGGATTATGCGACTGAGGCCGTGACCACTCTAAACAAGTATCCCTTCTTGCATGGGGACTGTGGTTCAACTCTGAAATCTCTATTATTGCTCTCTCTCTCTCTCTCTCTCTCTCTCTCACTCTCATAGGCCGGTTGGTGATCTACCACTAATTCAGCGCCCACCATATTTTCCAGAAGGCTTACTCACCTCTAGCAGCGCCCACCATATTTCCCAGAAGGCTTACTCACCTCTAGCCACTCACACCCTCCTTTGGACATAAGGAGTTAATTGGGTCACTTGGTAGATAAAAATTTGGTATTGAAGCTTAGTAGGCAATGCATGATTCATTTTGTGCTTGTACCCCTTGTTTTTGGTATCTTTACTATATACTATTCTTGATGATGCAGTGAATTTGTACTTTCTTTCCAACCTCTGATACAAATTGTTGGGGTGATGAATTCTCCTGCTTGAGACACCAGTGTGGTGCCTGCCAAAGACACTCTGATGCTAAAGTTAAGATAGAGATAAATGGGTAGAGTAACAATGTTCAAGGGTTGATGTATCGTACCTTCTTGGAGATGATGACTGCCCGTTTTATAAGAGTGTTGGCTTGGATCATGGGCACCTTTATGGGAGGGCCAATCGTGTCCTCAAATTATGCATCCACAATCGTGGGGATGCATCGTGCCTTGATATTAGACTCTATGGACCATACCCTCAATCGTAGGGGAACCGTCCCAATCATAGGATTGTAGGGGCTAATCATCAGGCTAGAATCTCAGGGTGCCTTAATGGCGGTGCTAGGTGTATTGCTGGAGCTCTGCCATTTCAGGTCTGTTAGCAGACCTGGTCTAGAAGAAAGTTCGGGAGTTCGGGTCTGGAGACGTAGCCCAAGCTCATCTGGTCTGTCCATGGGAGGCAGACCAGCTAAACTTGTTGTATTACACCTGGTTTGTCCTTGGCAACTCAGGTTAGCCAGTGGGAATTCCAAAGAGTCGCAGGGGTGTCGCCCCAGAGGCGCATTTATGGCACCGTAAAACCGTCATGATTACTATGCCTGCCGAATCGACGTGACCCTTGGTGTTCATGCCACGTGGCTTCGCGGGGTTGGCCCCCTATATCGATTGGACGTTACCAACATCAACTGTACGATCTGAGAACCCTGGGCAGATCCACGCCGTTGATTTCGAAAAGAATGGGCCTATAAAACCTTGGTGGTTCACCAAAGGGCCCTTTGTTTTGCACGTCTTTTTTAGGTTATTCGGCAAGTGATTCCTCTCATTTTCTTCCTTTTTTCTTCCACCATTGTTGGTTGTTCGAAGCGAACTCAACCCTTCTTCTCAATCTTTCTGCTCATCAAGGTATTCAAAGCGTGTGGGTATATGTTTTGGCTTCTACAGAAGGCCATCTGGTACTACGAATGGAGATTCAGGGCCTCTTATCCTCTAGGGTTCATAGGCAACTGCTCTTTTGTCGAGTCTGTGTACTGGGGTGTCTTAGAGGCTTCTAGGTCTACTTTCATAACCTTACGCGAAATAGAAGACCCTAGGATCATGAACCCCCACCCAATCGCCCTGTCATCAGGCTCTGAGTGTACTGCTTTGATGGATCTGGATAGGGTTAGGCCAGACGAGGCTTCAAGTGCCTCCGCGAACTACTCTGGGGCCGATATTGGGGATGTTACCCAAGAGGTGAGGCCAACGAGGGTGAGGAGCCTTGTGGCCATCGTGGACGCCTTTGAAAGTGCCCCCATGGCTGTGGTCGAGGTCGGAGCTGGGTTGCCCTCTGCCCTAGACTGTAGGCATGAGGCGAGGCACATAGCCTCCATCCTAGACGGGGTGAAAGTGAGAAAGCTCTGGTCTACCTACCAGTTTTCGGCCTCTATGAGCTATAGAGTTCCTGGGAGCGAGGACAGAGCCTGCTTCCTTCGCCCTAGTGAAATCGTGGTGTATGAGAGTGCACTGACTGGGGGGCTAAGGTTTCCCATTGCTCCTCCCATTAGGGGAGTCTTGAGCAGGGCTAGGCTAGTTCCTGGGCAGTTTATGCCCAACTCATAGCGCATTCTTGTAGGCTGTGTTGCCTTGTGGCAGGTCGTTACCGACAAGGAAGAAATCCTGACCCCCGAAGACTTCTTTTTTTATTATAAAATAACGGAGAGCGAGAGCTCAGGCTGGTATTACTTCTCAGCTCGGGATGGTTAGCCTGCTCTGATAACTAATCTCCCAATCTCCCACAAGTGCTGGAAGGAAAAGTGCTTCTTTGTTTATGGCGCGGGTATGGAGATTGCCCACTAGGAGGATGTGACCGACCAGACCCCTCGTATACCCAGACAGTGGGGTAGACTATGTAGGAAGGGTAAGCGCATTTCGTGCTTTTATGCTTGATCCCTTCTTGAGGTAGTGGTCTGACCATCATTCGTTTTTCTTTTGCTCAGCACGCTTTCCTGTGCTGGAGGACGAGTCGAGGGAAGGCCGGCTAGCGAGGGTGAGGGAGCACCAAGTCAAGAACTGGGTGCCCCTTATAGCTGGTGAGAGTTTGGCAGTCTACCTCTTAGGTCCAGACCCTTCCATTGAAGCCCTTCGCACTGAGAGGAGTGAGTCTGGTATGTCTGTTGCAGCTGCTTTCTAATACGCGTGCATTGATTCTTGCTTTGTGTGCTTTGCAGGACATGAATAAAACATGGGCTTCGACAAGAGGAGCATGGGGTCCTCTGCTAAGAAGAAATTCAAAGAAATGGAGAAGGCAAAGGCCGCTAGAGAGAGACCTAGCAAGCGCTATCGGCCCAGCTCTGGGGGCAAGACCGTTAAGCAATCCCCTGACAAGGGTCCTGCAGTGGTTGGCCCCAGGGGCGGATTTAGTGTGCTGCTAGAGGGGGCACGTGCCCCACCTCAGATTTAAAAAAAAAATTAATATGTAATTTCAGCAAAATTTTGCACTTTGCCCCCTTCAGATTTCTGAGTGCCCCCCCCCCCCCCCCCCCCTGGTTTACTTACATAGGTTAAAGAGTGCCCCCCCTAGCTGAAGTTTCTGGTTTCGCCCCTGGTTGGCCCCCCCATGGTAGCTAAGGCTTCGTCTGCTGCCCAGGCACTTGGTCAGTCTTCCAGGTCTGGCGCTGGAATGCCTCCGCCTACTGCAACAATAACACCTACAGGCCCTTCACCTCCAGCTCAGCAGGGTGAGCCCTTTGTTGTGGAAGATGTCCAGGCTGCTTGGGAGAGGATGCAGCAATTCATCAACATGGAGGACGTGGGCCCTTTTGCCAACTGGAACAACTTCCAACTGACGAAGAGCATGAACCATGATGCTATCAAGGTGATGATTCTGGTTAACTTTTATTTTTCATCTAACTACTCTTGTTTATTGATACTGACCCTCCTATCCTTTTGCAGCTGCATGTGAAAGCGCTCTGCCTATCTACCCGCTTGAAGGCGAAGACGAGTGAGAGCTTTAAGAAAGGCCAAGTCATTGAGACCTTGACCGAGACTATCAGCGGCTTAAAGAAGAAGGTCAAGGATGCTAAGGAATGCAAGGCAGTCTATGAAGCATAGAAGATTGCCGTGCTGGACGAATCAGCTGAGCTCAAGAAAAAGGTCAAGACTTTGACTTTTGATGCTCAAGCCTTTGAGGCAATCAGGGACTCCCTGGCTCTAAGGGTAGCTGAGCTAGAAGGGCAACTAAAGAATGCTCGGGATAGTGCTGTGGGGGAGTTTAAAGCTGGGGCAGCCTTCCAAGACGAACTTAGCGAGGCTTATATGAAAGGTTTCATCGATGCTAAGGTTGTAGCAAGGAAGCTTTTCCCAGACCTTGACTTCTCTACCTTGAAGCCGTCTGATGACACTACCTCCCAGGCGCCTGGTGTGGAAGACTAGACCCTTGCAGCAGAAGAGGGGGATGAAGCCCAATCCTAATCTTATCAAGAGATCCAAAACCCTTATAGAGATTTTTTTTTTTTTTGCCTGCCTTTGTAACTGTTTTGGATTAATAAAAAATTTCTTTCACCAATTCTCCTTGTTCTTGCGTCTAGATGCTTTGTGATGAGTAGTTTGCATGAGTTCTTTGCCTAGCCCTAAGGGACTTCAGTCATTCTGGTCAACCGAATGAATTGACCACGGTGTTAAGTCGGTTTGAGACCCTTAGTTTGGTAAGTCTTGGGGATTGACCAGCTGGACTTAGACTTAGTAGCATTGTGGCCTTTCGGCTTGTTCGGTTAGTCTTGGGGACTGACCAGTTGGGCTTGGTAATCTCGTGGCCTTTCGGCTTATTTGGTCAGTCTTGGAGACTGACTAGTTGGACTTGGTAGCATTGTGGCCTTTTGGCTTGTCTGGTCAGTCTTGGGAACTGACCAATTGGGCATTGTAGCCTCGTGGCTTTTCGGCTTGTTTGGTCGGCCTTGGGGACTGACTAGTTGGGCTTAGTTGCCTTGTGGCCTTTCGGCTTGTCTGGTCAGTCGTTGGGACTGATCAGTTGGGCTTAGTAGCCTTATGGCCTTATGGCTTGTCTGGTTAGTCTTGGGGACGGACCAGTTGAGCTTAGTAGCCTTGTGGGCTTCCTGGTTGACTGGTTGACTTTTTTGAGTACCAGATCTCTTGCCTAAAATGCCCTGGGTTTCACTCTTGCATCATGATACCTGCGCATTCTCTGTTGATAGGTGGCTACCTCCATGACCGCTTGTAATCTTCTTTCTTCGAGTAGATCTAGGCTCACCTCCAGGGCCTCGTTGTTAGACTCCGGTTCAAAGTGTTCGACCCTAGGGCTGTGCAGACCTGTTTCCATAGGGATGACTGCTTCTGCTCCAAATGTCAAGGAAAAGGGGGTATGCCCCATTGCCCCCTTCTCGGTTGTTTTATAAGCCCAAAGAATGTTGGGAAGCTCCTCTGCCCATAAGCCCTTCGCCTTTTCTAGCTTTACCTTGATAATGTTGAACAAAGTCCTGTTGGGGGTGTTCTGGGGAAGAGAAGTGATGGCTGATCTGTAGGTCTGAACACATCTGTCGGAACTGCCCACCCCTGAACTGTTTCCTATTGTCTGTGATGATTACCTTGGGTATCCCGAATCTAAAGATGATGTTCTTCCATAGGAAATTTTTTTATTTTTTGCTCAGTGATGGTGGCGACCGCTTCAGCCTCGGCCCACTTGGTAAAGTAGTCTACAGTTACCATCGCGAACTTGGTCTGGCCTTTCTCCAAAGGCAAAGCCCCTACTATGTCAATTCCCCATTGGGCGAAAAGCCAAGGGCTCTGGATGGGCGTCAGCTTCTGGGGCAATTGCCTTGGGATGTTTAAAAACCTCTGGCACTTGTTATACTTCCTCACGAAATCTTGGGCATCCCTTTCCATCGTAGGCCAATAATAGGCTGCCCGAAGGATCTTCTTGGCCAGAGCTCTCCCTCCTGAGTGGTTGTCGTAGACCGCTTCATGCACTTCTCTCATAATGTAATCAGCGTCCGCTTTTCCTACATACCTAAGCCAGGGCAGGGTATGTCTCCTTTTATACAGAATACCGTTGATGAGGGCGTACCTATTGGCTCTGTACTGGATCCTTCTTGCCTCAATTTTGTCCACTGGTAAGGATCCACACTCCAAGTAGCTTCTGAATGGTGTTGCCCAATCCACTGCTTGGACTTGTTCTACCACAAGTTAAGAGTTGCTGCGTAGCAGGATATGCTCTGCCCCCATTTGCCAAGCCATTCGGAGGCCAGCTATCAAGGCTTCGTATTTAGCCTTATTGTTGGAGGCGGGGAATTTGAACTTGACAGCATATTTGAGTTTGTGTCCTTCAGGGGTGACAAGGACGACCCTGGCCCCACTTTCTCTTTCAGTGGACGAGCCGTCAACATTGAGCACCCATTGGGGCTCCAGGGTGTTGTCAGTGGGGTTGGTTGCTGGGTGGGTGAATTCAGCGATGAAGTCTGTTATAGCCTGTCCCTTAATCACCAATCTTGGTCTGTACTGGATGTCGAATTGGCTGAGTTCTATGGACCATTTGACAAGTCTTCCCGAGGTCTCCGGCTTGTGGAGGATCTTCTTCAATGGCTGGTCTGTCAGGACAACTACAGTGTGGGCCTGGAAGTATGGCCTCAACCTCTGTGCTAAAGTTATGAGGGCGAGGGCCAGCAGCTCCATTTTGAGGTATCATTCCTCGGCGCCCCTCAGGGCCGCCCTACTTGTGTAATAGACAGGCTTTTGGACTCCTTTCTCTTGCCTGACCAGGGCTAAGCTCACTGTTGTGTTTCACACGGCGAGGTAAAGATAGAGTTCTTCACCTTCCACGGTTCAACTCAGTAGTGGTACTGAACCCAAATATCCTTTGAGTTGCTGGAAAGTCTGTTCACATTCGAGGGTCCACTCGAAAGCTTTACGCAGAATTTTAAAGAAAGGAAGGCACTTATCTGTTGATCTGGAGATGAATTTGTTCAGCTTTGCTACTCTGCCAGCCAGTCTTTGAACTTCCTTGGTGGACGTTGGGGACTGCATGTCTAGTACTGCCCTGACTTTTTCGGGGTTAGCCTCTATCCCCCGGTTGGAAACCATGAACCCCAGAAATTTTCCAGATGCTACTCCAAAGGCACATTTGGTAGGGTTCAGCTTCATCTTATAGGTTTGCAGGTTCTTGAATGTCTCTTCCAAATCTATCAGGTGGTTGGTGGCTTGCTTGCTTTTTACCAGCATGTCATCTACGTAGACTTTCATGTTTCTTCCAATCTGATTACTGAACATGCGATTGACGAGCCTCTGGTAAGTTGCTCTGGTAGCAGTACAGACCTCTGTCTGTCACAAACACCGTATTCTCCTAGTTATGCTCGACCATCTTTATCTGGTTGTAACCTGAGAAAACATCCATGAAGGTTAGCATTTCATATCCAATCGTTGAGTCCACCAGCTAATCTATTATGGGTAATGGGAAGCTATCATTCAGACATGCCCTGTTTAGGTCAGTGAAGTCCACGCACATCCTCCATTTCCCGTTTGCCTTTTTGACCATCACCACATTGGATAGCCAAGCGGGGTACTGGGCCTCCTTTATGAAGCCGACTCTGGTCAATTTCTCTACTTCATCGGCTATTACCTCGTTGAGCTCTAGGGCGAAGGTCCTCCTTTTCTGCCTGACTGGTTTTACCGTTGGGTTTATGTTTAGATGATGGGTAATAACCTGGTTATTGATACCTAACATGTTCACATGAGACCAGGCAAAAACATCGGTGTTTTGATTAAGGAAAGACCTCAATCCCTCTTTGAATTGCTCGGGGGCTGTCGTTCCGATTTGTACTATCCTGGTCTGGTCTTGTCCTCCGACCACAACCTCCTCGATTTCTTCTACCGGTTCTCCCTCCTGATCTCCTCTTCGTCTCGAACCTCCAACTCCTTAATCAGCATGGTCTCTTTGGTCTCCCCCTTGAGGGATGCCATATAACACTCTCTGGCGGTCTGCTGATCACCCTTGGCCTCCTCAACTCCTTGGGATGTGGGGAATTTGACCTTCAAGTGGTAGGTGGAAGGTATAGCTTTGAAATCGTTGAGGGCCGTTCTGCCCAAAATGATGTTGTAGGCTGAAGGGCAATCCACTACTAAGAATGTCACCATCTTAGTAGCTTGCTGGGGTGCAGTCCCTAGCATTACTGGTAGGGCTATGGAGCCCAAAGGTGTAACTCTGTCGCCAGTGAAGCCGACCAAGGGGGAATTGACTGGTTGTAACTTTTCCCTGCCGACTTTCAACTACTCGAAGGCCTTTAGGAAGAGAACGTCTGCTGAGCTGCCACTGTCCACAAGGACCCTTTGGATCAAGAAGTTGGATACTACTGTTAATATGACCAAGGGGTGGTCGTGAGGTTGACATATAGACTTAGCCTCTTCATCAGTGAATGTGATGGGGTTATGCTTTGCCCTGGATTTTTTGGCTGACCAATCTATTGACATGACTTCTCTCTGGCTCCAGGCCTCCTTAGCCTGCTTTTTTCTTGCGGACGAAGACTCTCCTCCACCTGTAAACCCTCCAGAGATGACCCTTATTTCACCCATGGGTTGCTGATTTTGCCTTTCCCTTTCTAGACTTCTTCGTTCGGCCTGCCTTGGGGGGCTGGTCTCGCCTCTCGTCGCGTCTTCCCCCAGCTATGTATCTGCCTAATCTCCCTTGCTTGATTAGGTTCTCAACCTACTGCTTAAGGTCGTAACAGTCCTCCGTATCGTGGCCATGGTCTTGGGGGAATCGACACCACTTGTTAGTTAGCCTCTTCTCTGGTGGGGACCTCATCCGTCCTAGCTATCTCAGCGCTGTATCCCCCTTGATCTCGTAGAGCACTTGATCCAGAGAAGTATTTAAGGGGGTAAAATGCTGGTTGTACCTGGCTGGCTTAGTCCTATCGCTCTTTCCTCGTGGCTTCTGCTCTGCTAGTCTAGGGGCTTTCACTGCCCTATCATCTTTCTTCTCCTCACCCATTCTTTTCTTGTCCCGGCTGGGGTTGGCGCTCTCTGGGACTTCCCTGGCTTTGAGGGTATCTTTTGCGTTCATGTATTTCTCTGTTTGGAGCATTAGCGCAGCCATGGTCTTGGGTGCCTCCTTTGCCAGGGAGAACAGGAACTTGGGTGTTCTGACGCCTGCGATGAAAGTTGCTACTGCCACCTTCTGATCTAGGTCATTCACATAGAGAGTTTCCTGGTTGAATCGAGTGACAAACTCATGCAGGGTCTCCTTCTCATGTTGCTTAGTGTTGAACAAGGAGGTGGATGGCCTCATCTGTCTCTGCCCTTCGATGTAATGGCTGATGAACAACCTGCTCAGGTCCACGAATTTATGGATCATTCCAGGGAAAAGCCTGTGAAACCAATTCCAGGCTGGGCCCTTAAGGGTGGTAGAAAATGCCCTGCACATAATCTCGTCAGGAATCGCCTGGAGGTCCATCAGGGCCTTACACATCTCAAGGTGGTCTAGGGGATCTTTTGTGCCATCAAAGGACTCTAACGTGGGCATTTTGAACTTCGGGGGTAAAGGCCTCCTCATTATTGCTGGTGTGAAGGGCGTGTCTGTCCTGTTTACCTGCTCTTCTACCGTGTTGGGGCCTTTCTCTTTTACACTCGCAATTACTCCAGTCAGTTTGGCCTGCATTTCCTTCAACTGCTCATCCTACATTGGGTGAGTTTCACCAGTGTGCTCTGGGAGCACCACTGTTGCCGCCTTAGACCGGTGGATGTGGCTTTGGGCTTCGTCGGCATAGATTCTGGCCCTTCTCGGGGGAGGGTTCTCCTTAAGAAACACTGGGTCCTCTGCTCCCTCGCCAGTGTCGCCTTCTCGGTTCCTTGTCGCAAGCTGGTTTGTGGGCATCGGGGGGTCCTCTAGCGGTGGAGGATCCACCATCACCTGTGCCATCGGTGGCAGGGGCAATCTCCTCTCCAACTCTTGATTCCGAGACTGGAGCTGGTTCATGAAAGCCATCATTTTGATGATCTGTTGCTCCAAGGCAGCGATTCTGGCGGTGCTTTGTTCCTCCATCGCTCCGTTTAGCCTAATTGATGCAGCACCGGATCGGGTCAAGACCATGAAACAACTAAAGTGTCGTTCCCACAAACGGCTCCAACTGATGATGCAGTGAATTTGTACGTCCTTCCCAACCTCTGATGCAAACTGCTGGGGTGATGAATCCTCCTGCTTTGGACACCGGTGTGGTGCCTGCCAAAGACACTCCGATGTCAAAGTTAGGCTAGAGATAAATGGGCAAAGTAACAATGTTCAAGGGTTGATGTATTGTACCTTCTTGGAGATGATGACTGCCCTTTTTATAGGAGTGTTGGCTTGGATTGTGGGCACCTTCATGGGAGGGCCAATCGTGTCCTCAAATTATGCATCCACAATCGTGGGGATGCATCGTGCCTTGATATTAGACTCCATGGATCATGCCCCTAGTTGTGGGGGAACCGTCCTAATCATGGAATCGTGGGGGCTGATCATCAGACGAGAATCTCAGGGTGCCTTAATAGCGGTGTCAGGTGTATTGCTGGAGCTCTGCCATTTCAGGTCTGTTAGCAGACCTGGTCTGGAAAAAGTTTGGGAGTCCGGATCTGGAGACGTAGTCCAAGCTCATCTGGTCTGTCTATAGGGAGGTAGACCAGCTACACTTGTTATATTATCAACTCTAAAAGCCAACACCTGGCTTTGATATGTGAAACATTTTTTTTGGGTATAATTATAATTTTGAATAAATTTAACTTATTTGGTTGGCAAGTTTGATGGGCACATAAGTGTAACTCCACTTCTAGTTATATAAGTATAAAGGTGATTGTATCGCTGATATGTAATAAGCTTCCCCTTGACCTTGTGTACGTGCCCATGCCCATATTCTTCTTATTGTGAGTTAGTACTGCATTTATATGCAATTTGAGCTTGTCATGATTAAGTGGCCTTTGTGTTCAATTTGTTTTTGTTGTGATTTTGACCATATTTATTTAAGATTCCGAAAATTGTGTTAAAGTCGCGTGCCCCTTGCTTTAAGAATAGTAATTTTTAGCGCTGATATTACCCTTGAATAACAGGTACATTTTCTTGTTTGAGACAATAACAAAATCAAAATTTGAGATAACACAGGTAAAAGAGAGAGCAAAGGCTCCTTGTTATTATACAATACAAAAGAAGAGTACCAAAAGAGTACATGCCATTAGGAAAATATTATGCAGGACAAAGCAAAGAAAATTCTTATAAAGTTACAAGTGTAAGAGTAGTCAAGCAAGTTTCATATTATTACACAACTTTCATCAATCCAAATTACCGGAAAAATTGTTAATAAAGTAATTAATTATAGAAGTTCACTTTTATAAATAATATTCACAAGACAAGATTAATTAATAAAAATTGAACATGTGTAATAGAAAAATCAAACAATAATTTACTTTAATAAAATACGTGATTTGAAGATGAGTAATATGAAATTGATAAAATTAAATAATTTAAGAGATAGATATAGTGACAGATTGATTCTCTAGACTTTTGATTTCTTTACTTCTTAGAAAGAGAGAGAGTTATTAAAGGTTAAAACTTTTGACTTGTCTTATCTTGAAAAAAGTGATAATCATCAATGTAGTGGTTTTAGGCATAAACTTTGTGATAAGTATCAATTTAGCTAATTAGTGTATTAAATTTTAGGCCTTTTTTCCTATCTAGTCTAGATCGGTTTATAAAAGAAAAACTGTAAAATTCATTCTTCAATATGACTATAAAAAACAATATCCTAAAAAATTGAAATCCTAAAAAATCGAGGGCCTTAGGCGACTTCCTCGTTTACCTTACACATGAGCCGGCCTCCGAAATGTTGCACTGCACTGTCGTCTCTACAGCTGTAATTCAATTGAAGGAAGAACTATCGACTCACCATGTGTTATGCTGATGTTTTTGCAAGAAGATCAACACAAAATTTGGTCCATAAAAGACGGGCATTAGGTCTCGTGCTTGCAGTGGGATCCACAGATCCTTCACAAGATTTTCTATTCATGTTGAAACAACTTCTTCGAAATCCATGGCTCGATCAGCAATTCTGTGGATGCAACTAAGACAGATTATTCTACAACTCACTCGTATTTGTTTTGTGAGTATTTGCAGATGATGGTTGCTTGTAGCCCATTTTGTGATCAAGAAAGAATATTGATAGTATCTATTTCTTTGTTTGCAATTCTTGATATGCGTCAGCACAAAAGGATTTTTTTTCCCTTAATAGAATTCCATTGGAACAAATCCACAAGGTGCCATGAATATTCTTACTGATTAGAAAGGGTAGGGCCTTGGAATGGCTTTGCGTTTTTGACCCGGCTGCTTTTCGATGACTTTGATTGCTGTCTCCATCGCTGATTTTTCCCAGTCCATATCCGTATAGATATATATATATATATATATCAGCACCCAAGAGAGTGCTAGTCATGTATGTAGATATATATTTCTCCTGTAAGAACCTTGAGCATGGCTGATTGTGAAGTGAAGTTGCTAGGGTATTGGGCAAGCCCCTATGCCCTCAGGGTTAAGTGGGCTTTGAAGCTGAAAGGAATTGAATACGAGTACATCGAAGAGGATCTCTCAAACAAGAGCGCCCTGCTTTTGCAGTGCAATCCTGTTCATAAACAGATTCCTGTCCTCGTACACGATGGAAAACCAGTGGCGGAGTCGCTTGTAATACTGGAATACATAGACGAAACATGGAAGGAAAACCCACTGCTCCCTCAAGATCCCCATGAAAGAGCCAAGGCACGATTCTGGGCCAAATTTGCTGATGAAAAGGTAAGAGAAGCCTTATACCATCTTTGTTTTGACTGCTTCATTCGTACTTGTATAGGGGTGTACCAAGAACGAAAAAACTTAAGGATTGAACTAACTCGGCCTCCATCAGCCAGATTTTAAAATAATTTAACAGATAGACTTTGTTTTTGATTTTTTAAGTAGCACCTTTGAGACCCAAATAGGCCTGGGACTCGAGAGCCCATCTATTTATGGGTAGAAGTTTATGCACATATATGTCTTTAATCATTATTTGTTTTGTTTTGTGCATATGTATATATTTTTAACTCTCTGAGAAGTTGATATACAAAACTGAGTTTTTTTTTACAGAGATTTTTAAGTGAATAAATTAAAAGCTCACAAATAGGGACCCGAACTAATGCTCAGTTTGCTTTTGGGGTCAAAAAATCTAGCCAATAGATCAAGATTGGTTTGATTCTACATTTGGCACGGACCGACTCAAACGAGGCATGCACACCTCGAGTACTTGGTAGTCCTATTCCTCCCAGCTACCAAACAACCAACTACATGATTTAAATACATAGTTGATTGCTGTCTTTGATTGAGCATCAATAGCGTGAAGGAAAGGTCTAATTGCAGTCGTGGTGTCAGTCGGGCTCCACCAACAGAAAAAGTCTAATTGCCTGGTGTTGGCTGGGCCCCACCAGCTATTGGTGGGGCTCGGCTGATGTGCATATCAGCCGACAGTTAAGTCACCATCATGACTGCAATTAGCAAAGCCATAGCAAGAATATACAACTGAGGATTATGTTCTCTTGCATTCCAAACGACAGATATGTTGTTGGTGTGGCCTTTGATCCTAAGTTTCTAACTTCTCTTCCGAAACTAGTACACTTTTCCACATTGTTAACCCCCTAGTCCTCTTCATGCATTGCTTCCTCCCTTCGGTTGATCTCAAGTTTTTTTTTTTTTTTTTTTATCAAATATAATAAATTAAAATTTAAAAAATAATGCTGGCCTCACCATTGGTTGTTAGTTGATGACTGTCACCTCAGTTGATGGGCCCCAATTGAGATAACAACCATCAACCGGCGATTGATGATTAGTTGAGGTTGTAGGTAGCAGCCCTCGATCTAGGATGGGTGGCATATTGATAGGACAATATAAAAGAAAAAAGTCATAATGCTTATAAAAATGTATTTTTACATGATTAATTTGAAAAAAATAAATAGATTATATTTTGTTGAATGACTAATTGTTAAAAGAAAATTGCTTTAAAAATATATTATATTTTAATAGTATAATCTATACAAGTCTATTCTTAGCGTATAACATGTAGCATCTCAAGTTTTTGTTCTCGTTTCACGTATCAAAACGATCTACACTTAGTTCCAACCATTTCAAGAGATGTTTGTATAGTTTTTAAAAGATAATTACGAAGCACAAATATGCAATTTTTATGTGGAAAAGGATGCCAATGTGAATCTATGTCCCATCTTCAAAGTTCAAACCCGCCACCATTAATCGTTGCTCTCTTTTTCAAGTGTGTGCCATCACTCGTGGCTGCGTTCACCAAGCAAGGAGAGGGGCAAGAGAAATCTGTGAAAGAAGCTCGAGAAAATCTCAAGGCTCTGGAGAGCGGTCTCGAGGGGAAGCGCTTCTTCGGAGGAGAAACAATAGGCTATGCCGACATCGCCACTGCCTGGATCGGATGCTGGGGTTCCATCGCCGGAGAAATTGTGGCCATCAAACTGATAGATGAAGAGACCATGCCTCTGCTCACTGCATGGTTCCAAGATGTTCTTGAAGCTCCCATTATCAAAGAATTACTGCCGCCTCGGGACAAGTTGCTAGCACACAGCAAAGATTTCCACAAGAGGCTGACGGCTGCATCAACTTGAAGTTATACCAATATCAGCATATATATGGTTTATGTATGTCATCACCAGGTTTCAAATAAAACATGAAAACAAATGTTACGGAGTCTTGTAATATATTCTGGTTTACGTTTTTGTAACAACTGCAATTACTAACGCTCTCGTGATGTTGTTCGTTTTGGATCTCGGACCGTCTTGGCTTCAAAACGGATTGTTTCAACACCTTTATATATAGCGCTTTCTTTGACGATGTGAGATCACAACGCATAATTTAAGAGCCAGTTCCCCTTTGCCCCTAACTTGCCAAGCAGGGGTGGATGCATGTAGTGGACTCAAGATTTCGGTTTTGGGGGGGGGGGGGGGGGGGGGGGGGGGGGGGGGGGGGGGGGGGGGGGGGGGGGGGGGGGGGGGGGGGGGGGGGGGGGGGGGGGGGGGGGGGGGGGGGGGGGGGGGGGTGTTGAAGAAAAAAAAATTTGTTGAAATAAGGGTTAAAGATTTTTTATTTTTATTTTTATTTTTTGGAGGATCGATACACTATATAGTATTCTAAATATTCAAAAATCTATTAGGGTAAAGTGAATTTAAAAACTTTAGAGGAGCCAATACACTATATTATATTTTAAATTTTCAAAAATCTATAACAGTATATAGAAAATTTTCCAAACCTTAGAAGGCTGTGGTCCCACTAGCCCCGATTGAGTGCCCCTCAATTTTTTTAACAATTTTACTTTTACCTATAACTTTAAAAATTTATTTCAATTTGCTCCCCCTAAAAAATTGTAATTTCCCCCTACATTTTAAAAAACTCCTACTTTGACCTAAAATTTTAGAATGCCTCTTAATTTGCCTCCTCTAAAAATTTACGAATGCCCTTTTAAACATTAGTGTGCTTTAAAAAAAAAAATCCACACACACACACACACACACACACACACATATATATATATATATATATATATATAATATAATATAAGCTTATATAAATTATGCAAATATATGGAAGTAAATGACCTATTGTTGATTATGAAAAAAAAGAAAAACTATAGACCTTGTTTGGTTATAGTTCCATGTTCATTTTCCTTGTTTTTATAAACAAAGATATTGAAATTCTTATTTTTTCTTCTTTTCATTTCCAAAAAATGGAACCATAAAATATAGCATCGCTTTCAATTTCGCATGAAAACAATTCTGGAAACTCATAAATAATTTTTTAATTCTTAGAACTGGTTGTTTTTGAAAGAATTACTAAAAATAAGTTTTGAAACTAGTTTATCAAACACGATAATAGTAAACAAATGCGGCTTTGGCGAATACTAGAAATAAATAAAAAAAAAACAATCAAAATTGTAATCAAACATGCCACTTACAATTTTTTTATTTTATTTACAAAATGACACTTTCAAAATTATGAGCCAAAATGTTAGTTATTTTGCTATGAAAGGATCACAAACAACTAAACCATTTTGTAAAAAAAATTATATAGCATTACTCTGAAACAAAATTTTGAGTTGTGATTAATTATTGTCCCCTTGAATAAGTTATGTGGGTTTGCCATTGCTGCCAAATATTAGTCCTTGCCCAAGTGCATGCAATCACTTGAATCTCACAATTCACCCTTGATGTTGTGTTTGGATCAAAAATTTGACAAGAAAAAAGAAAAAAAAAATGATATAAAATTACATGGTATATTCTGATTATTAGAAAAAGTGAAGGATAAAAAAAAAAGAATTAAAGATTTGAATCTCTTGTTTTGTTCTATTTTCTCTGAATTTTTTTTTTTACTCTTGATAAATTAGAATTTCAAATATAACATAAAGGCAATAAATCCTCGTGTTTGGATGAATCAGTACACTTCCGACTAAGTTTAGCGTTGATATTATCCTGTCCAGATAAAATTCGTATGGTGCAGTGTGACAAGCACAGCTACTGTTTTTGCTTACTCCTTGGAGGCATGGTTGTTAATAACATTTCGTACACGCCGGTCTGCAGAGAAACGGTATGGGAGAGCTGCTGTTCCGTTCCGGCTTTTGTTCCAGTTTTTTTCGGCTATTTGCGGTATATTCCGGCGTTTCGTCAAATTTTTTTTCCGTTGCGGCGGTTGTACTTTCGTAGGGCATTTTTGTAATTAAAATCAGATTGAAACCTCTTTATAAAGCTAAAAAGCTGCATTATTATTGTGTCAGAGACATATCTATTCATTTCTAAGGGAAACCTTTCTCACTGCCACTATTACTGTGACCGTCACTTTCTATCTCTCCTCTCTCCTGTCTCTAACTTTTTCTGCCTTAATTACAGAGTTACACGGTTTCCCCTCTCTCTCTCTCTCATTCCTACGTATTATTTCTGTAATTGTCACATCTAATTCATTATTGGACTTCACTAACTTCTAACATATTTTTAAAATTTAAATTGTTGAATAACTTTGCTAGGATTGTTGTATTATTTCTGTAATAAGATTATTGATATTTTAATTACTATATATTATTTGTGTTATATTATGCACATCAAATTGAATAACTAAACATATATTTTTTTCATAAATATATATCTTCAATAAATCCAAAACAATATATTAAAATGTATCAATACGTATCGTACTAATAAAACAAATAATATATTGACCAATATAAAATTGACAATCACTTGTAGACATGCAGAAAAAAAGTCTCATCATCCATTTTTATTCATCCTTTTGTATCATTGTGAGGATGTCTTGAACTGATCTTTTAGCTAAGGCACATATTTAAAGCAATAATATTCTGAACTGGCAAAATAAGCAGAACAAAAATGACTAATTCAAGAATACTTGTTTAGAGTCTTTGGACCAATTAGTTTTTTTCAAACTTCTCAAATAATCAATCTACAGTAGTCAATCCAAAATATAAAACCACTTGACATTTATGGCCTGTTCGCATCACTAATACTGACAGTCCGTTGCTGTCATTAACTCTGATCTTCCTCCTTTGGTTTGACTCTGTTGTGAGGCCATGGCTGATGACGTGATTGGCTATATACATATAGAGAGAGTTATATATATATATATATATAGATAGATAGATGCAAGGCTGGCTCTAAATTTAGGCGAGCAAGGCGCTCACTTTAGGCTCTTAATTATTAAAGGTTTTTAATTTTTAAAAATTTTATATGTTATAGTACAAGTTTATGTAATTTTTTAATCTTTTTTTTTACAAAAAGGCCTCATTTTGGATGAGAAAAAAAGTACTTGTTAGAAAAAGGAGATTTAAAATCAATTACACTAATAAATCTGAGAAAAAACAATGCCAATTTAGCTAATAAATAAATTGAAATTCTAATTTTTTTTTCAAAACTTACGCGGTATAATTATGTCTCTACATAGTTTCTATAAAAAATATCTCAGTCTAAATGAGAAAAAAAGACCCTATAAAAAGTAATCCCTAAATCAACTACACTAATTAACTTATATACAAAACCGGTTCAACCCAAGAAAATGAGATATGCAAAAAAAATTGTGAAGGCTTAAAAGTTTTTAAATCTTGTCTATTATAATTAAACTTCTATATAATTTCTACATCTTTTTTAAAATAAAATGTATCTTCCAAATAAAAAAAGGTCTAAATAGAAGAAGGCTCAAAATTAGCATACTAGTAAATTTTAGAAAAAAAACACTAGTTTTATTATAAAAAATTATTATAAACTAAAAAAGTAAAAAGTCTTATTTAAATTTGCTTACCTTAGGCCTCCAATTGTCTTGAGTAGGCTCGGGATAGATGCCTGCTAAGCAAAAAATTAAATGGCTGAAGGAGTGAAACTGCTTGGGTTTTAGGCAAGCCCTTTTGCCCTTAGGGTTTAGTTGGTTTTGAAACTCAAAGATATTCAATACGAGTACATTGAAGAAGATCTCCCCCACAGAAAGAGCTCCATGCTGTTGCAGCACAACCCTATTCATAAAAAGGTTCCAATTCTAGTTCACAATGGGAAAGCATTAGCAGAGTCGATAACGATCACTGAATACATTGATAAGACATGGAAGCAAAATCCTCTTCTCCCACAAGATCAAGGCCAATGCACATTTCTAGGCCAAATTTGCTGATGAGAAGGTAAGGAAGCAATTTACTCTTTTCGTGTTGAGAAACTATTACAGTTAGGATTTAACATGATTACATAATTCTAGTTTATTGGTTCATTATATCACAACAACGTGATGATGTGGTGTGGTATCACGGTTGTAATTAATAGTTTCAACTTCTTGTGTATTTCTTGCCCTCCCAAATGGAAAAATTGAATATTGACACCATATCTCATTGCTATACGACTAGAATATTTATATAGAATAATAATGCGGTTGAAATTAACAGCCATCGTCTTTACACAAACTTTATGGAAGAATCACATTTTTCTATCTAATCACTTGGTCCCTCTTTGGAGGCATTTCTAACCAAAATTACCAAGAGACGAGAAAAATCTTGTAACCACATTTCAATAGAAGGAAAAGAAGATTTGGTCCACTCTATTACATTTACTTCACAAGAAATAGAAATTTGTGATTTCAATCTGAGCAAGTAAGCCAAATTGTATTCCTGTGCACTTGCAAATCCTAGAAACCAGATCATTTTTCTCTTTTTAGTGTATGCTAGCAATCTTGGCTACATACCACAAGGCAGAAGAGGAGAAAGAGAAAGCAGCAAAAGAAGCTAGAGAAAATCTGAAGACACTAGACAGAGGACTCGAGGGGAAGCACTTCTTCGGAGGTGAAACCATAGGATTTGTGGACATTGCTACTGGTTGGATTGGACCTAAGTCACCTAATTCGCCCCTAGGGGGTGACGAACTGCGGACTGAATCATGGATTAGCGAATTTAGAGCAAAATCCAATCAAAGTGATGAGGAAATTGTGGAGGTAAAACTGATAGATGAAGAGAGCATTCCTCTACTCAATGCCTGGTTCGAAAATGTCCTCGAAATCCCCATTGTTAAGGAATGTCTGCCGCCTCGAAACAAATTAATAGCACTCTATGAAGGCTTCCGCAAGATGTTGATGGCTGCTTTAACTTGAAAGCCTCACTCTCGAGCTGTGAACATGCATTCTTAAGAGTGCCTGCTTGATTATGTATAACTAATGTACTAATAAATAAATTAGGGTAAAATACACATAGATACCGGGCCGAGATACAAAAAGCTGCATACTTAAGGGAAGTAATGCAGATACAACCACCGAGCAAGAAAGTCAAGGTCGGCGAATTCCATACGTCTATTACCTTCACTGATGAAGATCTCGTGGGAGTACAGACTCCACATAATGACGCCTTGGTCGTAACACTGAAAATGGTGGATTGTGACGTGAAAAGATTGCTCATTGACCAAGGAAGTTCATCTGAAGTCATATACTACAGCCTGTTCAAGAAGCTGGAACTCAAGGAGTCCGACCTCCAACCATCACTTAGCCCCCTGGTCAGATTCAGCTCAGATTCAGTTTGGCCCATGGGGAAGGTAACCGTTCCGGTAACTATTGGAGGAATCACATTACAAACAGAATTCCTGGTAGTTAACGTGCCCTCCTCTTACAATGCCATCATGGGATGAACTTGGTTACACCTCATGAACGCCATTCCTTCGTCCTACCATCAACTGATCCGATTTTCGATCCCTGGTGGAGTAGGGGAGATAAAAGGAGATCAAGTAGCTGCCAAACAGTGCTTCCTAACAGCGTGCACAACCAAGACAAAGGCTGAGCATGTGCAAATGATGGAGTTGTGCGAAGACACCCCAACCATCGACGATGTGGGACAGGCACTTGAGAACAAAGCCGTGGAGGACCTAAAGAAGATATACATTGATAGGCAGGGAGATAAGTACTCTGTCATCGGCACCTCTTTGTCCAAACGGGAGGAACAATCCTTGATTGAGTTATTGACAAGTTTCCTGGAAGTGTTCGCCTGGACACCTTATGACATGCCTGGGATTGACGCCGATATTGCCTGTCATCGACTTAATGTTGACCCAAAGTGTCGACCTGTAGTCCAAAAAGGGAGAAGGGCAGCAACCTAGCATGGAGACACCGTTATAGAAGAAACGGAAAAGCTTTTAGAAGCCGGGGCGATCCGTTAGATCAACTACACAAACTGGCTGTCAAACACAGTGGTGGTGAAAAAGAAGGATGGCAAGTGGAGAGTCTGTGTGGACTTCACTGATCTCAATAAAGCATGCCCCAAGAACCCATTCCCCCTCCCCAGGATCGACCAGCTCGTGGATGCAACAACAGGCTTTGGGAGGATGAGTTTCTTGGATGCTTACCGAGGGTACCACTAGATTCCCCTCCACCCTGACGACCAAGAGAAAACAACCTTCATCACTCCAAGGGGTATCTACTGCTATAAGGTTATGACATTTGGTCTAAAGAACGCTGAGGCCACCTACCAGCGGTTGGTCACAAAAATGTTCAAGAAGCAGCTCGGTAGTACCGTCAAGGTCTACATCGACGTTATGGTGGTAAAAAGCAAACTCAGCGACTCTCATCAGGCCGATCTAGAAGAGGTACTCCGCATCCTGAAGGAGTACAAAATGAGGCTAAATGCTTCAAAATGCGTCTTCGGAGTTGGCTCGGACAAATTCCTGGGGTTCTTGGTTACACATCGGGGCATTGAGATAGATCCAAGATAGATCAGTCCAATCCAGAGCGTTCAAGCCCTGAAAAATGCCAAAGAGGTACAAAAGCTGACTGGTATAGCCGCCGTATTCAACAGGTTCATCAGCCGATCATCAGACAGATGCCGACCATTCTTCTAGCTTATCAAGAAACGAGAACAATTCAAATGGACTCAAGAATGTGACTTAGCCCTCAGCGATCTGAAGAAATACTTGACCTAATCACCCTTGCTTTCTACCCTACTCCAGCATGAGGAACTCTTCCTCCATCTCGCGGTATCAGAACATGTAATCAGCGTCGTCCTACTGAGGCAACAGGACCGGCAGCAGTTGCCTATCTACTATGTTAGCAAAACACTCCTCGGAGCAGAAAGCAGGTATTTACCCTTCGAAAAATTAGCACTTGCATTGGTAGTGGCATCCCGAAAGTTGGTGTATTATTTCCGGGCTCACACCATCAACGTCCTCACGGACCACCAGCTTAAACCTCTTTTCAGAAGGGCCGACTTCTCTAGAAGGTTGGCGAAATGGGCCGTGGAATTAGGGGAGTTCGATATCAAGTTCCAACCCAGATCGGCCGTGAAGGGGCAGGTCCTTGCTGATTTCGTTGTCGAGTTCTCCGCTGAATTGCCACCACAAATCGAACAGGCCCCTGCCCAACCACACTAAGACCTCCCTCTGGATCTTTGGTAAAAAAGTGATCATTGGCAACTGTAAAAGCTTAATTTGGTTAGCATCATGCTTAACTTAATATCATGTTTATGGTGCATGATTATCTTTAATCAAGATGCTTGTTTAGTAGGGTTTAATGAGGGCTTGCATTTGGGAGATTATCATATTTTTAAGCATGATTAGCGAGCTTAATTCATGATTGATTAGTTTAATTAATTTTCATGCTTAGCTTATCCTAATCATGATGAATTTTCATAAGTGTGATTAATTATGTTAATCATGTAGATGAGAGGAGGATTAAGGAAGCAAGGATGTGCTAGGTGGAGGTTTAACCCTAAGACACCTAGGTGTGTGTTTCACTAATCTTGCTAGTAAGTGTGTGTGTGTGTGACATGTGGAATGATAGATACATTTTGTATCTATAATTGGCTTCAAGACAAGGGGAGGAGAGGGAAGAGAGGAGCTTGTGTAGTAGAATTGTTTGGCAAGAAAGAAAGTGAGATAAAAGAGAGAAAAAGAAGAGGAAAGAAGGGAAGAGGAGAAATTTGAAGGGGAAGCTTGTGATTTCATTGTTGAAGGTGAGAGATCTTATATTGATGCTTTGTTTCATTGGATATTTGTTGATTATGTATGTTAACATATCAATTCATGCCATGAAAGTGAGAATTGAAGTGATGGAGGAGAAAAAGGGGTGAGGGCTTTTATGGTGAAAGTCTTGATTTATCTTGGTGAATATGTTATTGGTTGTTTTTAATCTTACTTCTAGCTTGGTATTGCATTTTCAGTCTTTGGTGAGCTTATGTGAAGTGTTATGGTGAATTGGAGTGGAGAAACCTTGGGTTATGAAGCCATTTCGAGCCATGTCTAGCAGATCTCGCTAAAGTCTCGCTACCTTCTCGCCCCAGCGAACTTATCCAGTAAGTCTCGCTACCTTCTCGCTACAGCGAACTTATTTATCCAGTAAGTCTCGCTACCTTCTCGCTACCTTATCGGCCCAGCGAACTCTTTCTAACAGCTTTAACACTCTTTAGTAAAATGACCATAACTTTCTCTAGGAGACTCGGATTGATGCACCGTTTGAAGTGTCGGAAAGTAGATTCATATATATTTCTAGTGATATAAATTTGGTACTTTAAATCATTGTGAATTATGAGACATTGCAGTTTAAAGTTGACATTACATTGCATTGGGGAAGGGTTTAATATCCTATTGAATTCTAATGCATCATTGGTGTTCTAAATTACATGTTTGAGGTGTATAAGCTATAGTTATGCATTGGTTATGAATTATAACATCTATTTCATCAATTTTGATGTGGTGGTGTTTGATAGGTGAAGAAGCGGATCAAAACACTCCGGTTCAACCAAAGGAGTGACTCGACGGTGTGTATAAGACAAGTATCAGGTGGGAATATAAGATGATCTCATTCATAATGCATTGAATAGTTTATTGTCTACATTGGTGGTGATTGTTTGGTTATAAGGTGATAATTACATACAATTCATACATTGGGTGCACACTTTGCATTGCATAAAGGAGGTTTAGCCGAGTGGGGGCTAACCTAAAGGGTATCGATGTGGGATTTCCTTGATAACAAGCCATCGATATATTGGGCCAATATTATCAAAATAGCGCGCACATATGTGGTGTATCATACATTGCATCACAAGAGGCATTATTTTTATTGTTGTTGGTCTATTATCTATTGATGATTAATTCAGTAGATGTTTATCATTCCTTCTTTATGAGTTTGATTATCTTGTGAACACGTTGATATATAGCTCACACCCACACGATTGTTTTGCAGGAACATGGGAGATGTCCAGTCCACTGCTGGTGTTGAGTTGGAGAGCTTCGAGAAGCTCTTTAGATGAGTTATTAGTTATGTACATTGTATTAAAGTCTTGTTGGAGTTTTGTTTATTTTGTGGTTTTATAAATATTCATAAGTATGGATTGAGAGTTCTATTAATCATGTATGTTGGAGGATTATGAGATGGTTTGTATTTCTTTAATATGATGGTACGTATTCCTATAAGATTTTAACCTTTGGCATTATGTTGAGGTTTCGCTGACAGGTAGGTGACCTGTGCGTTCATGTTCATCCTAAGACAGCGATAATGACGCTTGTTTAGGAGTGGGCGTGACAGATTAGTATCAGAGTTAAGGTTTAATACCACAGTTCTATTGTCAAATTTTTTGAGTTAAAGTTTACAACTAAGGCTATGTTGTGGAGTTGGTCTCTAGAGTTGCAGTGGATTGTAGAGTGTTATTTGTGTCAGTTCGAGTTAGTAGGCTTATGTGAGTCATATATGTATTGCGTACTAATCTTGAATTGATGCAGTGAGAATGGCTCAAAGAGATTCACCGAGGAGAGCCGAGGAGGGAGCCTCGTCGGCTCTAGTTCAGGGGCAAATACGACGAGGAGAGGGTGTTCAGAATCCACCAGATGCAGCCGATAAAGTGGCAAATGTTTTAGCTCAATACATTGAATATCAGTCCATGAGACCAATGTAGAGGACTAGTACATTGCACGAACAGTTCATGAAACTGAATCCTCTAGAGTTCACCGGGGCAACTGATTCATTGGTGGCAGAGAAGTGGTTGAAGAAATTAGAGGCAATCTTTGAGGTAATGGCTGTGACTGATGAAAAAAAACTAATGTTGGCTGCATTCATGTTGAAAGGTGAAGCTCAAAATTGGTGGGAGGCAATGAGACGAATGATGGGTTCCTAGGGTAGTGGAGTACCAATTATGTGACAGCAATTTATAGAGGTATTTAATGAGTAGTACTTTCCACTTATTTACAAATATCAGAAAGAGCAGGAGTTTATCTCTCTGAAACAGGGAATGATGACTGTGTCTGAGTATGAAGAACAATTTACAGCTTTATCACGATTTGCACTTGACTTAGTACACACTGAGGATGCTAAATGTAGGAGATTCCAACAGGGGTTAGAGTTAAGTGTACAATCTCAAATTTCAGCTCTTGAGATGGTAAGGTATGCTGGCTTGGTAAATAAAGCAAAAATTGTGGAGCAGGATGTAAAAGAATTGTCTGGTAGAAAAGAACAATTTAAAAAGGGAAAGCTTGATGTAGGGGCTGGAACGTCAGGCCAGAAATTACCAGAATCTGTAAGATATGGTGGACAAGGAAGATCACAATCAAGTCAAAGAACAGGGAGTCCCAGATCTAGAAGTCCAAGGGGTCGCGGCTCTTGGAGACCTCCGGTGAGACCTTCAAGTTTAGGAATTTTTAGTGGCAGAATGGGAGAAGTTACTTGTTATAGGTGTGGAGCAGATGGCTATATTATTAGGGATTTTCTAATGCCTTGGAGTGATAAATGTTATTAGTGTGGACAAAAGGGTCACATAGCAAAATATTGTACTCAGGGCTTTGCGGCAACCTCCTCTGTGGGTAGTGTGGCTGGTGGTGGAAGAGGGACGACTAGGAGTGCACAACGTGGACGCGGGACTACTTCTAAACCACGGACTCAAGCACGAATATATGCTATGACCCAGCGGGATGCTCAGGCTACACCTACGGTAGTGACATGTATGATATCTGTGGCTGATAAGGATACTTACGTACTGTTAGATCCTAGATCTACCCACTCTTTTGTTTTCATTGCATTTAGTGAATATCTATATAGACCACATACATCTATGGCACAATATTTACTTGTTTCTACACCTGTGAGGGATGTGGTGTTAGTGGAAGTGGTGTATAAAGATTGTGTGTTAAAAATTGGGGAGAAAGAGTTGAATGTGGATTTGATTCCTTTAGCAATCCATGATTTTGATATGATATTGGGTATGGACTGGCTATCATCTTATCATGCTTCCATTGACTGTTTTAAGTGCCAAATGAATCAGAGTTTAGATTTCAAGGTGAACGAGATGTAGTTCCAACTTGTTTAATATCAGCTTTAGAAGCTAGAAAATTATTACAGAAAGGATGTGAAGGGTACTTAGCTCATGTGATTGATAGTACTAAAGCAGAATTGAAACTGTCAGATCTTCCTGTAGTTCAAGACTTTGTGGATGTATTTCCAGATGAGCTACTAGAGATTGTGCTTGATAGGGAGGTGAAGTTCTCTATTGAATTATTACCGGGAACTACTCCAATTTCTATTACACCTTATAGAATGGCACCAGCAGAGTTAAAAGAATTGAAAACTCAATTGCAAGATTTGTTAGATCGGGGGTTCATTCAACCTAGTGTGTCACCGTGGGGAGCTCCTGTGTTATTCATGAAGAAGAAAGAGGGAACCATGAGGCTATGCATTGATTATTGGCAATTGAATCAAGTTACAGTTAAAAATAAACATCCTTTGCCACGTATTGATGACTTGTTTGATCAATTGCAAGGGGCCAAGGTCTTTTCAAAGATTGATTTGAGATCCGGTTATCATCAACTGAAGGTGAAAGACAGTGATGTTCCAAAAACTGCTTTCCAAATGCGGTATGAACACTATGGGTTCTTAGTGATGCCGTTTGGAGTGACTAATGCTCTAGCTATTTTCATGGACTTGATGAATCGGGTATTTCAGCCTTTTCTCAATTCATTTGTTATTGTATTCATTGATGACATCCTAGTTTATTCACACAGTAAGGAGGAACATGAAGAGCATTTAAGACTTGTTTTACAAACTTTGTGGGATAAACAGTTATACGTTAAATTCAGTAAATGTGAGTTTTGGCTTGATAGGGTGGTATTTTTAGGACATGTGATTTCTGATGAAGGAATTTGTGTTGATCCAAAGAATATTGAAGCTATAATGAACTAGGAGCAGTCGAAGAATGTGTTTGAAATCAGAAGTTTCTTGGGGTTAATGGGATATTACAAACGGTTTATTCAAGGATTCTCATCTATCACTGTACCGTTAACTAAATTGACACGGAAGGATGTAAAATTTGAATGGACTGATGATTGTGAACGTAGTTTCCAAGAACTGAAGATAAAATTGACTATAGCTCTTGTGTTAACCATTCCTTCAGGGAAAGGAGACTTTGTGATTTATAGTGATGCTTCTCATCAAGGTCTGGGCTGTGTGTTAATGCAAAGAGGCAGAGTTGTTGCCTATGCTTCTAGGCAATTGAAGACTCACGAGAAGAATTATCCTATTCATGATTTGGAACTAGCAGTAGTGGTGTTTGCCTTGAAATTATAAAGACACTATCTATATGGTGAGCCGTGTGAGATATTTACAGATCATCAAAGTTTGAAGTATTTGTTTACCCAAAGAGATCTAAATGCAAGACAACGGAGGTGGATGGAATTGATCAAAGATTATGAGTGTGTCATCCATTATCACTCGGGAAGAGCTAATGTGGTAGCAGATGCTTTGAGTCGACAAGCTTCTGGGAGATTATCATGTATTCAATGTTGCTAGGCAGAATTGTTTGCAGAGTTAGCTTCTTTGGGGGTGGAGTTTGAAATGATAAGAATTAATGCAGTGTTAGCACAACTCCGGGTAAGACCATTGTTATTTGATCAAATCCGGGAACTACAACTTCAAGATCCACAATTGGAGAAAATCAGGAAGCAAGTGAAGGAAGGGGTAAAAACTGATTTTTGCATTCATGCTAATGGTACTATAATGTTTGGGACCCGTTCTTGTGTACCAAGCAAACAAGCTTTGAAAAATGAGATTTTGGAGGAGGCACATCAATCTTTGTATGCTATGCATCCGGGAAGTATAAAAATGTATCGTGATCTTCGGGAAGTGTATTGGTGGCCTAGCATGAAGAGAGAAATTACAGAGTTTGTAGCTAAATGTTTGACTTGTCAACAAGTAAAAACAGAACATCAGAAGCCGGCAGGTTTATTGCAACCTCTTCCTATTCCACAATGGAAGTGGGAGCACATTACTATGGACTTTGTGGTGGGATTACCCAGAACTCCAAGTGGATTTGATTCTATTTGGGTAATTGTTGATAGGTTGACTAAATTAGCTCATTCTTATTAGTTAAGACTACCTATACTCTTGATAGGTATGCTAAATTATATGTTGATGAAATTGTGAGATTGCATGGAGCTCTAGTGTCTATAGTTGTAGACAGAGATCCAAGATTCACTTCTAGATTTTGGCCTAGTTTACAGGAAGCTTTGGGTACTACTTTGAAATTTAGTACATCATTTCATTCTCAAACTGATGGGCAATTAGAGGAACTATTCAGACTTTAGAGGATATGTTGAGAGCTTGTGTATTAGATTTCAAAAGCAGTTGGGAGGATCATCTAGCTTTAATGGAATTTGCGTATAATAATAATTATCAATCCAGCATTGGGATGGCTCCATTTGAAGCTTTATATATGCGTCGATGTAGAACTCCAGTGTGTTGGAGTGAGGTGGGAGAGAGACAAATATTGGGTCCAGAGATGATTCAAAATACAACTAAAAAGATTAAGGCAATTTAAGAGTATTTAAAGATAGCACAAAGCAGGTAGAAAAGCTATGCGGATAATAAAAGAAGAGAACTAGAATTTCAGGTGGGTGATCAAGTGTTTTTGAAAGTATCTCCATGGAAGGGTATCTTGAGATTTGGGAAGAAAGGAAAGTTGAGTCCAAGGTACATTGGACCCTATACTATTGTGGAAAGAGTTGGCATTACTGCTTACCGACTCGATTTGCCTCCGGGAATGTCTAAGTTACATGATGTCTTTCATGTTTCCATGTTAAGAAAATATATACCGGATCCTTCTCATGTGTTAACTCAACAACCATTAGAGTTGGAAGACGATTTGAGTTATGTTGAAGAACCTGTTCAGATACTAGACCGTAGAGAACAAATTCTGCGCAACAAGGTGATACCACTTGTGAAAGTGTTATGGAGGAGTCACACAGTGGAAGAGGCCACATGGGAGAATGAGGAGTCAATGAAGAATCAATATCTGTATATATTCTAGTTTGGTAAGTGAATTTCGGGACGAAATTCTTAAAGGAGGGAAGAATTGTAAAACCCTAATTTGGTTAGCATCATGCTTAACTTAATATCATGTTTATGGTGCATGATTATCTTTAATCAAGGTGCTTGTTTAGCAGGGTTTAATGAGGGCTTGCATTTGGGGGATTATCATATTTTTAAGCATAATTAGTGAGCTTAATTCATGATTGATTAGTTTAATTAATCTTTATGCTTAGCTTATGTTAATCATGATGAATTTTCATAAGTGTGATTAATTATGTTAATCATGTAGATGAGAGTAGAATTAAGGAAGTAATGAGGTCCTAGGTGGAGGTTTAACCCTAAGACACCTAGGTGTGTGTTTCACTAATCTTGCTAGTAAGTGTGTGTGTGTGTGACATGTGGAATGATAGATACATTTTGTATCTATAATTGGCTTCAAGACAAGGGGAGGAGAGGGAAGAGAGGAGCTTGTGTAGTAGAATTGTTTGGCAATAAAGAAAGTGAGAGAAAAGAGAGAAAAAGAAAAGGAAAGAAGGGAAGAGGAGAAATTTGAAGGGGAAGCTTGTGATTTCATTGTTGAAGGTGAGAGATCTTATATTGATGCTTTGTTTTATTGCATATTTGTTGATTATGTATGTTAACATATCAATTCATGCCATGAAAGTGAAAATTGAAGTGATGGAGGAGAAAAAGAGATGAGGGCTTTTATGGTGAAAGTCTTGATTTATCTTGGTGAATATGTTATTGGTTGTCTTTAATCTTACTTCTAGCTTGGTATTGCATTTTCAGTCTTTGGTGAGCTTATGTGAAGTGTTGTGGTGGACTGGAGTGGAGAAACCTTGGGTTAGGAAGCCATTTCGAGCCATGTCCAGCAGATCTCGCTAAGGTCTCGCTACCTTCTCGCCCCAGCGAACTTATCCAATAAGTCTCGCTACTTTCTCGCTCCAGCGAACTTATTTATCCAATAAGTCTCGCTACCTTCTCGACCCAGCGAACTCTTTCTAACAGCTTTGACACTCTTTAGTAAAATGACCATAACTTTCTCTAGGAGACTCGGATTGATGCATTGTTTGAAATGTCGGAAAGTAGATTCATATATCTTTCTAGTGATATAAATTTGGTACTTTAAATCCTTGTGAATTATGAGACATTGCAGTTTAAAGTTGACATTACATTGCATTGGGGAAGGGTTTAATATCCTATTGAGTTTTAATGCATCATTGGTGTTCTAAATTACATGTTTGAGGTGTATAAGCTATAGTTATGCATTGGTTATGAATTATAACATCTATTTCATCAATTTTGATGTGATGGTGTTTAATAGGTGAAGAAGAGAATCAAAACACTCCGGTTCAACCAAAGGAGTGACTCGACAGTGTGTATAAGACAAGTATCAGGTGGGAATATAAGATGATCTTATTCATAATGCATTGAATGGTTTATTGTCTACATTGGTGGTGATTGTTTGATTATGAGGTGATAATTGCATACAATTCATACATTGTGTGCACACTTTGCATTGCATAGAGGAAGTTTAGCCAAGTGGGGGCTAACCTAAAGGGTATCGATGTGGGTTATCCTTGATAATAAGCCATCGATATATTGGGCCAATGTTATCAAAATAGCGCGCACATATATGGTGTATCATACATTGCATCACAAGAGGCATTGTTTTTACTGGTGTTGGTGTATTATCTATTGATGATTAATTCAGTGGATGTTTATCATTCCTTCTTCATGAGTTTGATTATCTTGTAAGCACATTGATATATAGCTCACACCCACACAGATTATTTTGCAGGAAGATGGGAGATGTCTAGTCCACTGTTGGTGTTGAGTTGGAGAGCTTCGAGAAGCTCTTTAAATGAGTTATTAGTCATGTACATTGTTATATAATGTATTAAAGTCTTGTTGGAGTTTTGTTTATTTTGTGGTTTTGTAAATATTCATAAGTGTGGATTGAGAGTTCTCTTAATCATGTATTTTGGAGGATTATGAGATGGTTTGTATTTCTTTAATATGATGGTACGTATTCCTATAAAATTTCTACCTTTAGGATTATGTTGAGGTTTCGCTGACAGGTAGGTAACCTGTGCGATCATGTTCATCCTAAGACGGTGTTAATGACGCTTGTTTAGGAGTGGGCGTGACAGCAACTCTACGTCGATGGAGCTTCCAATGACCGAGGGACAGGATCTTTCAGGAGGATCCAATATCATTTAGGAGGAAGAGCAAGCCCTGGCTGTAGAACAGTTGGGACCATCCTGGATGGACCCAATTATCTCCTACATCGATAGAGACGAACTGCCAGAAGACAAGAATGAAGCTTGGCGAATCAAACACGTAACTCTCAGATATTGGCTGTTACCAAGTAAGGAGCTTTACTGACGTTCCTTCACGAGTCCATACTTGCACTGCGTCCATCCAAACAAAGTGCAAGGCGTTCTGTTCAAAATCTATGAAGGAATATGTGGAAGCCATGTTAGCGGAAGATCGGTAGGGCACCGAGCTATCTCACAAGGATACTGGTGGCCCTACATGCAGAAAGATGCAGCCCAGTACGTCTTAAAGTGTGACAAGTGTCAGAGGTACTCTCCTATCATCCACCAGCCAGCTGAAGATTTAGCAACCATTACCAGTTCGTTGCCTTTCGCTCAGTGAGGAATGGATATAGTCAGACCTTTGCCTCGAGCTTCGGGCAATAAAAGGTTTCTCATCGTGGCAACCGACTACTTCACTAAATGGGTAGAAGCGGAGCCTTTGTCAACCATCAGAGAAGTTAACGCTAAAAGGTTCGCATGGAAAAGCATAGTGACAAGGTTCGGGGTTCCTAGTGCCATTGTTTCAGATAATGGCACCTGGTTCGATGGTAATATGTTCAGATCATTTTATGAAGGACTTGGGATCAGGAACTATTACTCAACACCAGCCTATCCCCAATGCAACGGGCAGGCCGAAATTTTAAACAAAACTATGCTTAATGGAATCAAAAAGCAACTGGAAAAGGCCAAAGGGAAGCGGACGGAAGAACTACCCAGCGTTCTGTGGTCTTATAGAACGACCCCAAGGAGGTCTACCGACCAAACCCCGTTCTCTCTGGCATACGGGGTGGAAGCAATCATTCCTTTGGAGGTAGGGCTACCAACTATCAGATCGGCAGCCTTCAACACAGGGCTCAATGACCAGACGCTGGCAAAGGATTTGGATTTCGCTGAAGAAACAAGGGAAGCTGCCTTGATCAGACTTACAGAACATCAGCGACAGTTAAAACGCTCCTACAACAAACGGGTTCGTCCGAGAAACTTTGTTCAAGGTGACCTAGTCTTAAGAAAAGTATTGGGTAGAACTAAGAACGCAGCAGATGGCAAGCTCGGCCCCAACTGGGAAGGCCCCTACAGAGTGACGTCCTAGGTCGACGTTGGCGCATATCGGTTGGAGACTGTTGAAGAAGGAAGACAGTTGCCTTGACCCTGGAACACAAACAACTTGAAGAAATTCTACCAGTAGTGCAGAATCCCATACAATGTAACAACTCAACAAATGTGTAAAACTTTTATGACATCAATGGAAAATGAAGTTGTTCAAAAAAAAAATTAACTCTAAACACTCTGGGAATCCACAAAAACCAAGTGTAAAAACTTGGTCCTGTCTAAGTTGGACAAGTCGGCCAAAGAAGGCCATAAAAACCAAGTGTAAAAACTTGGTCTTGTCCAAGTTGGACAGGTCTAAGCACCCCATTTTTGCTCACTCGGCAATCTTCGGCTTGACCGGATTCGGTTTCCAACATCATAACACATGCAGGCTCAAGACGAGCCTTTCAATCTCCAATCCAGTCAACTGGTCGCTTTTCGGGTCCACGAGGACCCGCTGGAGCCATAAGCACCATCATTCCAGGCAGTTTTCCAGACCGGGCGGTCACGGAAACCAACGCCATCCAGATAGCTTCCCGGGATTGGGCGATCTCGGGGACCAACACTTCATCAAATTTCAGACAGTTCACTTCTGGCTCCTGCTAGCCCGCCAACGTAGAATGTCCGTCATTTGGTAGGTCTCCGAGACCGGACGTTCTCAAAGACCAACACCACCCTTACAGGTAGCTTTCTAAGACCAGGCGTTCTCAGGAACTAACACCACCCCTACAGGTAGTTCCCTAAGAATAGGAATTCTTAGAGACCAACACCACACAGGTAGTTTTTCGAGACCGAGCGGTCTCGGGAACCAACACTTAGGTCAACACCAGCGCCTGCTAACCCGACATGGTGAAAAATGACCAAACCTGCCCCTTGGGCCTCCAGCCACGTTTTGGGAAAGTTTAAAATCCCTCAAAACGATAAGTCTATCCTCCAAAATGTTGTTAAACTATTTAGGCGTCCCCAGCACGCCATTTGGTTAGACTTCGGTCCTATTCTAGCTCACTCTAGTAAAAATAATCGTTTTACCCTTGAACGCCTCAACACTGCACAAACCCCGCCGAACGGTGAAAGACTCTCTCAAAACCACCCTTGAACAACCCTACACACCTAACACAACACACCAAAACATTCCTGACCATTTCCAGCCAACCCTTTTCAAAATGACCGTTTTGCCCCTAGAAGCCCAAATATGCCCCGAAACAGCACCGGCCTTAGGATTTCGAGCAGAGGGTTTCACCACACGCCCTTGTTTAACCCAAGGAGGACCCTACAACACTAAGCTCACACGACTCGACGAAAGTTCCCTGGAGCGTCTCGCAGACGCTCCGCCTAAATTGTCTTCTCTCCCGATTCCCTGGTTATAACGCACCGTCAACTGACTTGAGAAATACGTAAATCTGGAAATTCTCAAAAGCTTGTCCATAGATCTTTCCATCGGTACAGTCCGGTCGAAAAGATCACTTCCCAAAGGCCTTGATCATGCGGTACGAACATGGTTACTTTCGAACACCCACGGAGCGTATCATAGACGCTTCGTAAAATTGCCCTTTTGTGCACATTTCCCAAGACGATATCTCACACTTCCAAACATAATTCAAACTTCCTGAAAACATGAAAGTCCATCGGAAGCCCTGGGAGAACATCCCGAGTGCGATTGATTCCCCGAAACCTTTTCAATTGACTCAATTATCGAGGCAAAGTTTAGACGAACCTTCCCGGTGATGGAGTGTATGCTACATGTGCTCAAATTTTGATCAGATCGACCAACTTTAGATGAACAGTCGAGATTTAACCAGTACATAGGGTGTCACGTGTCATTCTGGCAATGGAACAGTACCTGCGCATGTCCTACATGCGCAAGGCCAAATTTTGGCCAGGCACATATAACACATGCGCCAGGCCTCTTCCAGATTGCGTATAAATAGAGGCCTCCCCCCTTGTATATTCTAGGTCCAAAATTGATGCGAAGTTCTGCTGAAATCACTCTAGAAACTCGAATCCTTATATATATTCCACCCCTCCAACGCTTAGGCTAGATTCTATCTCTCTCAAGCCTATACACTTTATATACAAGGCCTCATACACACTTACACACTTCACTCTAGCCTCTCAAGCCCTCTTGAAGTCACTCAAGCTCCAATTAAGACATCCATTGAAGACTACAAGTGTGGTGAAGGCAAAAGGTGGTATCCCTTTTACATTTGTGCTATCCCCCACTCTTCTCTTCTCCCTCCTAGCCTACTTAAGCTATTCTCTATTTTAATCCCTATCTTCAAACCGCCCCCCCTTCTTGCATGCTTGAGCCAAGAGGGCTCTTAGATTATGCTTAGAGGAAAGCAAGTGAGAACCACTGCGTAGGGGGACCTCTCACTAGCCTACTTTAAGATAGTATGGCCTAGGAGCCCTTTGTTTATGTGGTGTAGCCTAAAAGCCTTGTATGTGAATCATAACCCCTTGCATATTACTATTTTGATCATATCTTGTGTGCTTGGCTTCATTTTATGCTTATTGTCATGTTCCACAATGCTTACATTATTCTTAATTTTATGCCATTTCCAAGTTCTACATTTCTTTTAAAAATTGTTCCAAGAGTTGGCCCCTTGAAGTTTAGGATGAGATTTTAGAATTTTGCCTTAGAAGACCTCCTACTAATCCCCTAACTTTCATTTTGGTATCGTGACATTTTAATTTGCATAAGCGTTGCTTTCTAATTCTCTAAATTTCAAAATTTCCATTCTTTTAAGTGTAGTGGTTGGAATGGCCCCATGGAACCCTCTCTTGAGTGGTCTCCCTTTTGTTTGGCCATATGAACCCTTTCTTGATGGAATGGTCCCCTTGAAAAGTGGTTTTCAAAATCCTTCTCAAAAGATAATTTTCAAAAATACATTCTCTGCATCTTTGCATCAAAAATAAATTTTCAAAAATTGCAATCCTTATGTTGATTTTAGAAACCCCCACTCTTGTCAAGATAAAGGTTATAATGGCCACGAGGAAACCTTCCTTGGAATGGTCTCCAATCACTAACCATATAAACCATACTCTTGGCTAGAGTCAAAATTTTCATGGAAATGATCTTCAAAAAGATTGCCAACCGAAGTCTATTGCCTAACATGTTTTGTTTTTCAAAACTCTTTCCAAAAGTGCATTAAACCAACTTCCAATACCATTTTCCAATCCAATCCTAGGTTAACTTGACCCTAGTTATCCAACCCTAGGTTAACTTGACTCTAGTTATCCAACCCTAAGTTAACTTGACCCTAGTTATCAAACCCTAGGTTAACTTGACCCTAGTTCACTCACCTTAGGTTAACTTAACCCTAATTAGCTAACCTTAAGTCACCTTAACTCTAGGTTAACCTAACCCAAGTTAGTGAACCTTAGGTCACCCTCAACCATAAGCTAACCCAACATAGGTTAATATATTTCAAGGTTCCAATTCTTGAATCCTTTTCTATATGATCATTCAATTTTAAACTATTCTCATAACCCATTTTTTCAAAACCTCCTACTCTCATGATTTCAAAAAACCAACGCTATAAACTCTTCAAATGTCCTTACACTCCATCTTGAAGATATTTTAAAAAATGTTTTCAAAAGGTCACAAACCTAAAGTGTCCCTAGCCCTCCCATGGTTAGGGATTCCAAGGACAAGTGATAAATCAAGAACAACCTCTAAGGTTGTCCATATTAGGATCCCAAACCCTTAGCCATTTCCAAAAACTATTTTCAAAAATTAATTCATCAAAACATTCTAAAATCATACCTCCAAGGTTTTCAAAACAAGACTTCAAAAACACTTTCAAGTTTTCTTGAGACACGCTAAAGCACTTTTCCAAAACTCCCTTAAGTTGATCCAAAAACATTTTCAAAACACTCCACCATCCAATTTCAAGTCAAAACTTCTAAAACCACAAAGAGTCTTTAACCTCCAAGACCCCAAAGAGTCTTCAACTTCCAAGACCACAAAGAGTCTTCAACTTCCAAAGACCTTAATGTGTCTTAAACTTTTCCAAAGACCTCAAAGTGTCTTAAACTTTTTCAAAGACCCAAAGTGTCTTTAAACATTCCAAAGGCCCTAATGCGTCTATTTTCCATCGGGCTCTTGCCCGAACTACGATTGACCTGATTCTCGCCAAATGAGATACGTAGGCAACTTAAAATGGTGCGGTCATAACTTTTATTTCAACTCCAATCCCTTTCTCAAAATTCCAATCAATTCAAAGTTTCTATTCCAAACTCTTTCAAAACCCCCATTATTTTCAAACTTCTTCCAAAAACTTGTATTATCCATCCGAAAAGTGATGACTAAACCCCTTTTTTCTAAAGTGAATATTAAGTGGACAATGGTAACCGGTTATTCTAGTGAGTGAACAAAAGGGTGTTTAGACATGTTGGTACCAAAAGGGCGGGGTAGGGTGATGATCTTAGAATATCTTCCCTACACGTAACCAACCCCCGAACCTTAGATTTCTATTTTCAAAAGACCAAAATGGAGTTATTTTCAAAAAGGGCTTAAACATTTCAAAAGGTTACCAAACAACCTATTTTCTTAAAAACCCTCTCTTGAGAGAATTTTCAAAATCATTTTCAAAAATTCTGAGTTTAATCTTCGGATTAACACTTAGTCTTAGGTGCCCTAACTCACCTGAATCAAGTTAGGTGGCAACTCCCATTTTTCAAAAAAGGCCCTTAGTCAAACCAATTTTCTAATATAGTCGCACTTGTCCTTCTAGGAGAATGAGTTCTAGTGACAGAGTTTCGTGCTTTTTGTGTCCAAGCCGAAAGGACCTTGGACACCCAAAAATCGGGGCGCAACAGCTGGCGGCTCCACTGGGGAGACTTAGAGGGTTAGGCCATTAATATGTCTCTTCACCCTTCACTCACCCAGAATCTCCGGTTACTTTGTCCAATTTCGTCCGCTCTTCAAAATTTTCAAGCCTTCAAAACAAACCTTATTTTTCAAAATGATTTTCAAATAAGTGTCATCACTTACATCTGTTGCTTACATTCATGTTCTTGCATTAGTCATCCATCTTACCTTGCATTGAGTTTTTCAAAAGGTTACTAACTCTTTGCATTTTTCTTTTGTAGGTGGACATTTGTTCACATTTCATTTCATATCTTATTTATTACTATGTATGTGAATGAATGGATAGGATGTGATGTGTGTTGTTGGGTCCTTTCCTCTATTTTTCAAAACTTCCACACACACTTGGTGCGCTCACTTGCATTTGCATCTTACATGTATTACCTGGTTACGACTTTTCTAGATAGAAGGGGGAACAGTATATTGATTGTGGGCGGATGCTGTGTCAGTTTTTTAGCCTACGGTCTCTTGATAGTTCCCCCGCTCGAACCACCAACCAAAGATGGAGTTCACCCTTTCGGGGGTGGACGCCGGAGGTTTGAAGGTTCAGGGACCGAGCTTTTTTAGGAAGCATTAGTAAACCTCCAACCTCATGCTCATGTAGCACCCTATGCATGGCCGAACCTTTGCCGGATTTAGGACACACGCGTCAATTTCAAAATCAAGGAGGAAAGGGCGACCGCTTTATTTTCCTTATAAATTTTGTCTAATCCCTACCATTATTCTTGCTATCTCTATGTACATGCAACATAACTACTCATGCATTTGGAACTCACTTCAAAGACAAGAGTTCTCAAAGTAACTCAAGTCATTGCATCTTTATACATCCAACCAACCCTTAGAGAAAGGCTCAAAGACCTTCTCGCCTAATTCAAGCCAACCCAAAACTCCTAAGGGTACCATAAGACCCTAAGGCCACGTTTGTTTGCTGGACTGGACAAGGAGTATCTGGATTAGTAGTCTCCGGACTCCCTAGCACCGGATACATTATCCCACTTAATGTATATATAACAAGTTTGTTTTGTTACGGACTAAGTTCCGGACAAGGGACAATCTAGTCCTGACTTGCGTTTGTTTATCAGGGAAATGGATTGGACAAATGAATAAAATGACCAATATACCCCTTAACTTCTTGGGTAATTTACAATTATATCATTTTGGCTTCAACCTGACCATTTTCACGTTTTTAAGGGAAAAATCATAAAATCATTTTTAAAAATTCATTTCTCTCACCAAAACTAATAACAAAATGCCATACTATTTTTACTAAAAAACTTCTCAAATGCCAAAAATGCAAACAGAGCAAAACCACAATTGGATGGGGATGCAAAAAGGGAAAAAACAAATTTAACGTGGCCATGGTAGAGAACCAAACCCACCTGGTATTATGCAATTTGATAGCACTTAACTAACCAAGATATGATAAAATTGTTTCAACCCATTACCATATTATAATAGAGCCTGGTAGTGCATATCATTACCAAATAAAAATAAAACAGAAACTAATACATGGAGTCATGCTCCCAAATTCTGATACTCCTAGAACCTGTTGATGGAGCCATGCTCCCAAAACCCAAAAAATTGTTCATGGAGGCTCCCAAAACCAAAAACCTGCTTACATGTATTTATAACATCCTATTTCAAGGCTCTTACAACCACTTAGATATGAAAGTAAAAATTATTGTGACAATAACACCAACACAAAAGTAAAAAGCATTTGCAATGTCATTGTCCCGAGTAACCACTTGGTTGTCCTTAGGACTAGAGATGGCTGCAATACTAGCTTCCAACCTTTCTAATTGAGCCTGCATGGCACTAAGCATGTCAGTGGGTGGGAGATGAGTATTCAAAGCATCATTTGGTGGTGTTGCAGCTTTAGTTTTTGACTTCAACCAATCTGTGTAAGCAGCTTCGGCTGCCACTACGGATGAAAACTTCCTAAAGTTGGCTCTTGGATACCCTAGTACTTGTGCATTACACTCTTCCCATCTGCTATATATCCCAGGGGTCCTTCCAACAAACACTACATAAGCCAACTGATTTCCTGCCATGCCTAAGTCAAATAACATACATATTTATCAACCTTGAAATTAATTCATTAGTGCAAAAATTACAGCAAGTAAGTGGGCAATACAATATTTGAATATTGCAGCAATTGCTTCCATCTAACATCCAAAAAATTCAAACATCCAACAAAGAGTACGTAAACCAGATTTCTTGCCATGCTATATTTCACAAAATAAGTGACTGCTAATATTCAAATAACATAAGAGAACATCCATAACCATTTCATATTTAAATCCCAGCAACAACAAAGTTTAAAACTAGATATCAAATATCCAAACATAGCTATTCCATCACATATGTTGATAGCTATTACAAAAAAGCTACATAAGACAATTTTCGAGCATTTGCTTCCATCAAAACACATGTATCCATCAGTAGCATACCATTAGAAAAGTATACCAACCAGGAATTCTTCAAAATAAGTCTATCAACCATACCATACCGTTACAAAACAGTCAACCAACCACACTACAGATTTAGGACAACAAAGTATTAACATAAAGTAGCTTATTCTCATTTGACAAGCTAATAAAGAAATCAAGCCTCTATGCATCATGCATAATCATATCAGTTGCTCTAAACCTATCATTTGGGGAAATTGGGAGTTTAAGTAACTCAGCATTGAGAGATCTCCTTGCAGCAGCTAAGTCATGTGCATATCCCATACGATTACCTATGAATTCCATCCTATCATCAGCTTCGTCAAAGGTTGAACAAAGTTTGTTAGCAAATTTCGCAAGTCCCTCCACTAAGGTATCTGCTGCCCTAGCCCTCTTCTTTTCTTTTTTCTTTCCAGAACTCACTACTTTTTTTTGAGTGACTGAATTGGAGCACTCCACACCAGCCACTCCTGAACTATCCAAAGGCATAAATTCCCCAACTTCATCCTCCTTATCCATGTCCTCAACAGCATCTGCAGGGCCCTCAGCAAACTCACCAGTGGCTCTGTCTTTACCAAAGATAAACAGCCAATCCTCATAGAAAGGCCATGACTTGTTCCTCAAAGTCTTTGCATCGACGTTCTTCTACAATAACCAACACATCTTTCAATCAAATTTATACACTACACAAAAACTAAAACCAACACTTAAGCAATGAAAAACAGTTACCTTCACATAATCATCCCAAACGTCCTCTTTCACTATATCTATCATCTTATCGGTATCATTCCACCTGATTCCAGTTAGCCCCAAGAGTGAGAATAAGCTGTTATAGACTTTCGTCCACTTTTTTATTTTTGATTCTATGTGTGGAGTGGCATGAAGATCAGTGCCTGGCAGTGTTTGGATGATTTTGCCCTCGAGCACTTGCAAATAGCCCGATCTGAAGGTATTATTATCAACCTTCATGCCAAGAGCGACAATGTCCTTAAGGGCATTAATGAGTACCTCTTCCTTCTTCCTTGTCCAACTCCGTCTACATACCGTCCTTAAAGAAGGACCTTTGTTAGGCTTTGCTTTTTTTGACGGGATACTGATCTCATTTTCCATTCCTAAAGTTTAACAAATATCCATAACAGTACATTATATGATGGTAACAAAAATAAAACTTAACTTCAACAAACAAGTGCAGACATTGTACAAATAACAATTGCACCAAATAATATATAAACTTATCCTTACAACATAATGTGATAAATCATTTGTCCAAAACACATAATTAACATGAGTTCAAATAAAAAATTGTTCATATACAGTAAATTAAAGTTGCCCCCTGCTAGCTAAGAAGTCATTATACATATGATTGGCTAAAGTATCTCTCCATTCAGTCCAATGATCAGATGTTTCCACTGTCTCAATGTACTCATCCCCCATGTCATGTTGATTTTCATTTGCAATTTCTTCATCTGCCGAAGCCTCAAATGGGTCTAAACTCATTTCCCTTCTAATAAAATTGTGTAGTAAGCAACAAGCGGTCATAATACGACATTGAGTTTTAATTGGAAAGTATGACGGATTTCTTAGTATTGCCCACCTCATTTTCAACAACCCAAAACACCTCTCAATGACATTACGGGCAGATGCATGCTTCATGTTGAAGTACTCCTAATAACTAGCAGGAGCAGCCCCATCTCTCCATTCAGATAAATGGTAACGTTGGCCTCTGTAAGGTGCTAGGAATCCTTCACCATTCGTATATCTGGCATCTACTATATAGTAGTAACCTTCAACATAGTAATTAAACTTTATTAATATAATTTGTCTTCATGTTTAAAAGGTAGTATGATAGTTGAAAAAAATTTATTTATTTACCATTTGGAACTTTTAACCCATTCCTTCTTGTAACTGCATCTCGAAGAACCCTGCCATCAGCAGCAAATCCTTCCCAACCCGGAAAAACATAAATGAAATTCATGTTTTGACTACAAACACCTAGCATATTGGTAGCTAATTCTCCCTTTTGAGTCCTATATCTAGCTGCATCAACCTTACGGACGCGAACTTTAATGTAAGTGCCATCTAATGCTCCATGACAATTTTACAGAAAACCAATCACATTTGCTTATTATTATAAATTGATTTACAACAAAGGACATGCTTTAATAATGAATCCTAAGTAAATTACCTGAAACCTGTTCCACTTGCGGTCAGTGCATCCTTTAGTTATAGGTTCTGGGCTCTCAAGTAATTCACCATAAAGCCTCAAAACAGCATTAAGGACTTCATTAAAATACTTGCTAACAGTTTGACCAGAGCTCAAAAATTTCTGTTTGATAACTCAATTTTTATGGTGATGTGCCAATACATATAGGAACATTGCTACTTTATGTTCTAATGGCACATTTGTAGAATGTGACAACCCCCTACTTTCAACCAATTGGCAGAGCTACATAAAACAACGCCGATCCATACGAAGTTGTTCAACACATGTTTTATCAGATATCCTAACCAATAGATTTATGTTTTAAATTTGTGCTTGAAGCTTATTGATCCCTCGTAGGATTGGCTGGCTGTTTGTAAAGTAACGTTCCAATGCTACATGAAACACTGCAAATGCTACACTACAAACGATGTAAATTTTCCGTAACATCGATTGAAAACACAAGAAACCCTCTATCTCTTCATTCTCAATCTCATTATTATCGTAATCCATCTAAAATTAACAAAAGTCAATAACAATGGTATGAGTATATCAACATAACAATGCAAATAAATAGGGGAGTACACAACGAAATGATAGCAATAGTTTAAATGAACAATTAAGCACTGAAGCAACTTTGAGTAATTCACCATGAAATTTAAACGAATTTCTTGCCACACCTGGAAGCAAAATTCCACATGACATTTGTTGTGATCCTTGAGATCCATTGCTACTCTAATTTGCTGTTGTGCAAATGGTTTTGTCAAATTACCTTTTCTTCTAGACATTGTATTATACTCACAAGTCCTTGACAATAATTACAAGCATTTTGTGATAGGATTAGTAATAATGAACTTACTAGACTATTTTCATAGAAGCAATCGAATTTGGAACTCAATTTCTCTCTCTCTCTCTCTCTCTCTCTCTCTCTCTCTCTCTCTCTCAATGGTAATTATGTTCTGTAAAAATTTATTCTCTGCCAAATCTTTTAACATAATAGTGGCTTAGTTTTAATTTATTTATGCTGCCTCAGTGACATATTTTGATTATCTGGTCATTGATATGTACTGAACATTGAAAAGTCAACGAGGAATTTAGTAGATGGAATGCCTTCCACAACCACCAATTGACTGCCATAATTTCATGTCCTTGAGTGCTTTATTTATTAAGCTAGCTATTCCCATGATATCCATCCAATAGTGCTCTTGTTTTCTATTTTAGTTACAGACTCGAGATTCTTAATTATCCTTCACTTAGTTTTTTCCCCAAAGGCCATAGCTTCCAACCTTTTAAACAAAATTCCATCTTCTCTTTTTTTTTTTCCTTACACCTTTTTACGTTTCCTCTCTCTCTCTCTCTTACACACACACACAATTTAATTCCCAAACTCATCAAGAATCTATAAGACAACATGGTATGTTTATCGTACAAACACTCACAATCAGCATGGCTTTTTACGTTTGAACATGGTATATAAGATGAAATTTCACAATCAGCAAATGTAAAAAGCCTGATTACATGCAGTGACATTTTCCAATATACCCTCAGTAACTAATGCAAAATATATAATTATTACTTTGACAAACCCAAGTATGTTTATCGTACAAACACTCACATCAACAATTTTTATCGAAAATCTCTAAGCTTTGGTCAAAACAATGGCACCAAACTTCAAATGAACAGCTTACATCCTCAGTGTTTGAAAAAATATTTAACCATGAGTTCAGAAGTCTACAACAAGGCCATCAAAGAGGATGAATATACCTCTGAGCAATAAAAAAACTCTACAAAGCAAAGGTATCAATTGGCAGAAAGAGTTTATACATATCAATACTTTAGGTTGTGAAAACACAGCAATTTGGAAACCTAGTACCACGAAACATGTTTCTGTAGCAAGATCAACGAGGAATTTACTAAGTCATCATCTGCCCAATGTGAAGAGGCTTAGATTCTTTAATTAATATCAAGCTGTTTAATAATTAGCTGCAGAACATGAACGAAATGAAAAATGATTAGCACGACCTCACCTGATGGTAATACAAAGCTTTAAGCTTGGAATCTTTGAGTTGGTGGGTAGCAATTGCCTTCGCAAGCACCTTCGAAGTGGTAGTTTGGCTAGGATTTCATTCGCTTCTGTAGAGAAAGGCGAGAGCAATATGAGATAAAGAGAGAGAGCGACGGGTGTGAAATGAGAGAAAGTCTAGGGTTTTGTTTTGAGTAAGGGTAAATTGGTCATATTATATATTTGTCCAACTTAGCAATAGTCCTGGGATAATGAGTCCCACCCCTCTCCCTGGGACAGAATAGTCCTGCATATATGAGTATATTAATCCGCCTGGAGTCTTTGTTCGGTACCATTTTTTGTAAACAAACGGAGGACAGCTCCAGATTCGCAGTCCAATCCCGCTTAGTCCGGCCAAAAAAACGCTCCCTAAGGATTCATGGCATGCATCAAAATCATCTCATAAAGAGGGGCCCAAATCCCTCTTCGCTCATGGAGATAGGGTTGCCAAGAAGACAAGGGAGCAATTCAAATCAAGGACTCCTGCCAACAAAGCAGATCCGGAGGCTCAAGAGTACTTTAGGATCCTATAATGTAAATGTAGAAATAGGTGTAAGTCCCAAGGAAAATGTTCCCCCTCCCCATTTCTATGTATTTTTGAGAAAATTCTATGTACCAAAAAGAATTCATCTTAATAAAATCGTCCTTATTGTCAAATGAATGAATGAATCTACGAATGGATGAATGAACAGGGGCAGGTATAGTATTTGCATGCAGGGGTAATCCCTTATCTCCAGACATGAGCCAAAGCATCATGCTTAGTTCCCCTCAAAAGGCAGGGGCATCCTTAGGACACACATCGCATAAAACCTTTCCGAATCAAGAACCTAACATGCAATCTTTTTGTTTTGTTTTTCTTTAATTTCTTTTCCTCCCCCCATCTCATCAAAAGACTAGCCATAGCTTTGGTGAGACTGCTTGCATTGTAGGTCATCATTACTCCAAGGAAAGGAAGAAGAGGAATACGAGTGACCCTCGTCCTTCGAACGCCAATCCGTACCCGACAAAGAACAACACAAATGTTGAGCGAAGGCAATATTCCCGATCAACAGAACAGTTCGGTGACACGTGAAGAACTGAATGAAATGAAGACAAAAATAGACAAAATGTTCAAACTCATACAACTAATGGCCTTCAAAGGGCCCGTCACGAACCCTTCGGCGTCCACATCCTATCCTAAGGAAACTAAAGCAATCCCACCAAGGGTCGTCCTGCGAACTGACGGTACAACAAAGAGCAAGGAGATCCCTAAAATAGTTCAAATCGAGAAAGGAAAGGAGGACAACCCTGAAACCATCTTGTTGACTGTCACTTTAAAGAAGGAGGGCCCAGACCCCCTCAATCTCAATATACAGGGCTTGGAGGAGTCCCTGCGTAGCCTCCAAGGTTATGACACCTTTGGATGGATGTCTTGTGACGAACTCTGCTTCTTCCCTGACCACCCGAGGCCGCCCAAGTTCAAAATGCCCGACTTTCAGAAGTATGACCGGAGTAGGGACCCCGTAGCACACTTGAGGTTGTACGCTGGGGCGTTAAGCGGACATAGGAACGACCCCAAACTTCTGATGCAATTGTTTCAACACAGCCTAACTGGGCCAGCTTTGTAATGGTTTGCTCGCTTGGACTTGAGGAAAATAACAACCTGGAATGAATTAGTCATAGCCTTCCGATCTCAATATTGGCATAACAGTGACCTAACCGTAGACAGATGCGCCTTGATGATGATGACTCGAGGCAAAAAATAAAGTTTCAAAAGCTATGCTTTGAGATGGAGGGAGGCGGCTACGCAAGTTAACCCTCCACTGCTAGAAAAAGAATACATACAACTGTTTGTGAACATCTTCCAAGGGTTGTACTATGAGCGCCTGTGCTTAAGTATCTAAAAGAGCTTTTTTGAGTTGATAATGCAAGGGGAAATGATTGAGAGTGGGCTAAAAACTGGTAGAATCACTGACCCATATGCCAAGACAAGTGAGGAATTTGCGAATGCGGCCAAGAAGGTGGCAACCACTCGGGGCACGGGCAAGAAAGAGGAAGAAGTATCTGCTATCCTACCTACACAGCAACAACCATATTACCCCCAATACCAAGCTCAACCTTCACCGCCTGCTCCCATCATCAATATCCCTGTTGCTGCTACCTAAGCACCCCCAACCGAACCTGCTGCAACCCGACCATACTTCAACCCTAACAAGAACAACAACCGACGGAATCGCGAGTTCACACGTTTGGCATGCACCCAGACAGAGGCCTATCATGAGCTCCTCAAGGCCAAGCATATAAACCCTATTCCCCCGCGGCCATTGCCAAGCCCACTGTAGCCAACTTTCAACCCTGCCCTTACTTGCGAGTACCATTCTGGGGGACAGGGGCATGACACAGAATCCTGTTTCTCCTTGAAACATAATATTCAAGACCTCATTGACAACAAGGTTATCAACACCTAAGAAACAAAGCCGGTCCTCATGCCCAATGTCACGGCAAATCCCTTACCGGACCATGCTGTCAACATCCTCACCGAGGATGAGGCGGACCCTGATGGCATCATATCCGCAGAGTACTTCGAGGGTGAGTCAAACATTGAAAGTGATTGGGAGGAAGAATTGCCACCATGCCCCATCTATCTCTACAATACAAGTGGAGAACTAGACCCTTTTCGACTGGCCCATGGACGAACCTGTTGCAAATGATGTTGCACCTGTTGATGGCTGGGGAGAAGAATTCCTACATCCTAGATATGCTGAAGCCAAGGCTCGCCTGAAAGAGGAGCTTTTTGATTACGAGGACATGGGCTGGGGCATCTATGAGCCAAAACTGCCAAACCCACCCTTCGAATTCAACGAAGGCGATTTGGATAGCCTATTTGAAGAGATTGACAAAAAGGAAGCCAAAAAAGAAAAAGCCAAGGAAAAGTCATTGCAAGCCTCTGAAGAAGGCCTGGTTATAAAACCCCAAGAAGCTGAACAAGAGAAAACTACCCAACTAAAGGAAAGCCAGCAACAGTCCCAAGAAGGGATGCACAACCCCGCTGACCCAACTAAGGAAAAATAAGGAAAAGGAGGAAGCCCTGGTTACGCTATGGCCATTGATCTCTGCCACCCCGCAGTTGACGCATCAATTCGCCCAGCACAACCAAGTGAAGAAGCCGGCAAATAGAGCATGGAGGAGGCAAGCGTGGTCCCAAAGCTTACCTAAAGAAGTGATTACCAAAGGGATGTCCTTTTACCAAACTTTGTCTTTACTTTCCTGTTAACCTTTGTTTCATTAACTCTACTTTTATCTTTTGCTAATCAAGAGCTCATCATGTAAATAGAACTTTTGAAATGAAAGAAGTTAAAATTTTCCTTTATCATCTTTGGTACTTGCTCTTTCTCAGAATTTCCCTTTCTTGTTGTTATGCCCTTACTTGAAAGGAGGGATGGTACATGCATCCTCGCCCGGGGGGACCGTTTCTGAACCAAAAGAAAGATAGCAAAAGGAAGGAAAGGGAGTGGGTCACAAAAAAGTGGCTTTCGAAGGATGCCATGGCAAAGCGGTCAGCAGTTAGACCCTCGAAAGGAGGAGAAGCCCTCATTTCAAAATCCCTAGAATAGCAAACATAACTCCCTTGGTCAGCCCACTTGAGCCATAAGTAATTCTCATTTAAATACCCTAACCAGGAACCACCCCCCACATTGGGGCAAGTGCAAGTAACAGAACAGTTAAGCTAACTCCTGTTCGTTTCAAAGGATAACGCCGAAATCTCTAAAACTGAACTTCATGGTCTAAGCAATCTTGTCTGAAAGGAAGAGGGGCCATCTATTCTGCTACCATACAGTTAAAAGAACACTCTTTGAAAAACCCCTTTTGAGCCAAATTATATTCCTTCAAAAAATCCACCTTGGTGATCACTCCCTGCAGTGGGCAAAAGCAAACTCAAAGGAAAAAGTGACAAAAAGGAGCATGGAGAGAAAGAAGGTCCCCTCCTACATTGAAAAAAGGAGGGAAACAAGGCAATACTCCAAAAAAAAAAAAAAGGAAAAAAAAAATGAATGATGATGACGATGAAAAATGATGGAAATGAAATAATGATTAATGCATCCTGAAAGTTAATAGACTGAGTAAACAATAATACTGGGGCAAGAACTAAAAGAAATGATGGGCCCTATATAGACACAAGTTCGTACAAAGAAGAGAAGAGAGAAAAAGGAGGTAGATATAGAAAGAAGCCTGCAGATAAAAGGAAAAGACCTGAAAAGGTGATCACCAGTGAACCCCAGAAATCACATCACGCTTTGAGCCATCAATACCCTTTCCTTCAAAAACCCGCAACCTGGCCACATTACAACCCATAGAAATTCCCCTCAGATCAAGGAAGATTGCTTAGTCTAAACAAGTTCGAGAGGAAATGGCGATATCCGAAAAAGAAAAGGGAACAAAGCAGCAGAAGCTTACTTAAGGTGGTTCTGGTTACTATCACCCTAAAAAAAAAAAAAATCATTTGTGCCTGGATACCCCTTCATTCATCACCCATTACCCAGCCTGCATTACGGTCTAAAGTAAAGTCTTCTCGGATTAAGGATGGAAACTACTCGCTCTTTTACTAAAGGCTACTTCGACTGTCACCTGGAGAGTCTACCAAATCAAACATAAGGCCCCTAAGAGAAAATCAATTGAGTGATAGTTCCTCAGATAAGAGAGAGGGGGGTTGGATCCAAAAATGAAAATCCTAGGGATGGGAAGACTGCTATCTTGCCATGACAGGAAAAAGGCGCAACAAAAAGAGGAATCTCCAAAGAAAGAGCAAAGTGCCGAAATGACAATTTTCAAGGAACGCCCGATCTACCTCTAGACCTGTCTTCATAAAGTCATATGCACGCCTGTGCACTCTGCCTGACATGTGCAATAATGTACCCACCTTTTTCACATCTGCTTAAAGTTTGTATACATCCACCATTTCTTATGCATACCATGATTTTTGTAGCCTTGTGTTTGCATTCATACCCATCATATACCTACATAACATACATGGCTAGGCAAGAAGGAAAAAATAATCATCATCGCATGAAAGAAACAAAAATAATGTACATAAAAGCATCATACAGTCATTATCCATGAGGGCCAACATACGGCCTCAAAAACATAAAACAATACAGCCAAACTAACTGAACTACAACTGTGTCAACAGATAAAAAGGGGCGCCTCAAGGAGCAGGGTCGTCATCCAAGTCAAAGTCACCTATATTCGGCATATACGGAGAAGGTTGGCTGGAGGAAGCTCCTGCGTCAAAAGGACCCTGGCCAAGGAGAAAAGCAAAAGGGGAAAGAGAGCTAGCGTCAGAACACAAGAGATGCATAAGGAACATGAAAATAATAAACCACAAATAACATACCCAGCGGGCCTCCATTAGAGATATGCGGGTAGTCAGGGCCTCCATCTCGGCCCGGTACTGGTCTCGTGCCTGGCAAGCTGCTAGGTACTCCTCCTCAGAAACAAAGCCCTGAGCTCGACGCCAAAGCTCCACAACCTCATGGCCGGCCACCTGTCCTCCGACCACCAGATCCAGCTGGGTGAAAGCGCCAATAGATCTCGCTCAGAAGTAAGCCTCATAATCCATATTCAGCGAAAGCAGGAACCACTCGCCAGGAACCCCGACCATATAAGGGATCTCTACTCCTGCCTGATAAAGTCCAAACATATACTGGGGAGGATCCATGGCCGCACGGAAGGTAGTATGAAACTGCCGCCAGTGACGCTCCCTGAGGTACGTCTCCCATGACACAAGGCCCCGAAAGGTGATCCGCGACCTGGACAAGAGGATGACATCCCTCATGCCGGCATACTGGGTGGATCGGTGGTAGGGTGCCCAGGTCACATCCCGAGGCCTTAGCAACTCTAAGTTAGCCCGGAGGACTACAAAATCTGTAAGCAAGGACCACTGGACTACCTGCTGCCGGGCCCACCTCGTGGCCCGTGGGAAGGCATCATGGGCTAATACCTCCGGTTAGTGAATTGGTAAGTCCTCATAGCTCCACCACACTAGAAATAGCCAAAAGCTCGTCAGGCTCCCCCAAGCCCTAGATGTCCTCACTCTCATCCCTCGTAAGAAGCAAGCAAAGGTAAAAGCTCCCCAGTCAACATAGTTTAACGCGTCTAGATCTACTACCAGGCTCACCAGAGACAAGGGGACCGTCGACCTATTATTGTTGCAAAAACAACTAAAGACGACGTACAGCACCAACCGGCGCCTCATAATAACCTGGTCATCTGGTAAAGGCTCAAAAGCAAAAGCTGTCTCAGCCGAGCATAAAAGTGAAGTTGGGAAACTCGAGCCCCCAAGCCCTGGCAACCCCAAGAGAAGACAGGCCTCCTCTAGAGACACGTCCCGTAGAGAGATCGGTACCCCTCCGAAAGATAGCCCGGTAATCATAGTCCAGTCAATGGGGGTAGGTCCCAACTTGAAATCCACCAAATGCACGATCCTTGTCTCCCCAAACCACTGCTCCAACAACCCCATAGCGATCCCGTGATCAAGCCTATCCGTCTGCAGTGTCATAAAAGCGCCAAAACTGATCCGATGCAAAAAGTCTTGATAGGATGGAGCTGACGCCTGCATAGCCCTCAAGGCCGAGATACTGGCCCCTCTGAATTAACTGTGGGTAGATGAGGGCATCCAACCATAGCGCGAATATAGGCTCGGATGGAACGCCAAATCACGTAGCGGGGGAATATCAAGAATGGCTAGCTGATCGTCGGTAAATGAAGTATCTCTCCACCTGTCTTGAACAGAGGCCATACCGTATCCTGTCCGAGGGTCCACGGACGAGTCAGCCTCATCCTCAAATCTCTCATCAGGAGCCGCCGAGGGCTGTCCCCTTACAGAGCTCCCACTAGAAGCTGTCCTGCTTGAAGATCTCTGTGACCCACTGCGGCCGCCCTGAGGAGAACCGACCCTACCACTACTCCGTGTAGAAACACCCCTACTGCCTCCTTGCGCTGTGCCACCCCGACCACTAATCCGAGCTCAGCTGCTCCGGCTGCTACCTTTAGCTGAGCTACCCCAACTACTGCCGCCCTCCTTGAGCTCTATCCGCGGCGCTTTCCCGTAGCGCCTCCGGCCTCCGACATCCTAAAAAATGATAACATTCAAGAGAATCAATCAGTTATTATATGTGAAAAGTGCAAAGATAAGAGCGTCAATGTATATACAAAAAAAAAAAAAAGAGAAAAAAGAACAAAAAAAAAAAAAGAAGAAAAAAAAGGGGGAAGAAAAAAAAGAAAAAAAAGAAGAAAAAGAAAAAGAAGAAAAGAAGAAAAAGAAAAAGAAAGAAAAAGTGGAAGGGCAAGGGCCCCACCTATCACTGTTAAGAGATTTTCAGCAGTTTTCCAGCTTGTTCCTCAAAAAGTTTGGTTTCAAAATTCAAGCCGGTTTTTCGAGTTTTCTCCTTCAAAAACCCCGGCTCAAAATTTTTTTTATGGGTTTTCAGGCTTTCTCCCTCAAAAAGTTTGACTTCAAAATTTCAAAGCCGGTTTCTCAGACTTTTCCCTTCAAAAGCCCCGTTTCAAAAATTTTCTAACAGTTTTCCATGCTTTTTCCTCAAAAAGCCTCACTTTAACATTTTCACCAGTTTTTGGGTTTTCTCTTTCAAAACCCTAGTTCAGAAGTCTTCTAACGGTTTTCAAGCTTTTTCCTCAAAAAGTTTGGCTTCAAAATTCCAAAGCTGGTTTTTTTCGGGTTTTCGCCTTCAAAAACTCTGGTTCAAAAAATTTTCTAACGGTTTTCGAGCTTTTTCCTCAAAAAGTTTGGTTTCAAAATTCAAAACCGGTTTCTCAGGTTTTTCCCTTAAAAATTCCGTTTTAAAATTTCAAACCGGTTTCTCAGGATTTTTCCTTCAAAAGCCCTAACTCAACATATTTACAGTTTTTCTGAGGTTTTCCTTCAGAAAGCCCCATTTCAAGGATTTAACGGTTTCCTAGGCTTTCGCCTTCAAAAGCCCTATTCTTCAAGTTTTCTAAAAAACAATGTCCCGGGGCTTTTCTCGTTCAAAAATTTCACTTCCAAAAATTTCTTTAAAATTGCAGTTTCCCCGGGCTTTCTCCCTCAAAGGCCCTTTTTTCAAAATGATTTGCTTTACCGAAAGGTTTTAAAGCTAAGTGTTAAAATTTATGAAAAATTTCGGCAGAGTTCCGCCTTAAAAAGTCGCCACCCCGAAATTAAACGAGTCACAAACACAGCCTGGAACATCTCAAACTATCAACTAAAACAACCTCATCCTCCGAAACACGCGTCCCGTTTTCAAACACAATTTTTAACCCAATTTTTTGATCTTTTCAAATTTTCTATTTCATCTACATTTCCAAAATTTCACAAAATTTCCTGGAACATGCAAGAATATCACTACAATTTTCAAAAAATGTTTTATGATTTTTCAACCATCGACGAGGTCCAATTTATAATTTTCTTCAATTTCTCCTATTTTTTGTAATTTCTAAAAATTCAAAATTTCAAAATTTTTCAGAAAATTACGAAACTTCATACAGTTGTGCTACACATTGTTCTAAAGTTCTCGGTGTAAAAATCCCTCACAAAAAATCAATGCCCAAGTTTGTAGAGGCAATTTTTCGAGTCTTGTAGAAAACCCACTCGCCAAACACGCAAAATCACTCGGAACGCACTCAAATCTCCACCAAATCACAAGAACAATCCCATCATTGTATTCTAAATGTCTTAAAGTATAGGATTATGCAAATCATTTGCAAAAAGCGAAGCTACATGCATCGAAATCAAAGAAAATTTCAAAAACTAACCTTTCGAATTCTTCGGTGAAAAATAGGCTTTCTGACAAGAATCCGGCGACAATGACGATCCTCGGCACGTGCCCAACGCCGCCCAACACTCCCCTAACTATTCCCGAGCAAAACCCCTCAAAATCCTTCAGAGAAAATTCTGGAATCAACCAAAACTCAAAGACGCAGTGAGCAAAACACGAACCTGCTCCGTTTTAATGGCCATGGGCTGGCGCATGTAGCAGACGTGCCAGAACAAAAATCCAACTAGCGCATATAATACATGCGCTAGGGACCAAACACGCCAAGCGCATGTAATACATGCGCTCGACCCTTCAGCTTCCCGCCAAAATCAGTTTCAAGCTTCCAAAAGTCCGAATTTGCTCTTAAGGCTTTGTCAAAAGCCGAAAATCGAGCCTTTAACATTCACTAGCAGGAATCAGTTGCCCTGGATCAAACTGTGTCAAGCTGGCAACTCGGTCCCCAACCTAGGCCTAAGACTTTTCGAATTCCAAGATCTTCCAGACCAGTAACCCACAGAGGTTTCGAAGCATTCCAAATTCACCGACACATCGTCCATTTGATCGCCTCGCGACCAAAAAGGGATTCTTAGTTTGTTATTTTTCTGCCTTCGGCAAGCAAAGTCAGAAAAAAAGGGGCAACTGTAAGCACCCCATTTTTGCCCGCTTGGCAATCTCCGGTCTGACCAGATTCGGTTTCCAACATCACAACACATGCAGGTTCAAGACATGCCTTTCAATCTCCAATCCAGTCAACTGGTCGCTTCTCGGGTCCACGAGGACCCGCTGGAGCCATAAGCACCATTATTCCAGGCAGCTTTCCGAACCGGGCGATCTCGGAAACCAACGCCATCTAGGTAACTTCCCGGGATCGGGCGATCTTTGGGACCAACACCTCATCAAATTCCAGACGGTTCACTTCTGGCATCTGCTAGCCCGCCAAGGTAGAATGTCCGTCATTTGGTAGCTCTCCGAGACCGGGCGTTCTCAGAGACCAACACCACCCTTCCAGGTAGCTTTCTGAGACCAGGCGTTCTCAAGAACCAACACCACCCCTACAGGTAGTTCCCTAAAAGCAGACATTCTTAGAGACCAACACCGCACAAGTAGTTTTCTGAGACCAGGCGGTCTCGGGAACCAACACCTAGGTCAACACCGGCGCCTGCTAGCCCGACTCAGTGAAAAATGACCAAACCTGCCCCTTGGGCCTCCAGGCACGTTTTGAGAAAGTTCAAAATCCCTCAAAACGATAAGTCCATCCTCCAAAATCTTGTTAAACCATTTAGGCGTCCTTAGCACGTCATTTGGTTAGACTCCGGTCCTATTCTAGCTCATTCTGATAAAAATAACCGTTTTGCTTTTGAACGTCTCAACACTGCACAAACCCCGCTGAACGGTGAAAGACTCTCTCAAAACCACCCTTGAACAACCCTACATACCTAACACAACACACCAAAACATTCCTGACCATTTCCAACCAACCCTGGTCAAAATGAATGTTTTGCCCCTAGAAGCCCAAATATGCCACGAAACAGCACCGGCTTTGGGATTTCGAGCAGAGGGTTTCACCACACGCCCTTGTTTAACCCAAGGAGGACCTTACGACACTAAGCTCACACGACTCGATGAAAGTTCCCTGGAGCGTCTTGCAAACGCTCCGCCTAAATTGTCTTCTCCACCGATTCCCTGGTTATAACGCACCGTCAACTGACTTGAGAAATGCGTAAATCAGGGAATTCTCGAAAGCTCATCCATGGATCTTTTCATCGGTACGGTCCGATCGAAAAGATTGCTTCCCGAAGGCCTTGATCATGCTGTACGAACATAGCTACTTTCAAACACCCACAGAGCGTATCACAGACGTTCCGTAAAATTTCCCTTTTGTGCACATTTCCCAAGATGATATCTCACACTTCCAAACATAATTTAAATTTCCTGAAAACATGAAAGTCCATCGGAAGCCCTGGGAGAACATCCCGAGTGCTACCGATTCTCCCGAAACCTTCCCGATTAACTCAATTATCGAGGCAAAGTTTGGACGAACCTTCCCGGTGATGGAGTGTATGCTACATGTACTCAAATTTTGATCAAATCAACCAACTTTCGATTAACAGTCGAGATTTAACCAATACATAGGGTGCCACGTGTCATTCTGGCAATGGAACAGTACTTGCGCATGTCCTACATGCACAAGGCCAACTTTTGGCCAGGCGCATGTAGCATATGTGCTAGGCCTCTTTTAGATCGCCTATAAATAGAGGCCTCCCCCCTTGTATATTCTAGGTCCGAAATTGATGCGAAGTTCTACTGAAATCACTCCAGAAACTCAAATCCTTACATATATTCCACCCCTCCAACACTTAGGCTAGATTTTACCTCTCTCAAGCCTATACACTCTATATACAAGGCCTCGTACACACTTACACACTCCACTCTAGCCTCTCAAGCCCTCTTGAAGTCACTCAAGCTCCAATCAAGACATCCATTGAAGACTACAAGTGTGGTGAAGGCAAAAGGTGGTATCCCTTTTACATTTGTGCTCTCCCCCACTCTTCTCTTCTCTTCTCCCTCCTAGCCTACTTAGGCTATTCTCTATTTTAATCCCTATCTTCAACCCCCCCCCCCCCCCCCCCCTTTCTTGCATGCTTGAGCCAAGAGGGCTCTTAGATCATGCTTAGAGGAAAGCAAGTGAGAGCCACTATGTAGGGGGACCTCTCACTAGCCTACTTTAAGATGGTATGGCCTAGAAGCCCCTTGTTTATGTGGTGTAGCCTAAAAGCCTTGTATGTGAATCATGACCCCTTGCATATTACTGTTTTGATCATATCTTGTGTGCTTGGCTTCATTTTATGCTTATTGTCATGTTCCACAATGCTTACATTACTCTTAATTTTATGCCATTTCCAAGTTCTATATTTCTTTTAAAAATTGTTCCAAGAGTTGGCCCCTTGAAGTTTAGGATGAGATTTTAGAATTTTGCCTTAGAAGACCTCCTACTAATCCCCTAACTTTCATTTTGGTATCATGACATTTTAATTTGCATAAGCGTTGCTTTCTAATTCTCTAATTTTCAAGATTTCCATTCTTTTAAGTGTAGTGGTTGGAATGGCCCCATGGAACTCTCTCTTGAGTGGTCTCCCTTTTGTTTGGCCATATGAACCCTTTCTTGATGAAATGATCCCCTTGAAAAGTGGTTTTCAAAATCCTTCTCAAAAGATGATTTTTAAAAATGCATTCTCTCCATCTTTGCATCAAAAATGAATTTTCAAAAATTGCCATCCTTATGTTGATTTTAGAAACCCTAACTCTTGTTAAGATAAAGGTTATAATGGTCATGAGGAAACCTTCCTTGGAATGGTCTCCAATCACCAACCATATAAACTATACTCTTGGCTAGAGTCAAAATTTTCATGGAAATGATCTTCAAAAAGATTGCCAACCGAAGTCTATTGCCTAACATGTTTTGTTTTTCAAAACTCTTTCCAAAAGTGCATTAAACCAACTTCCAAAACCATTTTCCAATCTAATCCTAGGCTAACTTGACCCTAGTTATCCAACCCTAAGTTAACTTGACCCTAGTTATCCAACCCTAGGTTAACTTAACCCTAGTTCACTCACCTTAGGTTAACTTAACCCTAATTAGCTAACCTTAAGTCACCTTAACCCTAGGTTAACCTAACCCAAGTTAGTGAACCTTAAGTCACCCTCAACCATAAGCTAACCCAACATAGGTTAATATACTTCAAAGTTCCAATTCTTGAACCTTTTTCTAAATGATCATTCAATTTTAAACTATTCTCATAACCTATTTTTTCAAAACCTCCTACTCTCATGATTTCAAAAAACAAACTCCATAAACTCTTCAAATGTCCTTACACTCCATCTTCAAGGCATTTCCAAAAATGTTTTCAAAAGGTCACAAACCTAAGGTGTCCCTAGCCCTCCCATGGTTAGGTATTCCAAGGACAAGTGATAAATCAAGAACAACTTCTAAGGTTGTCCATATTAGGATCCCAAACCCTTAGCCATTTCCAAAAACCATTTTAAAAAATTAATTCATCAAAACATTCTAAAATCATACCTCCAAGGTTTTCAAAACAAGACTTCAAAAACACTTTCAAGTTTTCTTGAGACACGCCAAAGCACTTTTCCAAAGCTCCCTTAAGTTGATCCAAAAACATTTTCAAAACACTCCACCATCCAATTTCAAGTCAAAACTTCCAAGACCACAAAGTGTCTTTAACCTCCAAGACCCCAAAGAGTCTTCAACTTCTAAGACCACGAAGAGTCTTCAACTTCCAAAGACCTCAAAGTGTCTTAAACTTTTCCAAAGACCTCAAAGTGTCTTAAATTTTTCCAAAGATCTCAAAGTGTCTTAAACTTTTTCAAAGACCCAAAGTGTCTTTAAACATTCCAAAGGCCCTAATGCGCCTATTTTCCATCGGGCTCTTGACCGAACTACAATTGACCTGATTCTTGCCAAATGAGATACGTAGGCAACCTAAAATGGTGCGGTCATAACTTTTATTTCAACTCCAATCCCTTTCTCAAAATTTCAGTCAATTCAAAGTTTCTATTCCAAACTCTTTCAAAACCCCCATTATTTTCAAACTTCTTTCAAAAACTTGTATCATCCATCCGAAAAGTGATGACTAAACCCCATTTTTCTAAAGTGGATGTTAAGTGGACAATGGTAACCTATTATTCTAGTGAGTGAACAAAAGGGTGATTAGACATGTTGGTACCGAAAGGGTGAGGTGGGGTGATGATCTTAGGATATCTTCCCTACACGTAACCAACCCCCGAACCTTAGATTTCTATTTTCGAAAGACCAAAATGGAGTTATTTTCAAAAAAGGGCTTAAACATTTCAAAAGGTTGCCAAACAACCTATTTTCCTAAAAACCCTATCTTGAGAGAATTTTCAAAAGCTCTTTTAATCTTCGGATTAACACTTAGTCTTAGGTGCCTTAACTCACCTTAATCAAGTTAGGTGGCAACTCCCATTTTTTAAAAAAGGCCCTTAGTCAAACCAATTTTCTAACCTAGTCGCACTTGTCCTTCTATGAGGATGAGTTCTAGTGACAGAATTCCGTGATTTTCGTGTCCAAGCCGAAAGGACCTTGGACACCCAAAAACCAGGGCACGACAACAGGTCAGCCAAAGAAGGCCACAAAAACCATGTGTAAAAACTTGGTCCTGTCCAAGTTGGACAGGTCGGCCAAAGAAGGCCACAAAATCCAAGTGTAAAAACTTCATACTATCCAAGTTAGACAGATCGGCCGAAGAAGGCCACATAATAAATAAGAAATCATACAATATAATAAAGATTTAGGGGTGGATATTATCAAGATAAGAGACGAAAGAAACTTTTCACTAAAATAGGCATTGTTGGTTACAAAAACATATTCAAAAGGAAGGAAAAACTACAATCACTATGCCGACTTATCCCCTGGCTGCACAGATGTCTCAGCTGAGCAATCTACGGTTTCTTTTGCAATCTGGGCAGCAAGTTTCTCCTTCTCGACCTTCTCCTTTTCAACAGCAGCCTTCAGAGCAAGTTGTCTTTGATGCTCGACGTTGGCAACCACTTTTTTTGGGTCCACAACGTCTTCCTCAGTGGTGTCAAAGTAATCCGGGCATAAACGCCAAATATCGGCGAACTTGTCCACTCTGGCGACATGAAGGGCACCGCTCCAACCTTGCCGAAAAATGATGCGGCTCAGATTCGCCATCTCCATGGCCACACGATCGGCCCCCCTGTCTTCACCTCTCTTCAATATCACCTCCTCATCAACCTTTAGCTTGGTCACTTCGGTTTGGAGTGCCTCGACCTCTGCATTGGCCTTGTACAAGTCCACGGACTGCACATTGAATTTCTTCTGGAGGTCGGTCACTTTCTTATCCCTCCTTTTATAATTCGCCTTCATCAACAGAAGCTCGGCAGACACCTGTTTGGCCTGCTTCATGAAGGTGATCCTATCCTTATTGGCATCGATCCACTCCTCCTTTAAGCGGCCATGTTCTTCAATGAGTTCGTGATGCACCTCGGCAAGCTTCTGGAAGCGAGTCGTGATGCACCTCCAAGGAATTCAGGCAACCCTATACCAAAAAGCGAGGGTCGTGTTAAAGCAGGTGTTTAGAAGAATCTTTAAATAGGATTAAAGGCCGATACCGACTTACCAGTAGTGAATCATGAAAGGCACCCATAAAGACGGCTGCATTGCTTGCCTCACCTAACTTGGCCATATCTTTTTTCTGAAGAATGCTCTTCATAACGCCAAAAGCTACCTCGGTCTGATCAATCATCGAGTCTGTTGTCGTGAGAGGTTGGCCTAAAATATCTGGCATGATGGTTACAGCCTTGCCGACCTCATCCACTACGCCCTTTCCTTTGGTTTCTTGGGTGCTAGGGGGGGCGGGGAAACCTCGAGGCCCCTTTTCTTCTGTTGCCGAGTCTTAGGCCTCTTTTGAGCGGGAGGGGCTTCCTCCACAAGAGCAGTAAACAGTTCGGCAGTTGAAGGGTCAGTGGAAGTTGTGGCAGCCGATTTCAGCGGCTTGCCGGCAGTGGCAAACATCCTCTCCCTCAAACTCATACTGTCTTCTTTGTTGGGGGATGGTGTAAACTCCTGGGTTTTGACCGGAATCCTAACTCAGCGGTCTGGAACCGTAAGTGGCGATGAACTCGATGCCGAACTGTGTGACTTCGATCGTGCTTCGCGTTGTGCTTCGACAACTGGCTCCGATGGAAGAGCAACTGCAACTGTCACCCCAGTAGGGCTACGGGCCCTTTCAACTGCAATGCGGACATGTATCTCCTAGAAATCTCCCTCGGTACCTTCTTTCTCCAATCTCGCAAGAACGCTCTGAGGGACACCCGTATTGGTGGTGAAGGTCAAATATTGAAGCGGGTAGGCGAGTAAAACATGAGCGGTCTGAGCGATGTGCCTCAAACTGTCTTTACCGAGGTAGTCCAAAACCTTGTTGAGATCGACAAAGTTGACCAGCCGGTCTCGTGCTTTCGACCGCTTCTCCTTATTTTTTGCAAAAATGCCACAATCAGATTCGGATCTATATCAGAAATTAAGCGACACATAGTATAAGAGGTCGGCATCAAACCTATTTCAAAGGGAACTCTAGAGCAACGGATCGCCGGCCTTTCCTTCTCAAGAATGTTGCCGAACTCCCAAGGCCTGGTTACCCAAACCCTAACATCATCAACGCCTTTCCCGGAAGAAGGCAGACACTTCACTAACTCTAAGGACTTGTCTACGGCTCGGAGGTAGACTTTGTAACTCCCCCCAACCTTACAAAACGAGTAGCAATAATCCAGTTCGGCAAGCCCCAGGTTCACACCCAGGCACCGATTAATCTTAAGCATACCAAAGATGATCATATAGACATTCGACGACAACTGGGAGGGCGACACCTTATTTTTTACTATAAACTTATGGAGAAGAGGATTAAGGGGAAATCTAAGTCCCCCTTCCACGATAGCAATGATTGGGAACGACACCCCCTTATCGATTTCTCCCATACGGTGGTCCTCAGGATCATCTAACTCTAAGTCGATCTCATCCGGGATGTCGAACCTAGCCCTAAACGCGACAATAGCCGTTGAACCATCTAGCATTCTTCGAAGACGAGATGCCATCAGGGGGCAACCATCGAAGCACAGAGAAACAGAGAGAAGAACGAAAGAAGTGTGGGCTCGAAAACACTTACAGTGGTGGGTGTCGAGACAGCCGACGCACACGCTAGACAAAAAGCGAGAAAAAACTAAGTGCCTTTTACTAAATAGGGCGTCACCCTTTTATATACATCAGAGCCATCGGTTCGTGCGTGGGAAAACGGTAGTAATCATGACGCTCTGTCGAAAAGTCGCATCAGCCGTCGATTCGATGACACCCCATCAATGAATCTTTTAAAATTCCCACCATCCGCGTGGCTAGGTGACCATTACAGCCCTTGGCCATTTTGGAAGTCAAAACAACACAAAGGCTGGGGGCCAATTATGGGGGAACAGCCCACGGCCCAACCCAACAGGTGAGGCCCAATTTGTGCCAATTAAAGTTGGGCTGCTTGGCGGCCCAAATCAGAGTTAAGGGACGGTCCGACCCAAGCCGCCGACCTCCTTCCCGCCATGGCCCAAACCGCGAAAGGCGGGCCCAAACTGCAAAAGGCGAGCCCAAACCGCTAGCGGTCTTCGAGCATTAAATGCGGAGTTGACTCGCCTTAAATGCACGAGCGGCTTCCCATGCAACGTTGACATGCACGTCCGGTCAGTCGGAATCCCCAGCAACGGTGAGCTAGACCCTACAAGTGGTCAGGCGGCATCAATGATGATGCGTACCCAACAGGCCATGAGGGCCTGCTGGTAGGCCAAAACCAAACACACTCCATCGATCACACTATAAATACCCGAGGCATCGAGAGCCAAGTATGAACAACAAACTCCAAGTATACACAGCTTTTATTCATTTTAAGTCTCGATTAAGCTTGCTAACTTAATCGTCGGAGTGTGATCGGCCCACCAAGGGTCAACCCATTCTAACCTTCCTTTCTTAGTTCGGACTCATCCACGTGGCCTTGAGAGTTCGGCTCAACCTTCCCGAAAAATTCCACCTATAGCAATCATAGAGAATTTTTTTTTTCTATGAAATTTTTTCGAAGAATGGCCTTCACAACCATAATAGATGATCAGTAGATGAATGATAGATTAATTGTATATAATGAGAAATATATTTTCAATAGCTTGCCAAATGAGATTATCAAGAGTTATTTCCAAAATATGAAAAGTCGTAGAGGTTATTTGTAAAATAAATTTTTAAAGTTGTGAAGAAAATATGGAGTCACCTTCTAATTTATAAATAATCATAATTTTGTTAAGGGGTGTATATTGCCTTTGTACAAAGCCCCCCCCCCCCCCCCCCCCCCCCCCCCCCCCCCCCCCCCCCCCCCCCCCCCCCCCCCCCCCCCCACCCCCCCCCCCCCCCCCCCCCCCCCCCCCCCCCCCGCGGGCGCCCGGGTCTTTTTTGGCATCATTAGGTCTTGTTTGGTAGGGATTTTTTTTTTTTTTTTTTTTGCTTTTTGCTCTCAAAAGCCAAAAAATTTTGTGCCTAAAACAGAATTTTATGTATGATTTTATATAAATTTCACCCTCACTGGATGAATATCCTGAATCCGCCGCCCCCGGGTGTACTTGTTACTTGTTAGTGCGTCTTCTACTTCGAGGGCTCATACAGTTATTGAGTTTATACATGTATTTGAGTTCGGTTGTGGGAACTAGTATTCATTAGGAAATCCGATATTCGTAGAGTTTTCGTAATTGTATGGAGATCGTAATTTCTAGGCTTTGCAAATGAATAAGAAACTTATGGGAATTTTAAGGTTGACTTTGAATGACCAAAGGTGGTTCTGAGACGTATCTTTGAGCAGGGGAGCGGGATTGTTTTAGATGTATAATCTTATTACACCTATTGAACATCTAGTTTTATATTGTCCATGAATCACGTATTAAAAACACCAAAGTCATTCAACCAAGTGGATCATTCAACATAATGTTTTGTACACAATACGAAGGCAAACCCATGAAAATCCTCCTTTATTGAACAAAAAGAAAGACACTACATTACCTTAAGGCACCGAAAAAAGACTATACTATGACTTCTTTTCCAAGAATTTATCATGCATGTGTAGAAATCGAATTTAAGGCTTCCACAAGTCAGTGGCTTTCATGAATTGGCCAGAGACGAAGTTCTACAGTCTACTAAAAACTACATTCAATAATGCATACATATATATATATACATACAGACAATTCATCATGGAGCGGTAATTGTCTGCGGCAACTCTGTTTCTTGAGTACTTTGAGTTTCACTCTTGTTCTTGCTATGTTTTAGCTCACCATAGAAGTAGGAAACAAATCCCCAAAGGGAGAGAACAAGAGAAACCCCTTTCTCTGCCTGAAACTTTTCCCGGTAGAAAATGACTGCCAAGATCTCGGTCACGGGGAGTAGAACAGCGATTATGATAGCCGAGAGCAGAGATGAGGCGGAGAAGATGACTCCTATTGCACCCAGGAAGAAACACTGCCAGATTATGCCACTGCACACCATCACCACATAGTATGTTGTTTCACCAAGCTCAAACTCTCTTGCCTCCTTTGGTATTGCCTACAGAATACGGAGGTTTAAGTTAGTTTTGATGATTTATTATAGGATTAGTACGTAATTTTCTTTTTTAAGTTTTTCGTCTTTAAAACACAAGTTTTGAAAATCTTGCTTAGATTGAGCAACTTTAGATTGTTTGAAAACCTCGCTTTAGTGTTGAGTTCTTAATTTGCAGTGGTGTATGTTTTCTTGTATTTGGTGGCAGATCTTTTTCATGGGTTTGTGTCAAGTCATCAATGATACCCAAAGCTTGAACAGTTGAAAAATGGAGCCAACAATTTATATTAAACTCACACTCGAGTAGTTAAAAAAAAAAAGCCAATAATATATATAAAACTAATACTCTTCTCATGTGCGACTGGTCTCGGTCATAAGAAGACAATTGACATAACAAAACAGATACATAAACCAAAAAACAATATAGAGTAGACAAACGGTACAACTTATGTGTGTCATGGGACTTGAGGATCTTCTATAAGTGGTCGTTATCAATTGTCCTGAGAGCTTAAACTAATAAGAAATGAACCCAACAAGAAATATCAAGCCCAATCCATCGTAGACCTTTTTTTTTTCCTCTCTTTTTAGGGTAAGCGTCTTTCCTCTAGGGATCCTTGTTTGGTCCCAGCATTTGCAAGACTTGCCTTTGGGTCTTCAAAAGCAACTTTCAAAAGCAGTGGCCTCGCATGGTCCATCTTCTTGTCCTATTGCTATGGCTTCGGGCCTAGATGCTTAGAATTGGAATAAAAATTGGGTCCGTACATCATTTTCATAGTTGCCTTTATGACTTTTTGTCCCGTCAGTACTGAATATTGCAAGTTGAGCGAGTTTGAACTTTGGTTTGTGGCTGCTTTCTCCTGATGTTTGGGCTTAGAATCCAATTATCTCTCCAGATAGAGAAATGTAGGGTCTTTTTCTTAAAAATTCCACTAGTAGGTTATAGTTGTTATATTTTTGTAATTAAAAGTCATTTTATTGGGCTCTATACAAAAAGAAAAAGTATACATATATTGTATAGAAAATAATGGGGCTAACTCAAGCTATCATTTAAAACAAGGAAAATTCTAATAGTAGAAAAAATATACTGAAAACCCTATCAAAATGATACAATGATAACTTTTTAGCAACTAAAAGTTATATTGATGAGTCTTTTATTTTAAAGTGAAAGACTCCAACTCAGCCATATCATTATAAACAAAAGCTTTGTATAATATTTTTTATTTGTAGAGCATTTACCCTTTTCTTTTTCTATTTTTTTATAATAGTTTAATGTATGGTACCCTCTTCTTTTTTCTTTTTGATAATAGAGAAGTGTGTGGTCTATAGTCTCTATACCTGTCTGATACTATCACTACCTTATCAATTAAAATCTAAGAATTCAAACACACAAAAACCCAGTGTCCACAGTTTATCGTAGCTTGAGGCTTTGAAGCATGCACATGATGAGTTATTATACTGTACCAAAAGAAAAAGAAGAAATAACGATGCTCAAATAACACTCTTCTGCCAGCTCGCTCATGCATGTAATTAAATTTGTGGAGTGATTGTGTTCATAGGAGGGATTTGAATTCTTTCCATTTTATGAATTGGAATGAAAATATTAATTTCATTAATTGAGGTGTTGATACGTCAACTAATATAAAAATGAAGGATTCAGATGAGTTGACTTAAAATTTATTTAAAAATAAATGATTTTATAGTTATAAATAAGGAAATAAATTGTAATATAAAATGACGTAATTTTAGTAAGATATGTGATAAGATTATATCTAGATCATTGATTATAGAATTGAGATCTCCATTCCAATTCATGAAATTGAAAGAATCCAAATCCTTATAGGAGATTACATACTTGAGTAGAAAGGAAATTCATATTCCTAAAGAATTTTATACAAAAAGCTACATGAAAAATTATGTGACGCGATTATTTTGTATCTTATGAGTCATAATTAGTGTTTTGATTTAAAATTAAAAAAAAAAAAGTAAACAACCAAACACGTGATTCTGTACAAAAATGAGTTGGAAACATTGTGGCAACCAAACAAGGAAAAGAAAAAGTAAGGGTAGTAAAGGCTGTCGTGTGAGAGTGTGATACCATTGATTCAACTTTTGGTAACTTTCTGAAAAGAGAATGCTTTGCAAGTAGGAAAGTCGTACACAAAAATCCCAAAAAAACTACGTGTATGCTTTGGTCACTCTCATTTCAGAATCAAAAGCTGCTTTTGGTCACTTTCCTTTCAGAATCAAGCTTTTTCAAAGGAAAGTTTCCAAAATAGCAAAGTGACATTATTTTTTATCAAAATTTTGAATAAAAATCTGTAAATCAAATAGGAGTGTATCTTCCTATTTGATTCAGAGAAAAATATACTATACAGGACCAGCAACTATGATGTATGTATCTTTATATCCTGATCCAGATAGAAATATACTCTGCAGGTGGCCAGTATGCTGTTGCAGATCATGTACTCTTAGCATCTTTTTTTAAGTAATGCAGTCTAATATTTTATAAAAATGTGAAACAACTATTTGGCGTGAAAAAATTGTAGAGATCACGTATACAAAAAAAACTTACACTATTTGACGATTTTAATCTGATGTTGTACAAAAATATTTGATTGTCAGAATCATTTAAAAAATGTTTGAGGAAGCAAATAGTTAAATTTTTTTAAATCAAATTAAAATTTTTAAAAATACTGCATTTAGGAAAAATTAAAGGTCCTGATTGTTAAAACATTTGAATGACTGTATACTCTTTAACAACACCAAAATTCATTCCGTGGGTCGATCATCAAGTGAGTAATAAAATAAAATCAAAATTCCCTACGTTTGGGTGAGTACTAAGCTTTAACTACAAAACTACATTTTTTAGAGTATTGTTAGTACTAATTTAATGCCAAAGAAAGTAAAGGATATTATGTAATATCAATAACAATTTCGAAACAAGTATGACAATTTATCTTATCCTATAGCCATTTCTTGTTTCTACGCTATTATTAAAAATTTCTAAGTGCTGTAGCTATATTCAATATTTATATAGGACTTCTAATTTCCAGTTGGAAGTTACAAATTTGTGTAAGCACAAAAGTCCATGCACCAAAAAGAGGAAATCTTCTTTTTTTTTCCTTTCCTTTTTTTGACAAACAAGATAAAGAACAACAACTGGAAAATAAGAGATAATTCTAAAAGAAATAACAATAACTCCCCAAGAATAAACTCTTGATGAAATTCTTCAACAAAATGTCTGGAAACAATTTATGGGTGTATTCTCGTTATTGTTCAATTTATTATTCATAATCTTGTTTTATTAGGTTTCTAAAAGTTTCAGAAATTAGATTTTTTTTCTCTAACCAAACGAAGAATACATAAAAGGCTTTGATCTTTAAGTGAATTATTTTTTATTTTCTCAATTTTGATTTATTAAAGTAATTAATTAGTTAAGTGTATCATGAGTATAATAATTAAGAACATGAAAATTAGTTGGCCGGACAAATGCAAGTGAGTTTCTGTATTTAAAATTTTTTGTTTTCTAATAACAACCCAATTATTGAAACCATATTGATGATGATGATGACGAGAGAGAGAGAGAGAGAGAGAGAGAGAGAGAGAGAGAGAGAGAGAGTTACCTGGAAGTCCTTGTTGATAATCATGCCAATAGTGCAAACAACAGTAGCGAAGAAACACATCACCAGCTAAAACAGGTGAATTGGATTTTATAAAAATTAAAATAATTAAAATTAATTTAATTAATAAAATAATAGTTCAAGGTATATGTAATACAATATAAGTAATAATGAAATAAAAATAGAGCATAATAGAGCACATCAAGAATTACTAAAATTCAACCACAACTTATAGTCTACATCCTCACCCCCAAGATTCTCTTGAACTCTTTCCACTATGCAATCTTCAATTACAAAATAGATGCTGATTTCTAAAGTGCTTAGTTCACTTTTACACAAAAACTTTTTACTAAGTTCTTTCAGCCACCAAGTGGTTTTGTCCAAAATCCACTTCAACTTATAAATATTTTTCTTTTACAAGAGAACACTCCAACTCTCACTTACAAGTGTATGAAAGATATATAAACGAAATATAAACTCTCTATGAGAGTATATGGGAATTGAATAACTCACTAACTGCCAACTTAAAGACAAAAAGAATTTTTAAATTTTTCAGCTCAATCAATTAATGAATATTGTATCTCTCGTCCGTAAATACATTTGGAGGCTTATATATAAAGCCCTAAATTGATTTCATCCGTTGGAGATTGTTGGACCTTCATTAAATGCACACCCACTTCAATATAACGTTTAAAAATATAGTCGTTAGTCTCCAAGTGTCGACACTTGACTTCCATGTGTTGATACATCAAGTCTGCATTCTCCAGATTTTGTTCACTGTCTCCATGTATCGATACATCACACTCATGTGTCAACACATCACCTAAAAAGTGTCTTTCATGCTTTTCCTGATCAGTTTAGCTTCAAACAATCTGGGGATGTTCAAGGGATCTTCTCGTTGAGGTATGATGTTCTTCAAACATACTTAAGATCTTCAAGCAGTCTTCTCTTTGAGGTATGATGATACTTTAAAGTCTTTAATCCAACGAGATTATACAAAAATGTGTTTAATTCAATTTAGGTTGAATTCAATTTGTTTTTTTTTTTAAATCTTCTCTTGAATTCTTCAAGGAGTCTTTGCACATATGATGAATTCTTCATTTGAATCACCTTCAATCTCTTCGAGTCAACTTCATCGAGTCTTTAGAAGCTTGACGAATTCCATTTTTGAGCACTCTCAATACATATCAATTTCATTGAATCGTTACAGCTTTGATGAAGTTTTCTTTTGAATTCTTTATATAGACTTTGCAATCATAATGAATTCTCTTTTTGAACACCTTCAATCTCTTCGAATTCAAGTCATCTTTATTAAGTCTTCACACATTTAATGAAATCTTCTTTTGATTACCTTCAATCTATTTGACTGCAAATCATCTGTTTGAAATTTGAATGGGTACAATTTTTCTGTTTTGGTGTATGGCTTGACTTTTGGTGCATTGCTTGAACTTGTACATATTGTGCATCTATTTTGATAAAAATTAGACTTCAAGTCAAGTTTTAAGTCAAAATTATAATCCTTATTAATCTACACACTAATTACATGTATTAGTAAATTAACAGAAGATTTAGTTATCATCAAAATTAAGACGTAGAGTCAATACATATATATCTCTAATTGGGGGCTAAATTCTTATCTTATCTGCTTAAACGCTTGGTGAAAGTAAATTATGAATAGATTATTATATGAACATAATATTGTGAATAGATTATCATACATTTATCTTGAAGTTTTCAGATAAGATGTGTTTAAAATTTGAACTCTATCTTGTTAGCTTGAGATTTAATGTACGTGAAGATAAAGCATTGAGCTCTGAGAATACCAGTAGTGTATAATAGTTAATTGTTTTAAATTTCAATTGAGCAATCAATTATATTGATAAGATATTTTAAATTAGTATAATTGATAGTTGTTTTAAAATTTAATTCACCAATCCAACAACTTTTGAAATGTAAGTAATAAAATTTTTAAATTTCTGCTAATGTTAAACTATGACTATCGTTTTATATAAATGCAAGATAAATTTATGTAAAATATAACAAAACGGTAGTTGCATGATCATTACTTGAATTCAAAAACTTTTTAAAAATTTAAATTTGAATTAGTGAAACTTTGGTAGGTTGAAGGTTGGATAGAGATAGTCAAGATTTAGATATACATAGCATAAAAATTTAAATTTTATAAAATTATGATAAAGATCTACTGAAATTTTGACATCTCATGAGAGTACCATATTAAAAAAAATAGAATAATAGTGTGACCAATTAACTTGCAACACAAGATGCATAAAACATAAAATTTGTTAGGTTTAAATTTTCATTTTAGTATATTCATAATTTGTAGAAATTAAATATACATCCAATGGCATAAGGACATCAGTTTTGTCATATTTTATAAATTTGAAATTATAAAAACAAAAAGTTAAGAGTTTAAAGTTTAAAGACCCTACAATGTTTTATTATTTATAATATATATATATATATATATATTTATTTTATGTGCCTTTTTAACATTTAAGAAAATAAATGTTTAAGTATATAAAAGAAATATTCTAAATCACAGTAAACAAAGTGACCACACAATCCAAAAGTCTATTGAATACTTTTGAATTTTAAATTCTGCAATAATATTAATGAGTGGGTCCGTCATTCAATTGGAATGGATTAAATGTGGAGAAGTCTACAATAAATTTAGCGTGCAACCAATGGAATTTGTAGAATTCCTGAATGCAAGCCCCAATGTCAATTCGCGCGCTAAACGCGATGGTGTCACGAATTTGTTGCGAGTTGGCCACAAATTCACTAATCCGCGGATTGGGTGCGCGTGCATAATCCTACCCGATGGATTATGCGACTGAGGCCGTGACCACTCTAAACAAGTATCCCTTCTTGCATGGGGACTGTGGTTCAACTCTGAAATCTCTATTATTGCTCTCTCTCTCTCTCTCTCTCTCTCAGGCCGGTTGGTGATCTACCACTAATTCAGCGCCCACCATATTTCCCAGAAGGCTTACTCACCTCTAGCCACTCACACCCTCCTTTGGACATAAGGAGTTAATTGGGTCACTTGGTAGATAAAAACTTGGTATTGAAGCTTAGTAGGCAATGCATGATTCATTTTGTGCTTGTACCCCTTGTTTTTGGTATCTTTACTATATACTATTCTTGATGATGCAGTGAATTTGTATGTCCTTTCCAACCTCTGATACAAATTGTTGGGGTGATAAATTCTCCTGCTTGAGACACCAGTGTGGTGCCTGCCAAAAACACTCTGATGCTAAAGTTAAGATAGAGATAAATGGGTAGAGTAACAATGTTCAAGGGTTGATGTATCGTACCTTCTTGGAGATGATGACTGCCCTTTTTATAGGAGTGTTGGCTTGGATCATGGGCACCTTTATGGGAGGGTCAATCGTGTCCTCAAATTATGCATCCACAATTGTGGGGATGCATCGTGCCCTGATATTAGACTCCATGGACCATACCCTCAGTCGTAGGGGAACCGTCCCAATCATAGGATCGTAGGGGCTAATCATCAGGCTAGAATCTCAGGGTGCCTTAATGGCGGTGCCAGGTGTATTGCAGGAGCTCTACCATTTCAGGTCTGTTAGCAGACCTGGTCTAGAAGAAAGTTCGGGAGTTCGGGTCTGGAGACGTAGCCCAAGCTCATCTGGTCTGTCCATGGGGAGGCAGACCAGCTAAACTTGTCGTATTACACCTGGTTTGTCCTTGACAACTCAGGTTAGCCAGTGGGAATTCTAAAGAGTCGCAGGGGTGTCGCCCCAGAGGCGCATTTATGGCACCGTAAAACCGTCATGATTACTATGCCTGCCGAATCGACATGACCCTTGGTGTTCATGCCACGTGGCTTCGCGGGGTTGGCCCCGTATATCGATTGGACGTTACCAACATCAACTGTACGATCTGAGAACCCTGGGCAGATCCACGCCGTTGATTTCGAAAAGAATGGGCCTATAAAACCTTGGCGGTTCACCAAAGGGCCCTTTGTTTTGCACGTCTTTTTTAGGTTATTCGGCGAGTGATTCCTCTCATTTTCTTCCCTTTTTCTTCCACCATTGTTGGTTGTTCGAAGCGAACTCAACCCTTCTTCTCAATCTTTCTGCTCATCAAGGTATTCAAAGCGTGTGGGTATATGTTTTGGCTTCTACAGAAGGCCATCTAGTACTACGAGTGGAGATTCAGGGCCTCTTATCCTCTAGGGTTCATAGGCAACCGCTCCTTTGTCGAGTCTGTGTACTGGGGTGTCTTAGAGGCTTCCAGGTCTACTTTCGCAACCCTACGCGAAATAGAAGACCCTAGGATCATGAACCCCCACCCAATCGCCCTGTCATCAGGCTCTGAGTCTACTGCTTCGATGGATCTGGATAGGGTTAGGCTAGACGAGGCTTCAAGTGCCTCCGCGAACTACTCTAGGGCCGATATTGGGGATGTTACCCAAGAGGTGAGGCCAACGAGGGTGAGGAGCCTTGTGGCCATCGTGGACGCCTTTGAAAGTGCCCCCATGGCTGTGGTCGAGGTTGGAGCTGGGTTGCCCTCTGCCCCAGACTGTAGGCATGAGGCGAGGCACATAGCCTCCATCCTAGACGGGGTGAAAGTGAGAAAGGTCTGGTCTGCCTACCAGTTTTCGGCCTCTATGAGTTATAGAGTTCCGGGGAGCGAGGACAGAGCATGCTTCCCTCGCCCTAGCGAAATCGTGGTGTATGAGAGTGCACTGACTGGGGGGCTAAGGTTTCCCATTGCTCCTCCCATTAGGGGAGTCTTGAGCAGGGCTAGGCTAGCTCTTGGGTAGTTTATGCCCAACTCATGGTGCATTCTTGTAGGCTGTGTTGCCTTGTGGCAGGTCGCTACCGACAAGGAAGAAATCTTGACCCCCGAAGACTTCTTTTTTTATTATAAAATAACGGAAAGCGAGAGCTCAGGCTAGTATTACTTCTCAGCTCGGGATGGTTAGCCTGCTCTGATAACTAATCTCCCAATCTCCCACAAGCGCTGGAAGGAAAAGTGCTTATTTGTTTATGGCGCGGGTATGGAGATTGCCCACTAAGAGGATGTGACCGACCAGACCCCTCGCATACCCAGACAGTGGGGTAGACTAGGTAGGAAGGGTAAGCGCATTTCGTGCTTTTATGCTTGATCCCTTCTTGAGGTAGTGGTCTGACCATCATTCGTTTTTCTTTTGCTCAGCACGCCTTCTTGTGCTGGAGGACGAGTCGAGGGAAGGCCGGCTAGCGAGGGTGAGGGAGCACCAAGTCAAGAACTGGGCGCCCCTTATAGCTGGTGAGAGTTTGGCAGCCTACCTCTTAGGTCCAGACCCTTCCATTGAAGCCCTTCGCACTGAGAGGAGTGAGTCTGGTATGTCTGTTGCAGCTGCTTTCTAATAAGCGTGCATTGATTCTTGCTTTGTGTGCTTTGCAGGACATGAATAAAACATGGGCTTCGACAAGAGGAGCATGGGGTCCTCTACTAAGAAGAAATTCAAAGAAATGGAGAAGGCAAAGGCCGCTAGAGAGAGACCTAGCAAGCGCCATCGGCCCAGCTCTGAGGGCAAGACCGTTAAGCAATCCCCTGACAAGGGTCCTGCAGTGGTTGGCCCCAGGGGCGGATTTAGTGTGCTGCTAGAGGGGGCACGTGCCCCAACTCAAATTTAAAAAAAAAATTAATATGTAATTTCAGCAAAATTTTGCACTTTGCCCCCTTCAGATTTCTGAGTGCCCCCCCCCCCCCCCCCCCCCCCCCCCCCCCCCCCCCCCCAGTTTACTTACATAGGTTAAAGAGTGCCCCCCTTAGCTGAAGTTTCTGGCTTCACCCCTGGTTGGCCCCCCCATGGTAGCTAAGGCTTCGTCTGCTGCCCAGGCACTTGGTCAGTCTTCCAGGTCTGGCACTGGAATGCCTCCGCCTACTGCAACAACAACACCTACAGGCCCTTCACCTCTAGCTCAGCAGGGTGAGCCCTTTGTTGTGGAAGATGTCCAGGCTGCTTGGGAGAGGATGCAACAATTCATCAACATGGAGGACGTGGGCCCTTTTGCCAACTGGAACAACTTCCAACTGACGAAGAGCATGAACCATGATGCTATCAAGGTGATGATTCTGGTTAACTTTTATTTTTCATCTTACTACTCTTGTTTATTGATACTAACCCTCCTATCCTTTTGCAGCTACATGTGAAAGCGCTCTGCCTATCTATCCGCTTGAAGGCGAAGACGAGTGAGAGCTCTAAGAAAGGCCAAGTCATTGAGACCTTGACCGAGACTATCAACAGCTTAAAGAAGAAGGTCAAGGATGCTAAGGAATCCAAGGCAGTCTATGAAGCAGAGAAGATTGCCATGCTGGACGAATCAGTTGAGCTCAAGAAAAAGGTCAAGACTTTGACTTTTGATGCTCAAGCCTTTGAGGCAATCAGGGACTCCCTGGCTCTGAGGGTAGCTGAGCTGGAAGGGCAACTAAAGAATGCTCGGGATAGTGCTGTGGGGGAGTTTAAAGCTGGGGCAACCTTCCAAGACGAACTTAGCGAGGCTTATATGAAAGGTTTCATCGATGCTAAGGTTGCAGCAAGGAAGCTTTTCCCAGACCTTGACTTCTCTACCTTGAATCCGTCTGATGACACTGCCTCCCAGGCGCCTGGTGTGGAAGACTAGACCCTTGCAGCAGAAGAGGGGGATGAAGCCCAATCCTGATCTTATCAAGAGATCCAAAACCCTTATAGAGATTTTTTTTTTTTGCTTGCCTTTGTAACTGTTTTGGATCAATAAAAAATTTCTTTCACCAATTCTCCTTGTTCTTGCGTCTAGATGCTTTGTGATGAGTAGTTTGCATGAGTTCTTTGACTAGCCCTAAGGGACTTCAGTCATTCTGGTCAACCGAATGAATTGACCACGGTGTTAAGTCGATTTGAGACCCTTAGTTTGGTAAGTCTTGGGGATTGACCAGTTGGACTTAGACTTAGTAGCATTGTGGCCTTTCGGCTTGTTCGGTTAGTCTTGGGGACTGACCAGTTGGGCTTGGTAATCTCGTAGCCTTTCTGCTTATTTGGTCAGTCTTGGGGACTGACTAGTTGGACTTGGTAGCATTGTGGCCTTTTGGCTTGTCTGGTCAGTCTTGGGAACCGACCAATTGGGCATTGTAGCCTCGTGGCTTTTCGGCTTGTCTGGTCGGCCTTGGGGACTGACCAGTTGGGCTTAGTTGCCTTGTGGCCTTTCGGCTTGTCTGGTCAGTCGTTGGGACTGATCAGTTGGGCTTAGTAGCCTTATGACCTTATGGCTTGTCTGGTTAGTCTTGGGGACGGACCAGTTGAGCTTAGTAGCCTTATGGCCTTGCGGCTTCTGGTCAGTCTTGGGGACTGACAACCAGTTGGGCTTAGTAGCCTTGTGGGCTTCCTGGTTGACTGGTTGACTCTTTTGAGTACCAGATCTCTGGCCTAAAATGCCCTGGGTTTCACTCTTGCATCATGATACCTGCGCATTCTCTGTTGATAGGTGGCTACCTCCATGACCGCTTGCAATCTTCTTTCTTCGAGTAAATCTAGGCTCACCTCCAGGGCCTCGTTGTTAGACTCCAGTTCGAAGTGTTCGACCCTAAGGCTGTGCAGACCTGTTTCCACAGGGATGACTGCTTCTGCTCCAAACGTTAAGGAAAAGGGGGTATGCCCCATTGCCCCCCTCTCGGTTGTTCTATAAGCCCAAAGAATGTTGGGAAGCTCCTCTGCCCGTAAGCCCTTTGCCTTTTCTAGCTTTGCCTTGATAATGTTGAACAAAGTCCTGTTGGGGGTGTTCTGGGGAAGAGAAGTGATGGCTGATCTGTAGGTTTGAACACATCTGTCGGAACTGCCCACCTCTGAATTGTTTCCTATTATCTGTGATGATTACCTTGGGTATCCCGAATCTAAAAATGATGTTCTTCCATAGGAAATTTTTTTATTTTTTGTTCAGTGATGGTGGCGACCGCTTCAGCCTCGGCCCACTTGGTGAAGTAGTCTACAGTCACCATCGCAAACTTGGTCTGGCCTTTCTCCAAAGGCAAAGCCCCTACTATGTTAATTCCCCATTGGGCGAAAAGCCAAGGGCTCTGGATGGGCGTCAGCTTCTTGGGCAGTTGCCTTGGGATGTTTAAAAACTTCTAGCACTTGTTATACTTCCTCATGAAATCTTGGGCATCCCTTTCCATCGTAGGCCAATAATAGGCTGCCCGGAGGATCTTCTTGGCCAGAGCTCTCCCTCCTGAGTGGTTGCCGTAGACCACTTCATGCACTTCTCTCATAATGTAATCAGCGTCTGTTTTTCCTGCATACCTAAGCCAGGGCAGGGCATGTCTCCTTTTATACAGAATACCGTTGATGAGGGCGTACCTATTGGCTCTGTACTGAATCCTTCTTGCCTCAATTTTGTCCATTGGTAAGGATCCACACTCCAAGTAGCTTCTGATTGGTGTTGCCCACTCCGCTGCTTGGACTTGTTCTACCACAAGTTAAGAGTTGCTGCGTAGCAGGATATGCTCTGCCCCCATTCGCCAAGCCATTCGGAGGCCAGCTATCAAGGCTTCGTATTTAGCCTCATTGTTGGAGGCGGGGAATTTGAACTTGACAGCATATTTGAGTTTGTGTCCTTCAGGGGTGACAAGGACAACCCCGGCCCCACTTTCTCTTTCAGTGGACAAGCCGTCAACATTGAGCACCCATTGGGGCTCCAGGGTGTTGTCAGTGGGGTTGGTTGCTGGGTGGGTGAATTCAGCGATGAAGTCTGTTATAGCCTGTCTCTTAATCACCAATCTTGGTCTGTACTGGATGTCGAATTGGCTGAGTTCTATGGACCATTTGACAAGTCTTCCCGAGGTCTCCGGCTTGTGGAGGATCTTCTTCAATGGCTAGTCTGTTAGGACAACTATAGTGTGGGCCTGGAAGTATGGCCTCAACTTCTGTGCTAAAGTTATGAGGGCGAGGGCCAGCAGCTCCATTTTGAGGTATCGCTCCTCGGCGCCCCTCAGGGCCCTACTTGTGTAATAGACAGGCTTTTGGACTCCTTTCTCTTGCCTGACCAGGGCTAAGCTCACTGTTGTGTTTGACACGGCGAGGTAAAGATAGAGTTCTTCACCTTCCACGGTTCAACTCAGTAGTGGTACTGAACCCAGATATCCTTTGAGTTGCTGGAAAGTCTGTTCACATTCGAGGGTCCACTCGAAAGCTTTACACAGAATTTTAAAGAAAGGAAGGCATTTATCTGTTGATCTGGAGATGAATCTGTTCAGCTCTGCTACTCTGCCAGCCAGTCTTTGAACTTCCTTGGTGGACGTTGGGGACTGCATGTCTAGTACTGCCCTGACTTTTTCGGAGTTAGCCTCTATCCCCCGGTTGGAAACCATGAACCCCAGAAATTTTCCAGATGCTACTCCAAAGGCACATTTGGTAGGGTTCAGCTTCATCTTATAGGTTTGCAAGTTCTTGAATGTCTCTTCCAAATCTATCAGGTGGTTGGTGGCTTGCTTGCTTTTTACTAGCATGTCATCTACGTAGACTTCCATGTTTCTTCCAATCTGATTACTGAACATGCGGTTGACGAGCCTCTGGTAAGTTGCTCTAGTAGCAGTACAGACCTCTGTCTGTCACAAACACCGTATTCTCCTGGTTATGCTCAACCATCTTTATCTGGTTGTAACCTGAGAAAGCATCCATGAAGGTTAGCATTTCATATCCAATCGTTGAGTCCACCAGCTAATCTATTATGGGTAATGGGAAGCTATCATTCAGACATGCCCTGTTTAGGTTAGTGAAGTCCACGCACATCCTCCATTTCCCGTTTGCCTTTTTGACCATCACCACATTGGATAGCCAAGCGGGGTACTGGGCCTCCTTTATGAAGCCGGCTCTGGTCAATTTCTCTACTTTATCGGCTATTACCTCGTTGAGCTCTGGGGCGAAGGTCCTCCTTTTCTGCCTGACTGGTTTTACCGTTGGGTTTATGTTTAGATGATGGGTAATAACCTGGTTATCGATACCCAACATGTTCACATGAGACCAGGCAAAAACATCGGCGTTTTGATTGAGGAAAGACCTCAATCCCTCTTTGAATTCCTCGGGGCTGTCGTTCCGATTTGTACTATCCTGGTCTGGTCTTGTCTTCAGACCATAACCTCCTCGATTTCTTCTACCGGTTCTCCCCTCCTGATCTCCTCTTCGTCTAAAACCTCCAACTCCTTAATCAGCATGGCCTCTTTGGTCTCCCCCCTGAGGGATGCCATATAACACTCTCTGGTGGTCTGCTGATCACCCTTGGCCTCCCCAACTCCTTGAGATGTGGGGAATTTGACCTTCAAGTGGTAGGTGGAAGGTATAGCTTTGAAATCGTTGAGGGCCGTTCTGCCCAAAATGATGTTGTAGGTTGAAGGGCAATCCACTACTAAGAATGTCACCATCTTAGTTGCTTGCTGGGGTGCAGTCCCTAGCGTTACTGGTAGGGCTATGGAGCCCAAAGGTGTAACTCTATCGCTAGTGAAGCCGACCAAGGGGGAATTGACTGGTTGTAACTTTTCCCTACCGACTTTCAACTACTCGAAGGCCTTTAGGAAGAGAACGTCTGCTGAGCTGCCACTGTCCACAAGGACCCTTTGGATCAAGAAGTTGGATACTACTGTTGATATGACCAAGGGGTGGTCGTGAGGTTGACATATAGACTTAGCCTCTTCATCAGTGAATGTGATGGGGTTATGCTTTGTCCTGGATTTTTTGGCTGACCAATCTATTGACATGACTTCCCTCTGGCTCCAGGCCTCCCTAGCCTGCCTTTTTCTTACGGACGAAGACTCTCCTCCACCTGTAAACCCTCCAAAGATGACCCTTATTTCACCCATGGGGTGCTGATTTTGCCTTTCCCTCTCTAGATTTCTTCGTTCGGCCTACCTTAGGGGGTTGGTCTCGCCTCTCGTCGCGTCTGCCCCCAGCTATGTATCTGCCTAATCTCCCTTGCTTGATCAGGTTCTCAACCTGCTGCTTAAGGTCATAACAGTCCTCCGTATCGTGGCCATGGTCTTGGGGGAATCGACACCACTTGTTAGTTAGCCTCTTTTCTGGTGGAGACCTCATCCGTCTTAGCTATCTCAGCGCTGTATCCCCCTTGATCTCGTAGAGCACTTGATCCAGAGAAGTATTTAGGGGGGTAAAATGCTGGTTGTACCTGGCTGGCTTAGTCCTATCGCTCTCTCCTCGTGGCTTCTGCTCTACTAGTCTAGGGGCTTTCACTGCCCTATCATCTTTCTTCTCCTCACTCATCCTCTTCTTGTCCCGGCTGGGGTTGGCGCTCTCTGGGTCTTCCTTGGCTTTGAGGGTATCTTTTGCGTTCATGTATTTTTCTATTTGGAGCATTAGCGCAGCCATGGTCTTGGGTGCCTCCTTTGCCAGGGAGAACAGGAACTTGGGTGTTCTGACGCCTGCGATGAAAGCTGCTACTGCCACCTTCTGATCTAGGTCATTCACATGGAGAGTCTCCTGGTTGAATCGAGTGACAAAATCGCGCAGGGTCTCCTTCTCGTGTTGCTTAGTGTTGAACAAGGAGGTGGATGCCCTCATCTGTCTCTGCCCTTTGATGTAATGGCTGACGAACAATCTGCTCAGGTCCATGAATTTATGGATCATTCCAGGGAAAAGCCTGTGGAACCAATTCCAGGCTGGGCCCTTAAGGGTGGTAGAAAATGCCCTGCACATAATCTCGTCAGGAATCGCCTGGAGGTCCATCAGGGCCTTACACGTCTCAAGGTGGTCTAGGGGATCTTTTGTGCCATCAAAGGACTCCAACGTGGGCATTTTAAACTTCGGGGGTAAAGGCCTCCTCATTATTGCTGGTGTGAAGGGCGTGTCTGTCCTGTTTACTTGCTCTTCTACCGTGCTGGGGCATTTCTCTTTTACAGTCGCAATTACTCCAGTCAGTTTGGCTTGCATTTCCTTCAACTGCTCATCCTACATTGGGTGAGTTTCACCAGTGTGCTCTAGGAGCACCACTGTCGCCGCCTTAGACCGGTGGATGTGGCTTTGGGCTTCGTCGGCATGGATTCTGGCCCTTCTCGGGGGAGGGTTCTCCCTAGGAAACACTGGGTCCTCTGCTCCCTCGCCAGTGTCGCCTTCTCGGTTCCTTGTCGCAAGTTGGTTTGTGGGCATCGGGGGGTCCTCTAGCAGTGGAGGATCCACCATCACCGGTGCCATCGGTGGCAGGGGCAATCTCCTCTCCAACTCTTGGTTCCGAGACTGGAGTTGGTTCATGGAAGCCATTATTTTGATGATTTGTTGCTCCAAGGCAGCGATTCTGGCGGTGCTTTGTTCCTCCATCGCTCCGTTTAGCCTAATTAATGCAACACCGGATTGGGTCAAGACCATGAAACAACTAAAGTGTCGTTCCCACTAACGGCTCCAACTGATGATGCAGTGAATTTGTACGTCCTTCCCAACCTCTGATGCAAACTGCTGGGGTGATGAATCCTCCTGCTTTGGACATCGGTGTGGTGCCTGCCAAAGACACTCCGATGTCAAAGTTAGGTTAGAGATAAATGGGCAAAGTAACAATGTTCAAGGGTTGATGTATCGTACCTTTTTGGAGATGATGACTGACCTTTTTATAGGAGTGTTGGCTTGGATTGTGGGCACCTTCATGGGAGGGCCAATCGTGTCCTCAAATTATGCATCCACAATCGTGGGGATGTATCGTGCCTTGATATTAGACTCCATGGATCATGCCCCTAGTTGTGGGGGAACCGTCCCAATCATGGAATCGTGGGGGCTGATCATCAGGCGAGAATCTCAGGGTGCCTTAATAGGGGTGTCAGGTGTATTGCTGGAGCTCTGCCATTTCAGGTCTGTTAGCAGACCTGGTCTGAAAAAAGTTTGGGAGTCCGGATCTAGAGACGTAGCCCAAGCTCATCTGGTCTGTCTATAGGGAGGTAGACCAGCTACACTTGTTATATTATCAACTCTAAAAGCCAACACTTGGCTTTGATATGTGAAACATTTTTTTTGGGTATAATTATAATTTTGAATAAATTTAACTTATTTGGTTGGCAGGTTTGATGGGCACATAAGTGTAACTCCACTTCTAGTTATATAAGTATAAAGGTGATTGTATCGCTGATATGTAATAAGCTTCCCCTTGAACTTGTGTACGTGCCCATGCCCATATTCTTCTTATTGTGAGTTAGTACTGCATTTATATGCAATTTGAGCTTGTCATGATTAAGTGGCCTTTGTGTTCAATTTGTTTTTGTTGTGATTTTGACCATATTTATTTAAGATTCCGAAAATTGTGTTAAAGTCGCGTGCCCCTTGCTTTAAGATTAGTAATTTTTAGCGCTGATATTACCCTTGAATAACAGGTACATTTTCTTGTTCGAGACAATAACAAAATCAAAATTTGAGATAACACAGGTAAAAGAGAGAGCAAAGGCTCCTTGTTATTATACAATACAAAAGAAGAGTACCAAAAGAGTACATGCCATTAGGAAAATATTATGCAGGACAAAGCAAAGAAAATTTCTATAAAGTTACAAGTGTAAGAGTAGTCAAGCAAGTTTCATATTATGACACAACTTTCATCAATCTAAATTACCGGAACAATTGTTAATAAAGTAATTAATTATAGAAGTTCACTTTTATAAATAATATTCACAAGACAAGATTAATTAATAAAAATTGAAAATGTGTAATAAAAAAATCAAACAATAATTTATTTTAATAAAATACGTGATTTGAAGATGAGTAATATGAAATTGATAAAATTAAATAATTTAAGAGATAGATATAGTGACAGATTGATTCTCTAGACTTTTGATTTCTTTACTTCTTAGAAAGAGAGAGAGTTATTAAAGGTTAAAACTTTTGACTTGCCTTATCTTGAAAAAAGTGATAATCATCAATATAGTGGTTTTAGGCATAAACTTTGTGATAAGTATCAATTTAGCTAATTAGTGTATTAAATTTTAGGCTCTTTTTCCTATCTAGTCTAGATCGGTTTATAAAAGAAAAACTGTAAAATTCATTCTACAATATAAATATAAAAAACAATATCCTAAAAAATTGAAATCCTAAAAAATCGAGGGCCTTAGGCGACTTCCTCATTCACCTTACACATGAGCCGGCCTCCGAAATGTTGCACTGCACTGTCATCTCTACAGTTGTAATTCAATTGAAGGAAGAACTATCGACTCACCATGTGTTATGCTGATGTTTTTGCAAGAAGATCAACACAAAATTTGGTCCATAAAAGACGGGCATTAGGTCTCGTGTTTGCAGTGGGATCCACAGATCCTTCACAAGATTTTCTATTCATGTTGAAACAACTTCTTCGAAATCCATGGCTCGATCAGCAATTCTGTGGATGCAACTAAGCCAGATTATTCTACAACTCACTCGTATTTGTTTTGTGAGTATTTGCAGATGATGGTTGCTTGTAGCCCATTTTGTGATCAAGAAAGAATATTGATAGTATCTATTTCTTTGTTTGCAATTCGTGATATGCGTCAGCACAAAAGGATTTTTTTTCCCTTAATAGAATTCCATTGGAACAAATCCACAAGGTGCCATGAATATTCTTACTGATTAGAAAGGGTAGGGCCTTGGAATGGCTTTGCGTTTTTGACCCGGCTGCTTTTCGATGACTTTGATTGCTGTCTCCATCGCTGATTTTTCCCAGTCCATATCCGTATAGATATATATATATATATATATCAGCACCCAAGAGAGTGCTAGTCATGTATGTAGATATATATTTCTCCTGTAAGAACCTTGAGCATGGCTGATTGTGAAGTGAAGTTGCTAGGGTATTGGGCAAGCCCCTATGCCCTCAGGGTTAAGTGGGCTTTGAAGCTGAAAGGAATTGAATACGAGTACATCGAAGAGGATCTCTCAAACAAGAGCGCCCTGCTTTTGCAGTGCAATCCTGTTCATAAACAGATTCCTGTCCTCGTACACGATGGAAAACCAGTGGCGGAGTCGCTTGTAATACTGGAATACATAGACGAAACATGGAAGGAAAACCCACTGCTCCCTCAAGATCCCCATGAAAGAGCCAAGGCACGATTCTGGGCCAAATTTTGCTGATGAAAAGGTAAGAGAAGCCTTATACCATCTTTGTTTTGACTGCTTCATTCGTACTTGTATAGGGGTGTACCAAGAACGAAAAAACTTAAGGATTGAACTAACTCGGCCTCCATCAGCCAGATTTTAAAATAATTTAACAGATAGACTTTGTTTTTGATTTTTTAAGTAGCACCTTTGAGACCCAAATAGGCCTGGGACTCGAGAGCCCATCTATTTATGGGTAGAAGTTTATGCACATATATGTCTTTAATCATTATTTGTTTTGTTTTGTGCATATGTATATATTTTTAACTCTCTGAGAAGTTGATATACAAAACTGAGTTTTTTTTTACAGAGATTTTTAAGTGAATAAATTAAAAGCTCACAAATAGGGACCCGAACTAATGCTCAGTTTGCTTTTGGGGTCAAAAAATCTAGCCAATAGATCAAGATTGGTTTGATTCTACATTTGGCACGGAGCGACTCAAACGAGGCATGCACACCTCGAGTACTTGGTAGTCCTATTCCTCCAGCTACCAAACAACCAACTACATGATTTAAATACATAGTTGATTGCTGTCTTTGATTGAGCATCAATAGCATGAAGGAAAAGTCTAATTGCAGTCGTGGTGTCAGTCGGGCTCCACCAACAGAAAAAGTCTAATTGCCTGGTGTTGGCTGGGCCCCACCAGCTATTGGTGGGACTCGACTGATGTGCATATCAGCCGACAGTTAAGTCACCATCATGACTGCAATTAGCAAAGCCATAGCAAGAATATACAACTGAGGATTATGTTCTCTTGCATTCCAAACGACATGTTGTTGGTGTGGCCTTTGATCCTAAGTTTCTAACTTCTCTGCCGAAACTAGTACACTTTTCCACATTGTTAACCCCCTAGTCCTCTTCATGCATTGCTTCCTCCCTTCGGTTGATCTCAAGTTTTTTTTTTTTAAATCAAATATAATAAATTAAAATCTAAAAAATAATGTTGGCCTCACCATTAGTTGTTAGTTGATGACTGTCACCTCAGTTGATGGGCCCAATTGAGATAACAACCATCAACCGGCAATTGATGATTAGTTGAGGTTGTAGGTAGCAGCCCTTGATCTAGGATGGGTGGCATATTGATAGGACAATGTAAAAGAAAAAAGTCATAATGCTTATAGAAATGTATTTTTATATGATTAATTTGAAAAAAATAAATAAATTATATTTTGTTGAATGACTAATTGTTAAAAGAAAATTACTTTAAAAATATATTAAATTTTAATAGTATAATTTATACAAGTCTATTCTTAGCGTATAACATGTAGCATCTCAAGTTTTTGTTCTCGTTTCACGTATCAAAACGATCTACACTTAGTTCCAACCATTTCAAGAGATGTTTGTATAGTTTTTAAAAGATAGTTACGAAGCACAAATATGCAATTTTTATGTGGAAAAGGATGCCAATGTGAATCTATATCCCATCTTCAAAGTTCAAACCCGCCACCATTAATCGTTGCTCTCTTTTTCAAGTGTGTGCCATCACTCGTGGCTGCGTTCACCAAGCAAGGAGAGGAGCAAGAGAAATCTGTGAAAGAAGCTCGAGAAAATCTCAAGGCTCTGGAGAGCGGTCTCGAGGGGAAGCGCTTCTTCGGAGGAGAAACAATAGGCTATGCCGACATCGCCACTGCCTGGATCGGATGCTGGGGTTCGATCGCCGGAGAAATTGTGGCCATCAAACTGATAGATGAAGAGACCATGCCTCTGCTCACTGCATGGTTCCAAGATGTTCTTGAAGCTCCCATTATCAAAGAATTACTGCCGCCACGGGACAAGTTGCTATCACACAGCAAAGAACGTTTCCACAAGACGCTGACGGCTGCTGCATCAACTTGAAGTTATACCAATATCAGCATATATACGGTTTATGTATGTCATCACCAGGTTTCAAATAAAACATGAAAACAAATGTTACCGAATCTTGTAATATATTCTGGTTTACGTTTTTGTAACAACAGCAATTACTAACGCTCTCGTGATGTTGTTCGTTTTGGATCTCGGACCGTCTTGGCTTCAAAACGAGTTGTTTCAACACCTTTATATATAGCACTTTCTTTGACGATGTGAGATCAAGACGCATAGTTTAAGAGCCAGTCCCCCTTTGCCCATAACTTGCCAAGCAAGGGTGGATGCATGTAGTGGACTCAAGATTTCGGTTAAAAGGGGGGTCAAGAAAAAAAAATTTGTTGAAATAAGGGTTAAAGATTTTTTATTTTTATTTTTTGGAAGATCAATACACTATATAGTATTCTAAATATTCAAAAATCTATTAGGGTAAAGTGAATTTAAAAACTTTAGAGGAGCCAATACACTATATTATATTCTAAATTTTCAAAAATCTATAACAGTATATAGAAAAATCTCCAAACCTTGGAAGGCTGTGGTCCCACTGGCCCCGGTTGAGTGCCCCTCAATTTTTTAACAATTTTACTTTTACCTATAACTTTAAAAATTTATTTCAATTTGCTCCCCCTAAAAAATTATAATTTCCCCCTACATTTTAAAAAACTCCTACTTTGACCTAAAATTTTAGAATGCCTCTTAATTTGCCTCCTCTAAAAATTTATGAATGCCCTTTTAAACATTAGTGTGCTTTAAAAATCCACACACACACACACACACACACACACACACACACATATATATATATATATATAATATAAGCTTATATAAATTATGCAAATATATGGAAGTAAATGACCTATTGTTGATTATGAAAAAAAAGAAAAACTATAGACCTTGTTTGGTTATGGTTCCATGTTCATTTTCCTTGTTTTATAAACAAAGATATTGAAATTCTTATTTTTTCTTCTTTTCATTTCCAAAAAATGGAACCATAAAATATAGCATCGCTTTCAATTTCGCATGAAAACAATTCTGGAAACTCATAAATAATTTTTTAATTCTTAGAACTGGTTGTTTTTGAAAGAATTACTAAAAATAAGTTTTGAAACTAGTTTATCAAACACGATAATAGTAAACAAATGCGGCCTTGGCGAATACTAGAAATAAATAAAAAAAACAATCAAAATTGTAATCAAACATGCCACTTACAATTTTTTTATTTTATTTACAAAATGACACTTTCAAAATTATGAGCCAAAATGTTAGTTATTTTGCTATGAAAGGATCACAAACAACTAAACCATTTTGTAAAAAAAAATTATATAGCATTACTCTGAAACAAAATTTTGAGTTGTGATTAATTATTGTCCCCTGAATAAGTTATGTGGGTTTGCCATTGCTGCCAAATATTAGTCCTTGCCCAAGTGCATGCAATCACTTGAATCTCACAATCCACCCTTGATGTTGTGTTTGGATAAAAAATTTGACAAGGAAAAAGAAAAAAAAATGATATAAAATTACATAGTATATTTTGATTATTAGAAAAAGTGAAGGATAAAAAAAAAAGAATTAAAGATTTGAATCTCTTGTTTTGTTCTATTTTCTCTGAATTTTTTTTTTACTCTTGATAAATTAGAATTTCAAATATAACATAAAGGCAATAAATCCTCGTGTTTGGATGAATCAGTACACTTCCGACTAGGTTTAGCGTTGATATTATTCTGTCCAGATAAAATTCGTATGGTGCAGTGTGACAAGCACAGCTACTGTTTTTGCTTACTCCTTGGAGGCATGGTTGTTAATAACATTTCGTACACGCCGGTCTGCAGAGAAACGGTATGGGAGAGCTGCTGCTCCGTTCCGGCTTTTGTTCCAGTTTTTTTCGGCTATTTGCGGTATATTCCGACGTTTCGTCAAATTTTTTTTCCGTTGCGGCGGTTGTACTTTCGTAGGGCATTTTTGTAATTAAAATCAGATTGAAACCTCTTTATAAAGTTAAAAAGCTGCATTATTATTGTGTCAGAGACATATCTATTCATTTCTAAGGGAAACCTTTCTCACTGCCACTATTACTGTGACCGTCACTTTCTATCTCTCCTCTCTCCTGTCTCTAACTTTTTCTGCCTTAATTACAGAGTTACACGGTTTCCCCTGTCTCTCTCTCATTCCTACGTATTATTTCTGTAATTGTCACATCTAATTCATTATTGGACTTCACTAACTTCTAACATATTTTTAAAATTTAAATTGTTGAATAACTTTGCTAGGATTGTTGTATTATTTCTGTAATAAGATTATTGATATTTTAATTACTATATATTATTTGTGTTATATTATGCACATCAAATTGAATAACTAAACATATATTTTTTTCATAAATATATATCTTCAATAAATCCAAAACAATATATTAAAATGTATCAATACGTATCGTACTAATAAAACAAACAATATATTGACCAATATAAAATTGACAACCACTTGTAGACATGCAGAAAAAAAGTCTCATCATCCATTTTTATTCATCCTTTTGTATCATTGTGAGGATGTCTTGAACTGGTCTTTTAGCTAAGGCACATGTTTAAAGCAATAATATTCTGAATTGGCAAAATAAGCAGAACAAAAATGACTAATTCAAGAATACTTGTTTAGAGTCTTTAGACCAATTAGTTTTTTTCAAACTTCTCAAATAATCAATCTACAGTAGTCAATCCAAAATATAAAACCACTTGACATTTATGGCCTGTTAGCATCACTAATACTGACTGTCCGTTGCTGTCATTAACTCTGATCTTCCTCCTTCGGTTTGACTCTGTTGTGAGGCCATGGCTGATGACGTGATTGGCTATATACATATAGAGAGAGTTATATATATATATATATATATATATAGATAGATAGATGCAAGACTGGCTCTAAATTTAGGCGAGCAAGGCGCTCACTTTAGGCTTCTAATTATTAAAGACTTTTAATTTTTAAAAATTTTATATGTTATAGTACAGGTTTATGTAATTTTTTAATCTTTTTTTTTACAAAAAAGCCTCATTTTGGATGAGAAAAAAAGTACTTGTTAGAAAAAGGAGATTCAAAATCAATTCCACTAATAAATCTGAGAAAAAACAATGCCAATTTAGCTAATAAATAAATTGAAATTCTAATTTTTTTTTCAAACCTTACGCGGTATAATTATGTCTCTACATAGTTTCTATAAAAAATGTCTCAGTCTAAATGAGAAAAAAAGACCCTATAAAAAGTAATCCCTAAATCAACTACACTAATTAACTTATATACAAAGCCGGTTCAACCCAAGAAAATGAAATATGCAAAAAAAATTGTGAAGGCTTAAAAGTTTTTAAATCTTGTCTGTTATAATTAAACTTCTATATAATTTCTACATCTTTTTTAAAATAAAATGTATCTTCCAAATAAAAAAAGGTCTAAGTAGAAGAAGGCTCAAAATTAGCATACTAGTAAATTTTAGAAAAAAAACATTAATTTTATTATAAAAAATTATTGTAAACTAAAAAAGTAAAAAGTCTTATTTAAATTTGCTTACCTTAGGCCTCCAATTGTCTTGAGTAGGCTTTGGATAGATGCCTGCTAAGCAAAAAATTAAATGGCTGAAGGAGTGAAACTGCTTGGGTTTTAGGCAAACCCTTTTGCCCTTAGGGTTTAGTTGGTTTTGAAACTCAAAGATATTCAATACGAGTACATTAAAGAAGATCTCCCCCACAGAAAGAGCTCCATGCTGTTGCAGCACAACCCTATTCATAAAAAAGTTCCAATTCTAGTTCACAATGGGAAAGCATTAGCAGAGTCAATAACGATCACTGAATACATTGATGAGACATGGAAGCAAAATCCTCTTCTCCCACAAGATCAAGGCCAATGCACATTTCTAGGCCAAATTTGCTGATGAGAAGGTAAGGAAGCAATTTACTCTTTTCGTGTTGAGAAACTATTACAGTTAGGATTTAACATGATTACATAATTCTAGTTTATTGGTTCATTATATCACAACAACATGATGATGTGTTGTGGTATCACGGTTGTAATTAATAGTTTCAACTTCTTGTGTATTTCTTGCCCTCCCAAATGGAAAAATTGGATATTGACACCATATCTCATTGCTATACGACTAGAATATTTATACAAAATAATAATGCGGTTGAAATTAAAAGCCATCGTCTTTACACAAACTTTATGGAAGAATCACATTTTCCTATCTAATCACTTGGTCCCTCTTTGGAGGCATTTCTAACCAAAATTACCAAGAGACGAGAAAAATCTTGTAACCACATTTCAATAGAAGGAAAAGAAGATTTGGTCCACTCTATTACATTTACTTCACAAGAAATAGAAATTTGTGATTTCAATCTGAGCAAGTAAGCCAAATTGTATTCCTGTGCAATTGCAAATCCTAGAAACCAGATCATTTTTCTCTTTTTAGTGTATGCTAGCAATCTTGGCTACATACCACAAGGCAGAAGAGGAGAAAGAGAAAGCAGCAAAAGAAGCTAGAGAAAATCTGAAGACACTAGATAGAGGACTCGAGGGGAAGCACTTCTTCGGAGGTGAAACCATAGGATTTGTGGACATTGCTACTGGTTGGATTGGACCTAAGTCACCTAATTCGCCCCTAGGGGGTGACGAACTGCGGACTGAATCATGGATTAGCGAATTTAGAGCAAAATCCAATCAAAGTGACGAGGAAATTGTGGAGGTAAAACTGATAGATGAAGAGAGCATTCCTCTGCTCAATGCCTGGTTCGAAAATTTCCTCGAAATCCCCATTGTTAAGGAATGTCTGCCGCCTCGAAACAAATTAATAGCACTCTATGAAGGCTTCTGCAAGATGTCGATGGCTGCTTCAACTTGAAAGCCTCACTCTCGAGCTGTGAACATGCATTCTTAAGAGTGCCTGCTTGATTATGTATGACTAATGTACTAATAAATAAATTAGGGTAAAATACACTTTGCACCCTTATATTTTACACCAAATTTTACTTCAAAATTTACACTTTTAATTGTAACAATTAAACTCCTATACTTCTAATTTGCTGCAATATCACCCTTTTGTAAGTTTTCGTTTGTACAATTGACGACCAGAAGCCCTGTGCGGCTCATGTGGTCCTTGTTAAAGGGCAATCATTTAGTTCCCAAACTTTTTTACAGTAATTTCTCACAAATTCCTTCTAAAATTTTTACAGCCATTATATGTATAAAAGAAATTAGGGTTGTAAAATACCTTCAAATTATCCCAAGTGAGGGAGGTTAAGGGCATTTAGGTGCCAAAATAATATGAGAATACATTTTTACTTTTGAAAAGGGTCACGTGAAACGTACATGTTTTTTTGGCAGTCAATTACATTAACAAAAGTTTATAAAAGATTGACATTGCAACAAATTAAAAGTACATGGACTTAATTATTATAATTGAAAGTGCAGATCCTGAAATGGGATTCGGTGTAAAGTGTAAGGGTACAAAGTGTATTTTATCCAATAAACTAATGTACTAATAAATAAACTATTTCAAATATATATATATATATATATGTGCATGAGTGCACCCAAGGATGGATGCACCATGAGACGAGAGGGGGCAACTGCCCCATTGACCTGATAACTTTTACTACTTTTAAATTTTTTTTATATATATTTATTTTACCCTAGGTTGTAAATATAGTGTATTAGCCTCACTAAACTTATTAACACTTACATTTGCCCCTACTAAATTGGCTAACTTATAGGCAAAAGACAAAGATTTACTAACACTTGCATTTTCTTTAGCTAAATTTTATTAATCCCTCATCATTTAGCCAATAAAATAACACAAACACAATCCTCCATCCTAATATTAAATTAAAATATTATTATGCATACTTTAATATTTTATTTGTCTATTGTAGAAAAAATTTCAAAATTTCAAATTTAAGCATTTTCATTCTATCTATCAATAACTTATGAATTGTGACCCAAACACTCAAAATTTCTTTTGGAATTTCATGCTATAAGTATTTATGGATTTTTTGATTTTGACACTAATTTTATCTATTGAGATTGCAATTGTGGGGGAACAGCCCACGGCCCAACCCAACGGGTGAGGCCCAATTTGTGCCAATTAAAGTTAGGCTGCTTGGCTGCCCAAATCAGAGTTAAGGGATAGTCCGACCCAAGCCGCCAACCTCCTTCCCGCCATGGCCCAAACCGCAAAAGGTGAGCCCAAATCGTTAGCGGTCTTCGAGCATTAAATGCAGAGTTGACTTGCATTAAATGCCTGAGCGGCTTCCCACGCGACGTCGACGTGCACGTCCGATTAGCCGGAATCCCCAGTGATGGTGAGCCAGACCCTGCAAGTGGTCAGGCGGCATCAATGATAATGCCTACCCAACAGGCCATGAGGGCCTGCTGGTAGGCCAAGGCCAAACACACTCCATCGATCACGCTATAAATATCCAAGGCATCGAGAGCCAAGTATGAACAACAAACTCCAAGTATACACAACTTTTATTCACTTCAAGTCTCAATTAAGCTTGCTAACTTAATCGTCGGAGTATGATCGGCCCACCAAGGGTTGACCCATTCTAACCTTCCTTTCTTGCATAGAGTTCGGACTCATCCACGTAGGCTTGAGAGTTCGGTCAGGCCTTCCCGAAAAATTCCACCTATAATTGGCGCTGTCTGTGGGAAAACTTAGAAAAACCATGAGCCTGAACGAACGAAGAGAAAGAAGAGAGAACCGCGATAGGAGAGGTAACAGAGCCTCCTCTAGCAAAGATCAGACTAACTCGGTGTTCTGCCAATCTACACCAGTAGATCGGCAACGAGGAAGAACACTAAGGTCGAAAATACAGACACCTGCTAAAAGCCACCAGGAAGCACTGGACGAAATGCAGAGGAATACAAACTATGTTAGGGACAGAAACTTCGCAGAAACCACCACTAGAATCTAGCCCCGTCACCCTCCAGTGGGCGAGTCTTAAGTGAAGACACATTCTGTGCGGCGGAGAGGGAAATTCAACGACGCAGCGAAGAGATTGCCAACCTCACCTCCCAAGTTCGGGTCATGAGGGAGGCATTCTCTGGAAGAAATGGGCATAGGAGAGAAAGGTCCCCTAACTAAGAACAAAGTATTGGCGGTAGGAACGATCCAGCACTGCAGTTAAGAGAGAGCTACACCTCTAGTACCGGGCATTGTAACAATAGGCGAACAGATCGGCAGAGGGATAGGAGTAAAACCCCACCAAATGATGAGCATGTGGAGGGCGCTCAACAGAAACAAGACTGGGATAAATGGTACAACGAGAAACAGGAGGATAGGAAGCAACAAACCAAGGAGTGCACGGCCCACAACCTGGTGAAGAAGGCCTTAGACCAAATCACATCCTCGCCATTCACAGAGGAGATCGAGTCCCACCCAATTTCTCGAAAATTCACCCCACCAAAGTTCACTCTATACGATGGGAAGACCGACCCGATTAACCATGCTCGGTATTACAAACAGCTGATGGTAGTGTGGTGTGGTGACCAAATGTTGATGTGTCGAATCTTTCCCTCAAGTTTAGAAAGTGTGGCCCTGTGATGGTTCGACAAGTTACCAGCTCAATCCTTGTCAAGCTGGAGGTAACTTGTCGAGCTGTTCACCGCTCGTTTCATAGCAAACAGCTTGCAGCCAAAGGAGATTGATTTCCTACTGACCCTACGAAGGAAGAAAGGGAAGGATTGTGGGCGTACGCACGACGCTACTGGGAGGCTTACAACGAAATTGACGAGTGCAGTGAACAACTGGCTGTGACTCAGTTCAAAATCGGTCTGCCCAAAGAGCATCGGTTGCCGCAGTCCTTGATGAAGAAGCATGCCCTCACTATACAGGAGTTGATGTTGAGAATTGAGCGCTATGCGCGATTGGATGAAGATTTGCCCCAGCTAAGTTCGGCAAATGTCGGCACTGTTGCCGACAAAATAAACAAGAAGAATGCCAAGAAACCCTGATCATAAGATACCAACCGGGGAAAAAAGGTGAACGAGGGGGTCTATACAGTCTTTAAGGACCCCATCTATAAAATCTTACCCCAAATCCGCGACAAGCCATTTTTCAAGTGGCCACCGAAGCTAGGAGGAGACCCGACAGCACGAGATCAGAAGAGATTTTGTTTCTACCACCGCGAGAAAGGGCACAAGACGGAGCAATGTCAGCATCTGAAAACCCATTTGGAAGATTTGGCCAAGGCTGGCCATCTCGACCAATTTTATTGACCGGGAAAAGACGAAGAAAGAAACTGAGCAACCGTGGTTGGAAGACACAACCCAGAAGGAGGTAGATGTGAGACCGATCTGAGTAATCAATGTGCTATATGGTTCAGCTGAGTTAGGAACTGTCAACCCACATAGATACTGGGCCGAGATACAGGAAGCTGCACACTTAAGGGAAGTAATGCAGATACAACCACCGAGCAAGAAAGTCAAGGTCGGCAAATTCCATACGTCTATTACCTTCACTGATGAAGATCTCGTGGGAGTACTGACTCCACATAATGACGCCTTGGTCGTAACACTGAGAATGGCGGATTGTGACATGAAAAGATTGCTCATTGACCAAGGAAATTCATCCGAAGTCATATACTACAGCCTGTTCAAGAAGCTGGAACTCAGGGAGTCCGACCTCCAGCCATCACTTAGCCCCCTGGTCGAATTCAGCTCAGATTCAGTTTGGCCCATGGGGAAGGTAACGGTTCCCGTAACTATTGGAGGAATCACATTACAAACAGAATTCCTGGTAGTTAACGTGCCCTCCCCTTACAATGCCATCATGGGATGGACTTGGTTACACCTCATGAAGGCCATTCCTTCGTCCTACCATTAACTGATTCGATTTCCGACCCCTGGTGGAGTAGGGGAGATAAAAGGAGATCAAGTAGCTGCCAAATAGTGCTTCCTAACAGCGTGCACAACCAAGACAAAGGCTGAGAATGTGCAAATGATGGAGTTGTGCGAAGACACCTCAACCATCGATGATGTGGGACAGACACTTGAGAATAAAGCCGTGGAAGACCTAAAGAAGATATACATTGATCAGCAGGGAGATAAGTACTTCGTCATCGGCACCTCTTTGTCCAAACGGGAGGAACAATCCTTGATTGAGTTATTGACAAGTTTCCTAGAAGTGTTCGGCTGGACACCTTATGACATGCCTAGGATTGACGCCAATATTGCCTGTCATTGGCTTAATGTTAACCCAAAGTGCCGACCTGTGGTCCAAAAAGGGAGAAGGGCGGCAACCTAGCATGGAGACACCGTTGTAGAAGAAACGGAAAAGCTTTTAGAAGCCGGGGCGATCCGAGAGATCAACTACCCAAGCTGGCTATCAAACACAGTGGTGGTGAAAAAGAAGGATGGCAAGTGGAGAGTCTGTGTGGACTTCACTGATCTCAATAAAGCATGCCCTAAGAACCCATTCCCCCTCCCCAGGATCGACCAACTCGTGGATGCAACAACTGGCTTTGGGAGGATGAGTTTCTTGGATGCTTACTGAGGGTACCACCAAATTCCCCTCCACCCTGACGACCAAGAGAAAACAACATTCATCACTCAAAGGGGTATCTACTGCTATAAGGTTATGACATTTGGTCTAAAGAACGCCGAGGCCACCTACCAGCGGTTGGTCACAAAAATATTTAAGAAGCAGCTCGGCAGTACCGTCAAGGTCTACATCGACGTTATGGTGGTAAAAAGCAAACTCAGTGACTCTCATCAGGCAGATCTAGAAGAGGTACTCCGCATCCTGAAGGAGTACAAAATGAGGCTAAATGCTTCAAAATGCGTTTTTAGAGTTGGCTCAGACAAATTCCTGGGGTTCTTGGTTACACATCAGGGCATTGAGATAGATCCGAGATAGATCAGTGCGATCCAGAGCGTTTAAGCCCTGAAAAATGCCAAAGAGGTACAAAAGCTGACTGGTATAGCCGCCGCCCTCAATAGGTTCATCAACCGATCATCAGACAAATGCTGACCATTCTTCCAGCTTATCAAGAAACGAGAACAATTCAAATGGACTCAAGAATGTGACTTAGCCCTCAGCGATCTGAAGAAATACTTGACCCAATCACCTTTGCTTTCCACCCCACTCCAGCATGAGGAACTCTTCCTCTACCTTGCGGTATCAGAACATGCAATCAGCGCCGTCCTACTCAGGCAACAGGACCGGCAGCAGTTGCCTGTCTACTATGTCAGCAAAACACTCCTCGGAGCATAAAGCAGGTATTTACCCCTAGAAAAATCAGCACTTGCACTGGTAGTGGCATCCCGAAAGTTGGTGCATTATTTCCGGGCTCACACCATTAACGTCCTCACGGACCACCAGCTTAAACCTCTTCTCAAAAGGGCCGACTCTGGAAGGTTGGCGAAATGGGCTGTGGAATTAGGGGAGTTCGATATCAAGTTCCAACCCAGATCGGCCGTGAATGGGCAGGTCCTTGCTGATTTCGTTGTCGAGTTCTCTGCTGAATTGCCACCACAAATCGAACAAGTCCCTGCCCAACCACACTATGACCTCCCTCTGGATATTTGGTAAAAAAGTGATCATTGGCAACTGTAAAAGCCTAATTTGGTTAGCATCATGCTTAAATTAATATCATGTTTATGGTGCATGATTATCTTTAATCAAGGTGCTTGTTTAGCAGGGTTTAATGAGGGCTTGCATTTGGGGGATTATCATATTTTTAAGCATGATTAGTGAGCTTAATTCATGATTGATTAGTTTAATTAATCTTCATACTTAGCTTATGTTAATCATGATGAATTTTCATAAGTGTGATTAATTATGTTAATCATGTAGATAAGAGGAGGATTAAGGAAGCAAGGATGTGCTAGGTGGAGGTTTAACCTTAAGACACCTAGGTGTGTGTTTCACTAATCTTGCTAGCAAGTGTGTGTGTGTGACATGTGGAATGATAGATACATTTTGTATCTATAATTGGCTTCAAGACAAGGGGAGGAGAGGGAAGAGAGGAGCTTGTGTAGTAGAATTGTTTGGCAAGAAAGAAAGTGAGAGAAAAGAGAGAAAAAGAAGAGGAAAAAAGGGAAGAGGAGAAATTTGAAGGGGAAGCTTGTGATTTCATTGTTGAAGGTGAGAGATCTTATATTGATGCTTTGTTTCATTGCATATTTGTTGATTATGTATGTTAACATATCAATTCATGCCATGAAAGTGAGAATTGAAGTGATGAAGGAGAAAAAGGGGTGAGGGCTTTTATGGTGAAAGTCTTAATTTATCTTGGTGAATATGTTATTGGTTGTCTTTAATCTTACTTCTAGCTTGGTATTGCATTTTTAGTCTTTGGTGAGCTTATGTGAAGTGTTGTGGTGGATTGGAGTGGAGAAACCTTGGGTTAGGAAGCCATTTCGAGCCATGTCCAGCAGATCTTGCTAAGGTCTCGCTACCTTCTCGCCCCAACGAACTTATCCAATAAGTCTCGCTACCTTCTCGCTGCAGTGAACTTATTTATCCAGTAAGTCTCGCTACCTTCTCGCTACCTTCTCGGCCCAACAAACTCTTTGTAACAGCTTTGACACTCTTTAGTAAAATGACCATTACTTTCTCTAGGAGACTCGGATTAATACACCGTTTGAAGTGTCGCAAAGTAGATTCATATATCTTTCTAGTGATATAAATTTGGTACTTTAAATCCTTGTGAATTATGAGACATTACAGTTTAAAGTTGACATTACATTGCATTGGGGAAGGGTTTAATATCCTATTGAATTCTAATGCATCATTGGTGTTCTAAATTACATGTTTGAGGTGTATAAGCTATAGTCATGCATTGGTTATGAATAATAACATCTATTTCATCAATTTTGATGTGATGGTGTTTAATAGGTGAAGAAGCGGATCAAAACACTCCGGTTCAACCAAAGGAGTGACTCGACAGTGTGTATAAGACAAGTATTAGGTGGGAATATAAGATGATCTTATTCATAATGCATTGAATAGTTTATTGTCTACATTGGTGGTGATTGTTTTGTTATGAGGTGATAATTACATACAATTCATACATTGTGTGCACACTTTGCATTGCATAGAGGAGGTTTAGCCGAGTGGGGGCTAACATAAGGTTTAGCCGAGTGGGGGCTAACCTAAAGGGTATCAATGTGGGATTTCCTTGATAACAAGTCATCGATATATTGGGCCAATGTTATCAAAATAGCGCGCACATATGTGGTGTATCATACATTGCTTCACAAGAGACATTGTTTTTATTGTTGTTGGTCTATTATCTATTGATGATTAATTTAGTAGATGTTTATCATTCCTTCTTTATGAGTTTGATTATCTTGTGAGCACGTTGATATATAACTCACACCCACACGATTGTTTTGCAGGAAGATGGGAGATGTCCAGTCCACTGCTGGTGTTGAGTTGGAGAGCTTCGAGAAGCTCTTTAGATGAGTTATTAGTTATGTACATTGTTGTACATTGTATTAAAGTCTTGTTGGAGTTTTGTTTATTTTGTGGTTTTATAAATATTCATAAGTATGGATTGAGAGTTCTATTAATCATGTATGTTGGAGGATTATGAGATGGTTTGTATTTCTTTAATATGATGGTACGTATTCCTATAAGATTTCAACCTTTCGCATTATGTTGAGGTTTCGCTGACAGGTAGGTGACCTGTGCGATCATGTTCATCCTAAGACAGCAATAATGACGCTTGTTTAGGAGTGGGTGTGACAGATTAGTATCAGAGCTGAGGTTTAATACCATAGTCCTATTATCAAATTTTTTAAGTCAAGGTTTACAACTAAGGCTATGTTGTGGAGTTGGTCTCTAGAGTTGTAGTGGATTGTAGAGTGTTATTTGTGTCAGTTTGAGTTAGTAGGCTTATGTGAGTCATATATGTATTGCGTACTAATCTTAAATTGATGCAGTGAGAATGGCTCAAAGAGATTCACCGAGGAGAGCCGAGGAGGAAGCCTCGTCAGCTCCAGTTCAGGGGCAAAGACGATGGGGAGAGGGTGTTCAGAATCCACCAGATGCAGCCGATAAAGTGGCAAATGTTTTAGCTCAATACATTGAATATCAGTCCATGAGACCAATGCAGAGGACTAGTACATTGCATGAACAGTTCATGAAACTGAATCCTCTAGAGTTCACCGGGGCAATTGATTCATTGGTGGCAGAGGAGTGGTTGAAGAAATTAGAGGCAATCTTTGAGGTAATAGTTGTGACTGATGAACAAAAACTAATGTTGGCTGCATTCATGTTGAAAGGTGAAGCTCGAAATTGGTGAGAGGCAATGAGACGAATGATGGGTTCCTAGGGTAGTGGAGTACCAATTATGTGGCAGCAATTTATAGAGGTATTTAATGAGTAGTACTTTCCACTTATTTACAAATATCAGAAAGAAAAGGAGTTTATCTCTCTGAAACAGGGAATGATGACTGTGTCTGAGTATGAAGAACAATTTACAGCTTTATCACGATTTGCACTTGACTTAGTACACACTGAGGATGCTAAATGCAGGAGATTCCAACAGGGGTTACAGTTAAGTGTACGATCTCAAATTTCAACTCTTGAGATGGTAAGGTATGCTGGCTTGGTGAATAAAGCAAAAATTGTGGAGCAGGATGTAAAAGAATTGTCTGGTAGAAGAGAACAATTTAAAAAGGGAAAGTTTGATGTAGGGGTTGGAATGTCAGGCCAGAAATTACTAGAATCTGTAAGATATGGTGGACAAGGAAGATCATAATCAAGTCAAAGAACAGGGAGTCCCAGATTTGGAAATCCAAGGGGTCGCGGCTCTTGGAGACCTCCGGTGAGACCTTTAAGTTTAGAAATTTTTGGTGGCAGAATGGGAGGAGTTACTTGTTATAGGTGTGGAGCAGATGGCTATATTATTAGGGATTGTCTAATGTCTTGGAGTTATAAATGCTATCAGTGTGGACAAAAGGGTCACATAGCAAAACATTGTACTTAGGGCTTTGCGGCAACCTCCTCTGTGGGTAGTGTGGCTGGTGGTGGAAGAGGGACGACTAGGAGTGCACAACTTGGACGTGGGACTACTTCTGAACCACGGACTCAGGCACGAATATATGCTATGACCCAGCGGGATGCTCAGGCTACACCTACGGTAGTGACATGTATGATATCTGTGGCTGATAAGGATACTTACATACTGTTAGATCCTAGATCTACCCACTCTTTTGTTTTCATTGCATTTAGTGAATATCTATATAGACCACATACATTTATGGCACAATATTTACTTGTTTCTACACCTGTGGGGGATGTGGTGTTAGTGGAAGTGGTGTATAAAGATTGTGTGTTAAAAATTGGGGAGAAAGAGTTGAATGTGGATTTGATTCCTTTAACAATCCATGATTTTGATATGATATTGGGTATAGACTGGCTATCATCTTATCATGCTTCCATTGACTGTTTCAAGTGCCAAATGAATCAGAGTTTAGATTTCAAGGTGAACGAGATGTAGTTCCAACTTGTTTAATATCAGCTTTAGAAGCTAGAAAATTATTACAGAAAGGATGTGAAGGGTACTTAGCTCATGTGATTGATAGTACTAAAGCAGAATTGAAACTGTCAGATCTTCCTGTAGTTCAAGACTTTGTGGATGTATTTCCAAATGAGCTACTAGAGATTGTGCTTGATAGGGAGGTGGAGTTCTCTATTGAATTATTACCGGGAACTACTCCAATTTCTATTACATCTTATAGAATGGCACCAGCAGACTTAAAAGAATTGAAAACTCAATTGCAAGATTTGTTAGATCGGGGGTTCATTCAACCTAGTGTGTCACCGTGGGGAGCTCCTGTGTTATTCGTAAAGAAGAAAGATGGAACCATGAGGCTATGTATTGATTATTGGCAATTGAATTAAGTTACAGTTAAAAATAAACATCCTTTGCCACGTATTGATGACTTGTTTGATCAATTGCAAGGGGCTAAGGTCTTTTCAAAGATTGATTTGAGATCCGGTTATCATCAACTGAAGGTGAAAGACAGTGATGTTCCAAAACTGCTTTCCAAATGCGGTATGAACACTATGAGTTCTTAGTGATGCCGTTTGGAGTGACTAATGCTCTAGCTATTTTCATGGACTTGATGAATCGGGTATTTCAGCCTTTTCTCGATTCATTTGTTATTGTATTCATTGATGACATCCTAGTTTATTCACACAGTAAGGAGGAACATGAAGAGCATTTAAGACTTGTTTTACAAACTTTGTGGGATAAACAGTTATACGCTAAATTCAGTAAATGTGAGTTTTGGCTTGATAGGGTGGTATTTTTGGGACATGTGATTTTTTATGAAGGAATTTGTGTTGATCCAAAGAATATTGAAGCTATAATGAACTGGGAGCAGCCGAAGAATGTGTTTGAAATCAGAAGTTTCTTGGGATTAACAGGATATTACAAACGGTTTATTCAAGGATTCTCATCTATCACTGTACCGTTAACTAAATTGACATGGAAGGATGTAAAATTTGAATGGACTGATGATTGTGAACGTAGTTTCCAAGAACTGAAGATAAAATTGACTATAGCTCCTGTGTTAACCATTCTTTTAGGGAAAGGAGACTTTGTGATTTATAGTGATGCTTCTCATCAAGGTCTGGGCTGTGTGTTAATGCAAAGAGGCAGAGTTGTTGCCTATGCTTCTAGGCAATTGAAGACTCACGAGAAGAATTATCCTATTCATGATTTGGAACTAGCAGTAGTGGTGTTTGCCTTGAAATTATAGAGACACTATCTATATGGTGAGCCGTATGAGATATTTACAGATCATCAAAGTTTGAAGTATTTGTTTACCCAAAGAGATCTAAATGCAAGACAACGGAGGTGGATGGAATTGATCAAAGATTATGAGTGTGTCATCCATTATCACTCGGGAAGAGCTAATGTGGTAGCAAATGCTCTGAGTCGACAAGCTTCCGGGAGATTATCATGTATTCAATGTTGCCAGGCAGAATTGTTTGCAGAGTTAGCTTCTTTGGGGGTGGAGTTTGAAATGATAAGAATTAATGCAGTGTTAGCACAACTCCGGGTAAGACCATTGTTATTTGATCAAATCCAGGAACTACAACTTCAAGATCCACAATTGGAGAAAATCAGGAAGCAAGTGAAAGAAGGGGTAAAAACTTATTTTCCCATTCATGCTAATGGTACTATAATGTTTGGGACCCGTTCTTGTGTACCAAGCAAACAAGCTTTGAAAAATGAGATTTTGGAGGAGGCATATCAATCTTTGTATGCTATGCATCCGGGAAGTATAAAAATGTATCGTGATCTTCGGGAAGTGTATTGGTGGCCTAGCATGAAGAGAGAAATTATAGAGTTTGTAGCTAAATGTTTGACTTGTCAACAAGTAAAAGTAGAACATCAGAAGCTGGTAGGTTTATTGCAAGCTCTTCCTATTCCACAATGGAAGTGGGAGCACATTACTATGGACTTTGTGGTGGGATTACCCAGAACTCCAAGTGGATTCGATTCTATTTGGGTAATTGTTGATAGGTTAACTAAATCAGCTCATTCTTATCAGTTAAGACTACCTATGCTCTTGATAGGTATGCTAAATTATATGTTGATGAAATTGTGAGATTGCATGGAGCTCCAGTGTCTATAGTTGCAGACAGAGATCCAAGATTCACTTTTAGATTTTGGCCTAGTTTGCAGGAAGCTTTGGGTACTACTTTGAAATTTAGTACATCATTTCATTCTCAAACTGATGGGCAATCAGAGAGAACTATTCAAACTTTAGAGGATATGTTGAGAGCTTGTGTATTAGATTTCAAAGGCAATTGGGAGGATCATCTAGCTTTAATGGAATTTGCGTATAATAATAGTTATCAATCCAGCATTGGGATGACTCCATTTGAAGCTTTGTATATGCGTCGGTGTAGAACTCCAGTGTATTGGAGTGAGGTGGGAGAGAGACAAATATTTGGTCCGGAGATGATTCAAAATAAAACTAAAAAGATTAAGGTAATTTAAGAGTATTTAAAGATAGCACAAAGCAGGCAGAAAAGCTATGCGGATAATAGAAGAAGAGAACTAGAATTTCAGGTGGGTGATCAAGTGTTTTTGAAAGTATCTCCATGGAAGGGTATCTTGAGATTTGGGAAGAAAGGAAAGTTGAGTCCAAGGTACATTGGACCCTATACTATTGTGGAAAGAGTTGGCATTACTGCTTACCGACTCGATTTGCCTCCGGGAATGTCTAAGTTACATGATGTCTTTCATATTTCCATGTTAAAAAAATATATACCGGATCCTTCTCATGTGTTAACTCAACAACCATTAGAGTTGGAAGATGATTTGAGTTATGTTGAAGAACCTGTTCAGATACTAGACCGTAGAGAACAAGTTCTGCGCAACAAGGTGATACCACTTGTGAAAGTGTTATGGAGGAGTCATACAGTAGAAGAGGCCACATGGGAGAATGAGGAGTCAATAAAGAATCAATATCCGTATCTATTCTAGTTCGGTAAATGAATTTCGGGATGAAATTCTTAAGGGAGGGAAGAATTGTAAAACCCTAATTTGGTTAGCATCATGCTTAACTTAATATCATGTTTATGGTGCATGATTATCTTTAATCAAGGTACTTGTTTAGTAGGGTTTAATGAGGGTTTGCATTTGGGGGATTATCATATTTTTAAGCATGATTAGTGAGCTTAATTCATGATTGATTAGTTTAATTAATCTTTATGCTTAGCTTATGTTAATCATGATGAATTTTCATAAGTGTGATTAATTATGTTAATCATGTAGATAAGAGGAGGATTAAGGAAGCAAGGATATGCTAGGTGGAGGTTTAACCTTAAGACACCTAGGTGTGTGTTTCACTAATCTTGCTAGCAAGTGTGTGTGTGTGACATGTGGAATGATAGATATATTTTGTATCTATAATTGGCTTCAAGACAAAGGGAGGAGAGGGAAGAGAGGAGCTTGTGTAGTAGAATTGTTTGGCAAGAAAGAAAGTGAGAGAAAAGAGAGAAAAAGAAGAGGAAAAAAGGGAAGAGGAGAAATTTGAAGGGGAAGCTTGTGATTTTATTATTGAAGGTGAGAGATCTTATATTGATGCTTTGTTTCATTGCATATTTGTTGATTATGTATGTTAACATATCAATTCATGCCATGAAAGTGAGAATTGAAGTGATGGAAGAGAAAAAGGGGTGAGGGCTTTTATGGTGGAAGTCTTAATTTATCTTGGTGAATATGTTATTGGTTGTCTTTAATCTTACTTCTAGCTTGGTATTGCATTTTCAGTCTTTGGTGAGCTTATGTGAAGTGTTGTGGTGGATTGGAGTGGAGAAACCTTGGGTTAGGAAGCCATTTCGAGCCATGTCCAGCAGATCTCGCTAAGGTCTCGCTACCTTCTCGCCCCAGCGAACTTATCTAGTAAGTCTTGCTACCTTCTCGCTGCAGTGAACTTATTTATCCAGTAAGTCTCGCTACCTTCTCGGCCCAACGAACTCTTTGTAACGGCTTTGACACTCTTTAGTAAAATGACCATAACTTTCTCTAGGAGACTCGGATTGATGCACCGCTTGAAATGTCAGAAAGTAGATTCATATATCTTTCTAGTGATATAAATTTGGTACTTTAAATCCTTGTGAATTATGAGACATTGCAGTTTAAAGTTGACATTACATTGCATTGGGGAAGGGTTTAATATCCTATTGAGTTCTAATGCATCATTGGTGTTCTAAATTACATGTTTGAGGTATATAAGTTATATTCATGCATTGGTTATGAATTGTAACATCTATTTCATCAATTTTGATGTGATGGTGTTTAATAGGTGAAGAAGCGGATCAAAACACTCTGGTTCAACCAAAGGAGTGACTCGACAGTGTGTATAAGACAAGTATCAGGTGGGAATATAAGATGATCTTATTCATAATGCATTGAATGGTTTATTGTCTACATTGGTGGTGATTGTTTGATTATGAGGTGATAATTGCATACAATTCATACATTCTGTGCACACTTTGCATTGCATAGAGGAAGTTTAGCCGAGTGGGGGCTAACCTAAAGGGTATCGATGTGGGATATCCTTGATAATAAGCCATCGATATATTGGGCCAATGTTATCAAAATAGCGTGCACATATATGGTGTATCATACATTACATCACAAGAGGCATTGTTTTTACTGTTGTTGATGTATTATCTATTGATGATTAATTCGGTGGATGTTTATCATTTCTTCTTCATGAGTTTGATTATCTTGTAAGCACATTGATATATAGCTCACACTCACACAGATTGTTTTGCAGGAAGATGGGAGATGTCCAGTCCACTGTTGGTGTTGAGTTGGAGAGCTTCGAGAAGCTCTTTAAATGAGTTATTAGTCATGTACATTGTTATACAATGTATTAAAGTCTTGTTGGAGTTTTGTTTATTTTGTGGTTTTGTAAATATTCATAAGTGTGGATTGAGAGTTCTCTTAATCATGTATTTTGGAGGATTATGAGATGGTTTGTATTTCTTTAATATGATGGTACATATTCCTATAAAATTTCTACCTTTGGGATTATGTTGAGGTTTCGCTGACAGGTAGGTAACCTGTGCGATCATGTTCATCCTAAGACGGTGTTAATGACGCTTGTTTAGGAGTGGGCGTGACAACAACTCTACATCGATGGAGCTTCCAATGACTGGGGGACAGGATCGGGCATAGTGCTCATTACACCAGATGGTTTAAACATCAAACAAGCCATCAAGCTCGAGTTCGCTGCCTCCAACAATGAGTCTGAATACGAGGCCTTGCTCGCCAGAATACGCCGAGCCATTGAACTCAAAATTCTTGAGATCGTCATTTATTCGGACTCCCTGCTTGTTGTCAACTAGATTACGGGAGAATACGCACAAAGAATGATAGAATGACGCAGTACCTGGCCAAAGCCAAGGAAGTACTCAGCCAATTCGACAGTTACAAACTTTAAAAGATCAACCGGGACAACAACTCACATGCGAATGCTTTGGCGACATTAGCAATAGCTCTGAAGTCGGGGTAAAAAAGGACTATCAACGTAGAAACCCTGGCCAGGCCTAGTATCTTTCAGGAGGAAGAGCAAGCCCTGGCTGTAGAACGGTTGGGACCATCCTGGATGGACCCAATTATCTCCTACCTCGATAGAGACGAACTGCCAGAAGACAAGAATGAAGCTTGGCGAATCAAACACGTAACTCTCAGATATTGGCTGTTACCAAGTAAGGAGCTTTACTGACGTTCCTTCACGGGTCCATACTTGCACTGCGTCCATCCAAACAAAGTGCAAGGCGTTCTGTTCGAAATCTATAAAGGAATATGAGGAAGCCATGTTAGTGGAAGATCGGTAGCGCACCGAGCTATCTCACAAGGATACTGGTCGCCCTACATGCGGAAAGATGCAACCCAATACGTTTTAAAGTGTGACAAGTGTCAGAGGTACTTTCCCATCATCCACTAGCCAGCTGAAGATTTAATAATCATTACCAGTTCGTGGCCTTTCGCTCAGTGAGGACTGGACATAGTTAGACCTTTGCCTCGAGCTCCGGGCAATAAAAAGTTTCTCATCGTGGCAACCGACTACTTCACTAAATGGGTAGAAGCGGAGCCTTTGTCAACCATCAGAGAATTCGACGTTAAAAGGTTCGCATGGAAAAGCATAGTGACAAGATTCGGGGTTCTTAGTGCCATTGTTTCAGATAATGGCACCTGGTTCGATGGTAATATGTTTAGATCATTTTATGAAGGACTTGGGATCAAGAACTATTACTCAACACCAGCCTATCCCCAATGCAACGGGCAGGCTGAAATTTTAAACAAAACTATGCTTAACGGAATCAAAAAGCAACTGGAAAAGGCCAAAGGGAAGCGGACGGAAGAACTACCCAGCGTTCTGTGGTCTTATAGAACGACCCCAAGGAGGTCTACCGACCAAACCCCGTTCTCTCTGGCATACGGGGTGGAAGCAATCATTCCTTTGGAGGTAGGGCCACCAACTATCAGATCGGCAGCCTTCAACACAGGGCTCAATGACCAGACGCTGGCAAAGGATTTGGATCTCGCTGAAGAAACAAGAGAAGCTGCCTTGATCAGACTTACAGAACATCAGCGACAGTTAAGACGCTCCTACAACAAACGGGTTCGTCTGAGAAACTTTGTTCAAGGTGACCTAGTCTTAAGAAAAGTATTGGGTACAATTAAGAACGCAGCAGATGGCAAGCTTGGCCCCAACTGGTAAGGCCCCTACAGAGTGACGTCCTAGGTCGACGTTGGCGCATATCGGTTGGAGATTGTTGAAGAAGGAAGACAGTTGCCTTGACCCTGGAACGCAAACAACTTGAAGAAATTCTACCAGTAGTGTAGAATCCCATACAATGTAACAACTCAACAAATGTGTAAAAATTTTATGAGATCAATGGAAAATGAAGTTGTTCAAAAAAAAAATCAACTCTAAGCACTCAGGGAATCCACAAAAACCAAGTGTAAAAACTTGGTCCTGTCTAAGTTGGACATGTCGGCCAAAGAAGGCCATAAAAACCAAGTGTAAAAACTTGGTCCTGTCCAAGTTGGACAGGTCTAAGCACCCCATTTTTGCTCGCTCGGCAATCTTTGGCCTGACCGGATTCGGTTTCCAACATCATAACACATGCAGGCTCAAGACGAGCCTTTCAATCTCCAATCCAGTCAACTGGTGGCTTCTCGGGTCCACGAGGACCCGCTGGAGCCATAAGCACCATCATTCCAGGCAGCTTTCCAGACCGGGCGGTCTCAGAAGCCAACGCCATCCAGGTAGCTTCCCGGGATCGGGCGATCTCGGGGACCAACACTTCATCAAATTTCAGATGGTTCACTTCTGGCTCCTACTAGCCCGCCAACATAGAATGTCCGTCATTTGGTAGGTCTCCGAGACCGGGCGTTCTCAGAGACCAACACCACCCTTCTAAGTAGCTTTCCGAGACCAGGCATTCTCAGGAACTAACACCACCCCTACAGGTAGTTCCCCAAGAACAGGAGTTCTTAGAGACCAATACCACACTGGTAGTTTTTCGAGACCAGGAGGTCTCGGGAACCAACACCTAGGTCAACACCGGCACCTACTAACTCGACATGGTGAAAAATGACCAAACCTGTCCCTTGGGCCTCCAGGCACAGTTTGGGAAAGTTCAAAATCCCTCAAAACGATAAGTCTATCCTCCAAAATGTTGTTAAACTATTTAGGCGTCCCCAGCACGCCATTTGGTTAGACTCCGGTCCTATTCTAGCTCACTCTAGTAAAAATGATCGTTTTGCCCTTGAACGCCTCAACACTGCACAAACCCCGCCGAACGGTGAAAGACTCTCCCAAAACCACCCTTGAACAACCCTACACACCTAACACAACGCACCAAAACATTCCTGATCATTTCCAGCCAACCCTTGTCAAAATGACCGTTTTGCCCCTAGAAGCCCAAATATGCCCCGAAACAGCACCGGCCTTAGGATTTCAAGCAGAGGGTTTCACCACACGCCCTTGTTTAACCTAAGGAGGACCCTACAACACTAAGCTCACACGACTCGACGAAAGTTCCCTAGAGTGTCTCGCAGATGCTCTGCCTAAATTGTCTTCTCCTTCGATTCCCTGGTTATAACGCACCGTCAACTGACTTGAGAAATGCGTAAATCTGAAAATTCTCAAAAGCTTGTCCATAGATCTTTCCATCGGTACAGTCCGGTTGAAAAGATCGCTTCCCGAAGGCCTTGATCATGCGGTACGAACATGGCTACTTTCGAACACCCACGGAGCGTATCACAGACGCTCCGTAAAATTGCCCTTTTGTGCACATTTCTCAAGACGATATCTCACACTTCCAAACATAATTCAAACTTCCTGAAAACATGAAAGTCCATCGCAAGCCCTGGGAGAACATCCCGAGTGCGATCGATTCCCCGAAACCTTTTTGATTGACTCAATTATCGAGGCAAAGTTTAGACGAACCTTCCCGGTGATGGAGCGTATGCTACATGCGCTCAAATTTTAATCAGATCGACCAACTTTAGATGAACAGTCGAGATTTAACCAATACATAAGGTGTCACGTGTCATTCTGGCAATGGAACAGTACCTGCGCATGTCCTACATGCGCAAGGCCAAATTTTGGCCAGGCGCTTGTAGCACATGCGCCAGGCCTCTTCCAGATTGCCTATAAATAGAGGCCTGCCCCCTTGTATATTCTAGGTCCGAAATTGATGCGAAGTTCTGCTGAAATCACTCCAGAAACTCGAATCCTTACATATATTCCACCCCTCCAACACTTAGGCTAGATTCTATCTCTCTCAAGCCTATACACTTTATATACAAGGCCTCATACACACTTACACACTTCACTCTAGCCTCTCAAGCCCTCTTGAAGTCACTCAAGTTCCAATTAAGACATCCATTGAAGACTACAAGTGTGGTGAAGGCAAAAGGTGGTATCTCTTTTACATTTGTGCTCTCCCCCACTCTTCTCTTCTCCCTCCTAGCCTACTTAAGCTATTCTCTATTTTAATCCCTATCTTCAACCCCCCCTTCTTGCATGCTTGAGCCAAGAGGGCTCTTAGATCATGCTTAGAGGAAAGCAAGTGAGAACCACTGTGTAGGGGGACCTCTCACTAGCCTACTTTAAGATGGTATGGCCTAGGAGCCCCTTGTTTATGTGGTGTAGCCTAAAAGCCTTGTATGTGATTCATGACCTCTTGCATATTACTATTTTGATCATCTCTTGTGTGCTTGGCTTCATTTTATGCTTATTGTCATGTTCCACAATGCTTACATTATTCTTAATTTTATGCCATTTTCAAGTTCTACATTTCTTTTAAAAATTGTTCCAAGAGTTGGCCCCTTGAAGTTTAGGATGGGATTTTAGAATTTTGCCTTAGAAGACCTCTTACTAATCCCCTAACTTTCATTTTGGTATCATGACATTTTAATTTGCATAAGCGTTGCTTTCTAATTCTCTAATTTTCAAGATTTCCATTCTTTTAAGTGTAGTGGTTGGAATAGCCCCATGGAACCCTCTCTTGAGTGGTCTCCCTTTTGTTTGGCCATATGAACCCTTTCTTGATGGAATGGTCCCCTTGAAAAGTGGTTTTCAAAATCCTTCTCAAAAGATAATTTTTAAAAATGCATTCTCTCCATCTTTGCATAAAAAATGATTTTTCAAAAATTGCAATCCTTATGTTGATTTTAGAAACCCCCACTCTTGTCAAGATAAAGGTTATAATGGCCATGAGGAAACCTTCCTTGGAATGGTCTCCAATCACCAACCATATAAACCATACTCTTGGCTAGAGTCAAAATTTTCATGGAAATGATATTCAAAAAGATTGCCAACCGAAGTCTATTGCCTAACATGTTTTGTTTTTCAAAACTTTTTCCAAAAGTGCATTAAACCAACTTTCAAAACCATTTTCCAATCCAATCATAGGCTAACTTGACCCTAGTTATCCAACCCTAGGTTAACTTGACTCTAGTTATCCAACCCTAAGTTAACTTGACCCTAGTTATCCAACCCTAGGTTAACTTGACCCTAGTTCACTCACCTTAGGTTAACTTAACCCTAATTAGCTAACCTTAAGTCACCTTAACTCTAGGTTAACCTAACCCAAGTTAGTGAACCTTAGGTCACCCTCAACCATAAGCTAACCCAACATAGGTTAATATATTTCAAGGTTCTAATTCTTGAATCCTTTTCTATATGATCATTTAATTTTAAACTATTCTCATAACCCATTTTTTCAAAACCTCCTACTCTCATGATTTCAAAAACCAATTCCATAAACTCTTCAAATGTCCTTACACTTTATCTTCAAGGTATTTCCAAAAATGTTTTCAAAAGGTCACAAACCTAAGGTGTCCTTAGCCCTCCCATGGTTAGGGATTCCAAGGACAAGTGATAAATCAAGAACAACCTCTAAGGTTGTCCATATTAGGATCTCAAACCCTTAGCCATTTCCAAAAACCATTTTCAAAAATTAATTCATCGAAACATTCTAAAATCATACCTCCAAGGTTTTCAAAACAAGACTTCAAAAACGCTTTCAAGTTTTCTTGAGACACGCCAAAGCACTTTTCCAAAACTCCCTTAAGTTGATCCAAAAACATTTTTAAAACACTCCACCATCCAATTTCAAGTCAAAACTTCTAAGACCATAAAGAGTCTTTAACCTCCAAGACCCCAAAGAGTCTTCAACTTCCAAGACCATAAAGAGTCTTCAACTTCCAAAGACCTCAAAGTATCTTAAACTTTTCCAAAGACCTCAAAGTGTCTTAAATTTTTCCAAAGACCTCAAAGTGTCTTAAACTTTTTCAAAGACCCAAAGTGTCTTTAAATATTCCAAAGGCCCTAATGCGTCTATTTTCCATCGGGCTCTTGCCCGAACTACGATTGACTTGATTCTTGCCAAATGAGATACGTAGGCAACTTAAAATGGTGCGGTCATAACTTTTATTTCAACTCCAATCCCTTTCTCAAAATTCTAATCAATTCAAAGTTTCTATTCCAAACTCTTTCAAAACCCCCATTATTTTCAAACTTTTTCCAAAAACTTGTATTATCCATCCGAAAAGTGATGACTAAACCCTTTTTTTCTAAAGTGAATATTAAGTGGACAATGGTAACCAGTTATTCTAGTGAGTGAACAAAAGGGTGTTTAGACATGTTGGTACCAAAAGGGCGGGGTAGGGTGATGATCTTAGGATATCTTCCCTATACGTAACCAACCCCCGAACCTTAGATTTCTGTTTTCAAAAGACCAAAATGGAGTTATTTTCAAAAAGGGCTTAAACATTTCAAAAGGTTACCAAACAACCTATTTTCCTAAAAAAGGCTTAAACATTTCAAAAGGTTACCAAACAACCTATTTTCCTAAAAACCCTCTTTTGAGAGAATTTTCAAAATCATTTTCAAAAACTCTGAGTTTAATCTTCGGATTAACACTTAGTCTTAGGTGTCCTAACTTACCTTAATCAAGTTAGGTGGCGACTCCCATTTTTCAAAAAAGGCCCTTAGTCAAACCAATTTTCTAACATAGTCGCACTTGTCCTTCTAGAAGGATGAGTTCTAGTGACAGAGTTTCGTGCTTTTTGTGTCCGAGCCGAAAGAACCTTGGACACCCAAAAATCGGTGCGCGACAGCTGGCGGCTCCACTGGAGAGACTTAGAGGGTTAGGCCATTAATATATCTCTTCACCCTTCACTCACCCGGAATCTCCGGTTACTTTGTCCAATTTCGTCCGCTCTTCAAATTTTTCAAGCCTTCAAAACAAACCTTATTTTTCAAAATGATTTTCAAATAAGTGTCAGCACTTACATCCATTGCTTACATTCATGCTCTTGCATTGGTCATCCATCTTACCTTGCATTGAGTTTTTTGAAAGTTTACTAACTCTTTGCATTTTTCTTTTGTAGGTGGACATTTGTTCACATTTCATTTCATATCTTATTTATTGTTATGTATGTGAATGAATGGATAGGATGTGATGTGTGTTGTTGGGTCCTTTCCTCTATTTTTCAAAAATTCCACACACACTTGGCGCTCTCACTTGCATTTGCATCTTACATGTATTACCTGGTTACTACCTTTCTAGATAGAAAGGGGGAACAGTATATTGACTGTGGGCGGATACTGTGTTAGTTTCTTAACCTACGGTCTCTTGATAGTTCCCCCGCTCGAAACACCAACCAAAGATGGAGTTCACCCTTTCGGGGGTGGACGCCGGAGGTTTGAAGGTTCAGGAACCGAGCTTTTTTAGGAAGCATTAGTAAACCCCTAACCTCATGCTCATGTAGCACCCTATGCATAGCCGAACCTCTGCCGGATTTATGACACACACGTCAATTTCAAAATCAAGGAGGAAAGGGTGACCGCTTTATTTTCCTTATAAATTTTGTCTAATCCCTACCATTATTCTTGCTATCTCTATGTACATGCAACATAACTACTCATGCATTTGGAACTCACTTCAAAGACAAGAGTTCTCAAAGTAACTCAAGTCATTGCATCTTTATACATCCAACCAACCCTTAGAGAAAGGCTCAAAGACCTTCTCGCCTAATTCAAGCCAACCCAAAACTCCTAAGGGTACCACGAGACCCTAAGGCCACGTTTGTTTGCTGGACTGGACAAGGAGTATCCGGATTAGTAGTCTCTGGACTCCCTAGCACCGGATACATTATCCCACTTAATGTATATATAACACGTTTGTTTTGTTACGGACTAAGTTCCGGACAAAGGACAATCTAGTCCTGACCTGCGTTTGTTTGTCAGGGAAATGGATTGGACAAATGAATAAATGACCAATATACCCCTTAACTTCTTGGGTAATTTACAATTATGTCATTTTGGCTTTAACCTGACCATTTTCATGTTTTTAAGGGAAAAATCATAAAATCATTTTTAAAAATTCATTTCTCTCACCAAAACTAATAACAAAATGTTATACTATTTTTACTAAAAAACTTCTCAAATGCCAAAAATGCAAACAGAGCAAAACCACAATTGGATGGGGATACAAAAAGGGAAAAAACAAATTTAACGTGGCCATGGTAGAGAACCAAACCTACCTGGTATTAGGCAATCTGATAGCACTTAACTAACCAAGATATGATAAAATTGTTTCAACCCATTACCATATTATAATAAAGCCTGGTAGTGCATATCATTACCAAATAAAAATAAAACAGAAACTAATACATGGAGTCATGCTCCCAAATTCTGATACTCCTAGAACCTGTTGATGGAGCCATGCTCTCAAAACCCAAAAAACTGTTCATGGAGGCTCCCAAAACCAAAAACCTGCTTACATGTATTTATAATATTGTCGCGCCCAGATTTTTCGCACTCGAGGAATACTCACCCAAGCGGGAAAAATGCTGTACTGTCTCGTTAGAACTCACCCTCCTAGAAGAATGAGTGCGACTAGGTTTGAATTGAAACCTGGTTTGAATAAAGGGCTTTTGAAAAAGATTCGGAGTCGCCACCTAACTTGATTAAGGTGAGTTAGGTCACCTAAAAACTAAGAATAATCCGAAGACTACACTTAGGGTTTTTGGAAAACGATTTGAAAATATCTCCTCGAGAGAGGGTTTTTAAGAAAACAGGTTGTTTGGCAACCTTTGGAAAACATTTGGCCCTTTTTTTTGAAAAATAACTCCTTTTGGTCTTTGAAAACAGTGATCTAGGTTAGGAGGTTGGTTACGTGTAGAGAAGACGCACTAAGCTATCACCCTACCCCGCCCTTTCGGTACCTACATGTCAATCTACCCTAGATTCACCTATGAGAGTCTTTAATTAACTATAGTTCAACCCCATTCACTTTGAAAAATTATGTTTGAAAACTAATTTAGCATGATGCATGATATGCAAGTGCAAGATGAAAGAATTGGAAAATAGAAATTGATTTGAAAAGAAATTGATTTGATTTGAAAATAGATTTGAAAAGATGAAATTGAAATTGGAAACTTTGAAAACTTGGAAATAGGAATTTGAAAATAGAAATTTTGAAATTGAAATTTGAGAATAGATTAGAATTTGAGATTTGAAAAGATTTTGAAAACCGCACCCATAAGGGTGGAATTGAAAGTTTGAAAAGTATTGTGACCGCACCTATGAAGGTTGCCTACGTATCCTTTTGGGGGAATTAGGTCAGTCGTAGTTCGGACTGGAGTCCGATTGAAAAGAGATTGATTTGAAGAGAGAGATTGGATTGGAAGAAAGAGATTGAATTGAAAATTGGATTTGATTTGAAATTAGGAGAGGAGATTGGAAATTGAAATTGAGAAGATTGGACTTGCTTTGGAAAGATTGATTTTGGAAAGACTTGGTTGTGGAAAGATGGAGGTTTAGGAAACCTAGACTTAGGAAAGATAGGAGACCTAGGAAAGACTTGAGATTAAGAAAGATTGGATTGGAATGTTGGATTTGGAATATTTGGAAACTTGGAATTTAGGAAAGATTTGGATTAGGAAAGTTTCGAATTAGGAAAGTGTTATTTTTGGAAAGTTTTGAAATGGGAAAGTATTGAATTTAGAAATGTTTTGAGTTTAGGAAAGTTTCATTTTTGGAAAGTTTTGGAGTTAGGAAAGTTTTGAATTAAGAAAGTTTTGAATTAAGAAAATTTCGAATTTAGAAATGTTTGAAAAAGGGAAGTTTTGATTTTAGAAAGCTTTGAAAAACAAGGAAGCTTTGAAAATAAGAAAGTTTCGTTTTAAGAAAGGTTCAGTTTAGGAAATGTTCGAATTAAGAAAGTTTTGAATTTAGAAAAGCCTTAGATTTAAGAAGATTTTGAAGTTTTGAAAAGTTTAGAGTTTAGAAAGATTTGGGTTTAGAAAGATTTAACTTAAGAAAGTTTTGAATTTAGGAAGCTTAGAATTTTAGAAAGATTTGAAATTTAAAAAGTTTAGGATTTAGAAAGTTTTAGAGTTTAGAAAGATTTAAGATTTTAGAAAATTTTAGAGTTTTAGAAAATCTTGAAATTAAGAAAGGTTTGAATTTAGGAAAGGTTTAAAAGCTTGAATTTAGAAAGTTAAGATTTGGAAAGGGGGTTGAATTAGGAAAGGGTTGAATTAGGAAAGATTTGAAAGTTGAGTTTTAAAATTTAGGAAAGATTTTTATGTTCAAGTTTTGGAAACTTAAGATTTAGGAAAGTGGAAGTTTAGGAAGGATTTGAATTAAGAAAAAAAAAAAAGTCGGATTAGGAAAGGATTGGATTTTGTTTCTAAAATGGAAGGTTTGATTTCGTTTCCAAAAACGGAGGATAGGATCTAGTTTCCTAAACAGAGAGATTGGATTTGGTTTCCTAAAGCAAATGTTTGATTTTGTTTCCTAAAGGGAAGATTTGATTTGGCAAGGATTTGGAAAGGGAGGTTTTAGAAACCCTAGATTTGAAAAACCATAGTTTTGACATAGAAAATAGGTTTTGAAAACATGTATATTTTTGATGTGAAAACATGAGGTTTTGGAAACCTAGGTTTGGGGCAAAGTTTGAAAAACCATGTTTTTGGAAAGAAAATTAGGGTTTCCTAATTGTGGGCTCTAGGGCTTGATTTGGGCTCTAAGGAAAGAGTTTTTGGAAAACGCGTTTTTGGAAACGAAGGTTTTCTAGAAGGGAATCCTAGGGAGGAGTTTTTGGAAAGTGAATTTGGAAAGAGAGTTTTTGGAAAGATTTTTGGAAATGAGTTTTTTGGAAAGTGTGTTTTTAGAAATGAAGATTTTAGAAGGAAAATCCTAGAGAGGAAATTTCTAGAAGGAAGATTTTGGGAAGAGAGTTTTTAGAAAGATCTTTGGGGAGTGTTTTTGGAAAGTGGATTTTGAAGAGAGCGTTTTGGAAAGGAGTTGAAAAATGAGAGTTTGAAAAATAGATTTTGGGAGGGAGTTTTTGAAAACAATTTTGAAAAGAAGAGCTTTAGGAAAGTATGTTGAAAAAGAGATTTTTAGGAAGAAATTTCTGAAGAGAGAGTTTTTGGAAAGTATAAAAACGTCTCACTTTCTTAAAGCGATTCTAACCATAAGAGGGCTAGAACCACTTTAGGAAAGCGGTTTTGAAAATATAGACCAAAAGGTCACTTTTAATATGACACTTTCCTAAAGCAACCCTAGCCATGGAAAGGCTAGAATCACCCTAGAATTGTGGTTTTGAAAACAAGTTTTGAAAAAGAGATTTTGATGCAATTTTGAAAAACAAGTTTGAAAACAGTTTTGAAAACAACTTTGAAAACGAATTTTGGAAGATGCAAGATTATGATATGCACAATGCAATTTGGGGTCGTGAACATACAAGGTTAAGGCTTCACCACATAATCAAGGGGGCCGGACCCACGTGGTCTTTGGTTAGACTAGAAGAAAGCCCCCGATACGGTGACTCTCCAATAGTCCAATCCTACACATGGACCGGGAATCCCCTTGTTTCAAGCATGCAAAGAAAGGGCGGGAAAGAGATGGGGGATTAAAATAGAGAAAACCCAAGTGGGTTGGAGAGAGAAGAGAGAGAGGGGAAGTGCAAAAAATTAAAGAGAAAACCTACCTTGTTTCTTGTTTATTTTGCACGCCGTGCAGTCTTCGATCTTCGGTCTTCGGTCTTGATCTTCACCTTCAGTCTTCAAGGATTGTCTTCAAGCTCTGGATGGCTGCTCTTCAAGTCTTCAGAGAGTGGTTGAAGGCTAGTGTATGAGTGTATGGGGGAGTGTATGAGTGTATAGGAGGCTAGGGTTTGTGTATAGTGGCTAGGGTTTGGGGAAAACCTAGGGAGGCTAGGGTTTTGGAGGTGCTCGAGCTCTGTGTATCGAAATATAGGATTTTTAAGTTAAGTTTGTAGACCCTTTTCACGTTGAACGAGGCTTTGTATTTATAGAGGGAAGACAAACCTGGCGCCTGTTGCAGTGGCGTCAGGCCAAATTCTACACTGGCGCCAGGCCATTTTTTGGCTTGGCGCCACTACTAGTGGCGCCAGCCAATTAGGAAAGATTTAAGGTCGGCAAGCAACGTATCTTTGACTAGATTTGGGCGCCTGTACTAGTGACTACCATGCAATTTTTAGCCTGGCTTCACTAGGAATGACTCCGGAAAGTCCGGGAATGATTTGGAGGAGCCGGGAATGACTCGGAAGGCCGGAAAGGAGCAGGAACACTTAAAATAGTTTCCTGGAGATATTTGACTTGAAAAATGAAGATTGGATGTGTCGGAAAGGTCGACCGAGCCTTTAGGGGCAAATGGTCAATCGGACTAAGAAACTACCGGGGCGAACTTGGATTGTCCCGAAAAAAGATTTGGGATCTGGAAACATTATTTAGAATGTTCCCAGAGGTTGCCGATTTGATTCCCAGAGGCGGCGTGGTCGGAAAAGGAGACCGGCCCACTAGGGGCAAAACGGTCATTTTGTACTGGGTTTGTCGGAACTGACTCGGAATGGTCCGGAAAGGTAAAGGAAGGTTGAGAATACTATAAAAAGTATTATCAGGACATTACCGGTTTGATACTCAAAGCCGGTATGGTCGAAGAAGGAGACCGGCCCTCCAGGGGCAAAACGATCATTTTGTACCGGGTTGGCCGGAACTGACTTGGAATGATCCGGAAAGAGAAGGGGAGGTTGAGAACACTATAAAAAGTATTCTCAGGAGGTTACCGGTTTGATACCCAGAGCCGGTGTGGTTCTCGGGGCGTTTGGATGCCTAGGGGCAAAATGGTCATCCTGACCGAAAAATCTCGGAAAAGGTCCTAAGGGTAGTTTGGTCCTTTTCCACCGAAGTGGGCTAACAGCCACTGGTGTTGACCTAGGTTTTGAGTGTTTCCGCCACTCTAACGGTGTGAGTATTTTCGCTACTCGGACGGGGTTAAGTATTTCCGCTACTCGGACGGGGTTGAGTATTTCCGCTACTCGGACGGGATTGATGATTTGGGAGTATTTCCGCTACTTGGACGGGGTTGAGTATTTCCGCTACTCTAACGGTTGAGTATTTCCGCTACTCTAACGGCTCTGTGAGTATTTCTGCTACTCTAACGGTTGAGCATTTCCGCTACTCTAACGGCTCTATGAGTATTTCCGCTACTCTAACGGTTCTGTGAGTATTTCCGCTACTCTAACGGTTTTGTGAGTAGTTTTGCTACTCGGACCGTCTCGAGGAATAAACTGTCTCGAGAGTGGGACTGGAAGGGGTCTTACCGTCTCCGAAGAGACATGCCTGGATTGGAGCCGTCTCGAGGAATAAACTGTCTCGAGAGTGGGATTGGAAAAGGGTCTTACCGTCTCCAAAGAGACGTGCCTGGATTTTGAGTGTTTTCGCCACTCTTAACGGTTTTGTGAGTGTTTCCGCCACTCTAACGGTTTTGTGAGTATTTCCGCCACTCTAACGGTTTTGTGAGTAGTTTTGCTACTCGAACCGTCTCGAGAAATAAATTGTCTCGAGAGAGGGATTGGAATTGGAATAAGAAAGGACAATGCCCCTAAGGGCATTTTGGTCATTTTGCCTCTATTTGGGCCTGGCAGGCCCGCGAAGCGATGGAAAGACGGAATTTGGACCTAGAGGATTGGTTTGGATTGGAAAATGCCCAAAATGACTTGAAAACAAGTCTGGACGGAGTGTAGACTGCCGAGCGGTCAAAAATGGGGTGCTTACAAACATCCTATTTCCAGGCTCTTACAACCACTTAGATATGAAAGTAAAAATTATTGTGACAATAACACCAACACAAAAGTAAAAAGGATTTGCAATGTCATTGTCCCGAGCAACCACTTGGTTGTCCTTAGGTCTAGAGATGGCAGCAATACTAGCTTTCATCCGTTCTAATTGAGCCTGCATAGCACTAAGCATGTCAGTGGGTGGGAGATGAGTATTCAAAGCATCAGTTGGTGGTGTTGCAGCTTTAGTTTCTGACTTCAACCAATCTGTGTAAGCAGCTTCGGCTGCCACTAAGGATGAAAACTTCCTAAAGTTGGCTCTTGGATACCCTAGTACTTGTGCATTACACTCTTCCCATCTGCTATATATCCCAGGGGTCCTTCCAACAAACACTACATAAGCCAACTGATTTCCTGCCATGCCTAAGTCAAATAACATACATATTTATCAACCTTGAAATTAATTCATTAGTGCAAAAATTACAGCAAGTAAGTGGGCAATATAACATCTGAATATTGCAGCAACTGCTTCCATCTAACATCCAAAAAATTCAAACATTCAACAAATAGTACGTAAACCAGATTTCTTGCCATGCTATATTTCACAAAATAAGTGATTGCTAATATTCAAATAACATAAGAGAACATCCATAACCATTTCATATTTAAATCCTAGCAACAACAAAGTTTAAAACTAAATATCAAATATCCAAACATAGTTATTCCATCACATATGTTGATAGCTATTACAAAAAAGCTACATAAGACAGTTTTCGAGCATTTGCTTCCATCAAAACACATGTACCCATCAGTAGCATACCATTAGAAAAGTATACCAACCAGGAATTCTTCAAAATAAGTCTATCAACCATTCCATACCATTACAAAACTGTCAACCAACCACACTACAGATTTAGGACAACAAAGTATTACCATAAAGTAGTTTATCCTCATCTGACAAGCTAATAAAGAAATCAAGCCTCTATGCATCATGCATAATCATATCAGCTGCTCTAAACCTATCATTTGGGGAAATTGGGAGTTTAAGTAACTCAGCATTGAGAGATCTCCTTGCAGCAGCTAAGTCATGTGCATATCCCATACGATTACCTATGAATTCCATCCTATCATCAGCTTTGTCAATGGCTGAACAAAGTTTGTCAGCAAATTTCGCAAGTCCCTCCACTAAGGTATCTGCTGCCCTAGCCCTCTTCTTTTCTTTTTTCTTTCCAGAACTCACTGCTTTTTTTTGAGTGACTGAATTGGAGCACTCCACACCAGCCACTCCTGAACTATCCAAAGGCATAGATTCCCCAACTTCATCCTCTTTATCCATGTCCTCAACAGCATCTGCAGGGCCCTCAGCAAACTCACCAGTGGCTCTATCTTTACCAAAGATAAACAGCCAATCCTTATAGAAAGGCCATGACTTGTTCCTCAAAGTCTTTGCATCGACGTTCTTCTACAATAACCAACACATCTTTCAATCAAATTTATACACTACACAAAAACTAAAACCAACACTTAAGCAATGAAAAACAGTTACCTTCACATAATCATCCCAAACGTCCTCTTTCACTATATCTATCATCTTATCAGTATCATTCCACCTAATTCCAGTTAGCCCCAAGAGTGAGAATAAGCTGTTATAGACTTTTGTCCACTTTTTTATTTTTGATTTTATGTGTGGAGTGGCACGAAGATCAGTGCCTGGCAGTGTTTGGATGATTTTGCCCTCGAGCACTTGCAAATAGCCTGATCTAAAGGTATTATTATCAACCTTCATGCCAAGAGCGACAATGTCCTTGAGGGCATTAATGAGTACCTCTTCCTCCTTCCTTGTCCAACTCCGTCTACATACCGTCCTTGAAGAAGGACCTTTGTTAGGCTTTGCTTTTTTTGACGGGATACTGATCTCATTTTTCATTCCTAAAGTTTAACAAATATCCATAACAGTACATTATATGATGGTAACAAAAATAAAACTTAACTTCAACAAACAAGTGCAAACATTGTACAAATAACAATTGCAACAAATAATATATAAACTTATTCTTACAACATAATGTGATAAATCATTTGTTCGAAACACATAATTAACACGAGTTCAAATAAAAAATTGTTCATATACAGTAAATTAAAGTTGCCCCCTACTAGCTAAGAAGTCATTATACATATGATTGGCTAAAGTATCTCTCCATTCAGTCCAATGGTCAGATGTTTCCACTGTCTCAATGTACTCATCCCCCATGTCATGTTGATTTTCATTTGCAATTTCTTCATCCACCGAAGCCTCAAATGGGTCTAAACTCATTTCCCTTCTAATGAAATTGTGTAGTAAGCAACAAGTGATCATAATACGACATTGAGTTTTAATTGGAAAGTACGACGGATTTCTTAGTATTGCCCACCTCATTTTCAACAACCCAAAACACCTCTCAATGACATTACGGGCAAATGCATGCTTCATGTTGAAGTACTCCTAATAACTAACAGGAGCAGCCCCATCTCTCCATTCAGATAAATGGTAATGTTGGCCTCTGTAAGGTGCTAGGAATCCTTCACCATTCGTATATCCGGCATCTACTATATAGTAATAACCTTCAACATAGTAATTAAACTATATTAATATAATTTGTCTTCATGTTTAAAAGGTAGTATGATAGTTGAAAAAAATTTATTTATTTACCATTTGGAACTTTTAACCCATTCCTTCTCGTAACTGCATCTCGAAGAACCCTGCCATCAGCAGCAAATCCTTCCCAACCCGGAAAAACATAAATGAAATTCATGTTTTGACTACAAACACCTAGCATATTGGTAGTTAATTCTCCCTTTCGAGTCCTATATCTAGCTGCATCAACCTTATGGACGCGAACTTTAATGTAAGTGCCATCTAGTGTTCCAAGACAATTCTACAGAAAACCAATCACATTTGCTTATTATTATAAATTGATTTACAACAAAGGACATGCTATAATAATGAATCCTAAGTAAATTACCTGAAACCTGTTCCACCTGCGGTCAGTGTATCCTTCAGTTATAGGTTCTGGGCTCTCAAGTAATTCACCATAAAGCCTTAAAACAACATTAAGGACTTCATTAAAATACTTGCTAATAGTTTGACCAGAGCTCAAAAATTTCTGTTTGATAACTCAATTTTTATGGTGATGTGCCAATACATATAGGAACATTGCTACTTTATGTTCTAATGGCACATTTGTAGAATGTGACAACGCCCTACTTTCAACCAATTGGCAGAGCTACATAAAACAACGCTGATCCATATGAAGTTGTTCAACACATGTTTTATCAGATATCTTAACCAATAGATTTATGTTTTCAATTTGTGCTTGAAGCTTATCGATCCCTCGTAGGATTGGCTAGCTGTTTGTAAAGTAACGTTCCAATGCTACATGAAACACTGCAAATGCTACACTACAAACGATGTAGATTTTCCGTAACATCGATTGAAAACACAAGAAACCCTCTATCTCTTCATTCTCAATCTCATTATTATCGTAATCCATCTAAAATTAACAAAAGTCAATAACAATGGTATGAGTATATCAACATAAAAATGCAAATACATAAGGGAGTACACAATGAAATGATAGCAATAGTTTAAATGAACAATTAAGCACTGAAGCAACTTTGAGTAATTCACCATGAAATTTAAACGAATTTTTTGCCACACCCTCAAGCAAAATTCCACATGACATTTGTTGTGATCCTTGAGATCCATTGCTACTCTAATTTGCTGTTGTGCAAATGGTTTTGTCAAATTACCTTTTCTTCTAGACATTGTATTATACTCACAAGTCCTTGACAATAATTGCAAGCATTTTGTGATAGGATTAGTAATAATGAAATTACTAGACTATTTTCATAGAAGCAATCGAATTTGGAACTCAATTTCTCTCTCTCTCTCTCTCTCTCTCTCTCTCTCTCTCTAATGGTAATTATGTTCTGTAAAAATTTATTCTCTGCCAAATCTTTTAACATAATAGTGGCTTAGTTTTAATTTATTTATGCTGCTTCAGTGACATATTTTGATTATCTGGTCATTGATATGTACTGAACATTGAAAAGTCAACGAGGAATTTAGTAGATGGAATGCCTTCCACAACCACCAATTGACTGCCATAATTTCATGTCCTTGAGTGCTTTATTTATTAAGCTAGCTATTCCCATGATATCCATCCAATAGTGCTCTTGTTTTTCTATTTTAGTTACAGACTCGAGATTCTTAATTATCCTTCACTTAGTTTTTTCCCCAAAGGCCATAGCTTCCAACCTTTTAAACAAAATTCCATCTTCTCTTTTTTTTTTTTTTTCCTTACACCTTTTTACGTTTCCTCTCTCTCTCTCTCTCTCTCTCTCTTACTCACGCACACAATTTAATTCCCAAACTCATCAAGAATCTATAAGACAACATGGTATGTTTATCGTACAAACACTCACAATCAGCATGGCTTTTTACGTTTCAACGTGGTATATAAGATGAAATTTCACAATCAGCAAATGTAAAAAGCCTGATTACATGCAGTGACATTTTCCAATATACCCTCAGTAACTAATGCAAAATATATAATTATTACTTTGACAAACCCAAGTATGTTTATCGTAAAACACTCACATCAACAATTTTTATCCAAAATCTCTAAGCTTTGGTCAAAACAATGGCACCAGACTTCAAATGAACAGCTTACATCCTCAGTGTCTGAAAAAATATTTAACCACGAGTTCAGAAGTCTACAGTAAGGCCATCAAAGAGGATGAATATACCTCTGAGCAATAAAAAAAATCTACAAAGCAAAGGTATCAATTGGCAGAAAGAGTTTATACATATCAATACTTTAGGTTGTGAAAACACAGCAATTTGGAAACCTAGTACCACGAAACATGTTTCTGTAGCAAGATCAACGAGGAATTTACTAAGTCATCATCTGCCCAATGTGAAGAGGCTTAGATTCTTTAATTAATATCAAGCTGTTTAATAATCAGTTGCAGAACATGAACGAAATGAAAAATGATTAGTACGACCTCACCTGATGGTAATATGAAGCTTTAAGCTTAGAATCTTTGAGTTGGTGGGTAGCAATTGCCTCGCAAGCACCTCCGAAGTGGTAGTTTGGCTAGGATTTCATTCGCTTCTGTAGAGAGAGGCCAGAGCAATATGAGATAAAGAGAGAGAACGGCGGGTGTGAAATGAGAGAAAGTCTAGGGTTTTGTTTTGAGTAAGGGTAAATTGGTCATATTATATATTTGTCCAGCTTAGCAATAGTCCTGGGATAATGAGTCCCACCCCTCTCCTTGGGACAGAATAGTCCTGCATATATGGGTATATTAATTCGCCCGGAGTCTTTGTTCGGTCCCATTTTTTGTAAACAAACGAAGGACAGCTCCAGATTCGCAGTCCAATCCCGCTTAGTCCGGCCAAACAAACGCTCCCTAAGGATTCATGGCATGCATCAAAATCATCTTATAAAGAGGGGCCCAAATCCCTCTTCACTCATGGAGATAGGGTTGCCAAGAAGACAAGGGAGCAATTCAAATCAAGGACTCCCGCCAACAAAGCAGATCCGGAGGCTCAAGGGTAGTTTAGGATCCTATAATGTAAATGTAGAAATAGGTGTAAGTCCCAAGGAAAATGTTCCCCCTCCCCATTTCTATGTATTTTTGAGAAAATTCTATGTACCAAAAAGAATTCATCTTAATAAAATCGTCCTTATTGTCAAATGAATGAATGAATCTACGAATGGATGAATGAACAGGGGTAGGTATAGTATTTGCATGCAGGGGTAATCCCTTATCTCCAGACATGAGCCAAAGCATCATGCTTAGTTCCCCTCAAAAGGCAGGGGCATCCTTAGGACACGCATCGCATAAAACCTTTCCGAATCAAGAACCTAACATGTAATCTTTTTGTTTTGTTTTTCTTTAATTTCTTTTCCTCCCCCCATCTCATAAAAAGACTAGCCATAGCTTTGGTGAGACTGCTTGCATTGTAGATCACCATTGCTCCAAAGAAAGGAAGAAGAGGAACACGAGTGACCCTCGTCCTTCGAATGCCAATCCGTACCCGACAAAGAACAGCACAAATGTTGAGCGAAGGCAATATTCCCGATCAACAGAACAGTTTGGTGACACGTGAAGAAGTGAATGAAATGAAGAACAAAATAGACGAAATGTTCAAACTCATACAACTAATGGCCTTCAAAGGGCCCGTCACGAACCCTTCGACGTCCACATCCTATCCTAAGGAAACTGAAGCAATCCCACCAAGGGTCGTCCTGCAAACTGGCGGTACAACAAATAGTAAGGAGATCCCTAAAATAGTTCAAATCAAGGAAGGAGAGGAGGACAACCCTGAAACCATCTTGTTGACTGTCACTTTAAAGAATGAGGGCCCAGACCCTCTCAATCTCAAGATACAAGGCTTGGAGGAGTCCCTGCGCAACCTCCAAGGTTATGACACCTTTGGATGGATGTCTTATGACGAACTCTGCTTCTTCCCTGACCACCCGAGGCCGCCCAAGTTCAAAATGCCCGACTTTCAGAAGAATGACCAGAGTGGGGACCCCGTAGCACACTTGAGGTTGTACGCTGGGGCGTTAAGTGGACATGGGAACGACCCCAAACTTCTGATGCAATTGTTTCAACACTGCCTAACTGGGCCAGCTTTGTAATGGTTTGCTCGCTTGGACTTGAGGAAAATAACAACCTGGAATGAATTAGTTATAGCCTTCCGATCTCAATATCGGCATAACAGTGACCTGACCGTAGACAGATGCGCCTTGATGATGATGACTCGAGGCAAAAAAGAAAGTTTCAAAAGCTATGCTTTGAGATGGAGGGAGGCGGCTACGCAAGTTAACCCTCCACTGCTAGAGAAAGAATACGTACAGCTGTTTGTGAACATCTTCCAAGGGTTGTACTATGAGCGCCTGTGTTTAAGTATCTGAAAGAGCTTTTCCGAGTTGATAATGCAAGGGGAAATGATTGAGAGTGGGCTAAAAACTAGTAGAATCACTGACACCTATGCCAAGACAAGTGAGGAATTTGCGAACGCGGCCAAGAAGGTGGCAACCACTCGGGGCACGGGCAAGAAAGAGGGAGAAGTATCTGCTATCCTACCTACACAGCAACAACCATATTACCCCCAATACCAAGCTCAACCTTCACCGCATACTCCCATCATCAATATCCCCGTTGTTGCTACCCAAGCACCCCCAACCGAACCTGCTGCAACCCGACCATACTTCAACCCTAACAAGAACAACAACCGACGGAACCGTGAGTTCACACGTTTGGCATGCATCCAGACAGAGGCCTATCATGAGCTCCTCAAGGCCAAGCATATAAACCCTATTCCCCCACGGCCATTGCCAAGCCCACTGCTGCCAACTTTCAACCCTGCCCTTACCTGCGAGTACCATTATGGGGGACAGGGGCATGACACAGAATCCTGTTTCTCCTTGAAATATAATATTCAAGACCTCATTGACAACAAGGTTATCAACACCTAAGAAACAAAGCTGGTCCTCACGCCCAATGTCACAGCAAATCCCTTACCGGACCATGCTGTCAACATCCTCACTGTTGCACCCAGATTTTTAGCACTTGAGGAATAGTCACACAAGCGGAAAAATACTGTACTCTCTCGTTAGAACTCACCCTACTAGAAGAATGAGTGCGACTAGGTTTGAATTGAAAAATTGGATTGAATAAAGGGCTTTTGAAAAAGATTCAGAGTCGCCACCTAACTTGATTAAGGTGAGTTAGGTCACCTAAAAACTAAGCATAATCCGAAGACTACACTTAGGGTTTTTGGAAAAAGGTTTTTGAAAATATCTCCTCAAGAGAGGGTTTTTAAGAAAACAGGTTGTTTGGCAACCTTTGGAAAACATTTAGCCCTTTTTGAAAAATAACTCCTTTTTGGTCTTTGAAAACAGTGATCTAAGTTCGGAGGTTGGTTACGTGTAGGGAAGACGCACTAAGCTATCACCCTACCCCGCCCTTTCGGTACCTACATGTCAATCTACCCTAGATTGACCTATGAGAGTCTTCGACTAACTATTGGTCAATCCTATCCATTTTGAAAAACAATGCTTAAAAAGAAACTAACATGATGCATGATATGCAAGTGAAAGTTAAGAGAATTGAAAAATAGATTTGAAAAGAGATTAATTTGAAATTGATTTGATTTGAAAATAAATTTGAAGAGATGGAATTGAAATTGGAAAGTTTGAAAATTCAGAAATAGAAATTTGAAAATAGAAATTTTGAAATTGGAATTTTGAAAATAGATGGGAATTTGAAAAATGCGGAGACCACACCCATGAGGGTGGAATTGAAAGTTTGAAAAGTATTGTGACCGCACCTATGAAGGTTGCCTACGTATCCCTTTGGGGGAATCAGGTCAGTCGTAGTTTGGACCAGAGTCCGATTGAAAAGAGATTGATTTGAAGAGAGAGATTGGATTGGAAGAAAGAGATGGAATTGAAAATTGGATTTGTTTTGAGATTAGAAGAGGAGATTGGAAGTTGAAATTGAGAAGATTGGACTTGCTTTGGAAAGACTTGGTTTTGGAAAGATAGAGGTTTAGGAAACCTAGACTTAGGAAAGGTAGGAGACCTAGGAAAGACTTGAGATTTAGAAAGATTTAACTCGAATGTTGGACTTGGAAGATTTGGAAAGATTGGATTTTAGGAAATGTTCGAATTAGGAAAGGTTCGATTTAGGAAAGTTTCGAATTAGGAAAGTTTTGGTTTTTGGAAAGTTTCAAATTAAGAAAGTTTTGAATTAGGAAAGTTTCATTGAGAAAAGTTTTGAAAATTGGAAAGTTTTGAAAACAAGGAAGTTTTGAAAGAAAGTTTTGAGTTTAGAAAAGTTTTAGATTTGAAAAGATTTTGAAGTTTTGAAAAGCTTAGAATTTGGGAAGATTTAGGTTTAGAAAGATTTAACTTAAAAAAGTTTCAAATTTAGAAAGTTTTGAGTTTGGAAAGATTTGAAATTTAGAAAGTTTAAGATCTAACTCTAAGGACTTGTCTACGGCTCGGAGGTAGACTTTGTAACTCCCCCCGACCTTACAAAGCGAGTAGTAATAATCCAGTTCGGCAAGCCCCAAGTTCACACCTAGGCGCCGATTAATCTTAAGCATACCAAAGATGATCATATAGACGTTCGACGACAACTTGGAGGGCGACATCTGATTTTTTACTATAAACTTATGAAGAAGAGGATTAAGGGGAAATCTAAGTCCCCCTTCCACGATAGTAATGATTGGGAACGGCACCCCCTTATCAGTTTCTCCCATACGGTGGTCCTCGGGATCATCTAGCTCTAAGCCGATCTCATCCGGGATGTCGAACCTAACCCTAACCGCGGCAATAGCCGTTGAATCATCTAGCATTCTTCGAAGACGAGATGCCATCAGAGGGCAACCGTCGAAGCACAGAGAAACAGAGAGAAGAACGAAAGAAGTGTGGGCTCGAAAACACTTACAGTGGTGGGTGTTGAGACAGCCGACGCACACGCTAGACAAAAAGCGAGAAAAAATTGAGTGCCTTTTACTAAACAAGGCATCACCCTTTTATATACATCAGAGTCGTCGGTTCGTGCGTGGGAAAACGGTAGCAATCATAACGCTCTGTCGAAAAGTCGCATCGGCTGTCGATTCAATGACACCCCATCAATGAATCTTTTAAAATTCCCACCATCCGCGAGGCCGGGTGACCATTACAGCCCTTGGCCGTTTTGGAAGTCAAAACAACACAAAGGCTGGGGGCCAATTATGGGGGAACAGCCCACGGCCTAACCCAACGGGTGAGGCCCAATTTGCGTCAATTAAAGTTGGGCTGCTTGGCGGCCCAAATTAGAGTTAAGGGACGGTCCGACCCAAGCCGCCGACCTCCTTCCCGCTATGGCCCAAACAACAAAAGGCGAGCCCAAATCGCTAGCGGTTTTCGAGCATTAAATACAGAGTTGACTTGCCTTAAATGCACGAACGGCTTTCCACGCGACGTCGACATGCACGTCCGGTCAGTCGGAATCCCCAGCGACGGTGAGCTAGACCCTACAAGTGGTCAGGCGGCGTCAATGATGATGCCTACCCAACAGGCTATGAGGGCCTGCTGGTAGGCCAAGGCCAAACACACTCCATCGATCACACTATAAATACCCAAGGCATCGAGAGCTAGGTATGAACAACAAACTCCAAGTATACACAGCTTTTATTCATTTTAAGTCTCGATTAAGCTTGCTAACTTAATCGTCGGAGTGTGATCGGCCCACCAAGGGTCAACCCATTCTAACCTTCCTTTCTTGCAGAGAGTTCGGACTCATCCACGTGGGCTTGAGAGTTCGGCTCAATCTTCCCGAAAAATCCCACCTATAGCAATCATAGAGAATTTTTTTTTTCTATGAAATTTTTTCGAAGAATGGGCTTCACAACCATAATAGATGATCAGTAGATGAATGATAGATTAATTGTATATAATGAGAAATATATTTTCAATAGCTTGCCAAATGAGATTATCAAGAGTTATTTCCAAAATATGAAAAGTCGTAGAGGTTATTTGTAAAATAAATTTTTGAAGTTGTGAAGAAAATATGGAGTCACCATTTAATTTATAAATAATTATAATTTTGTTAAGGGGTGTATACTGCCTTTGTACAAAGCCCCCCCCCCCCCCCCCCCCCCCCCCCCGGGGGGGGTCTTTTTTGGCATCATTAGGTCTTGTTTGGTAGGGATTTTTTTTTTTTGCTTTTTGCTTTCAAAAGCCAAAAAATTTTGTGCCTAAAACAGAATTTTATGTATAATTTTATACAAATTTCACCCTCACTGGATGAATATCCTGAATCCGCCGCCCCCGGGTGCACTTGTTACTTGTTAGTGCGTCTTCTACTTTGAGGGCTCATACAGTTATTGAGTTTATACATGTATTTGAGTTAGGTTGCGGGAACTAGTATTCATTAGGAAATCCGATATTCGTAGAGTTTTCGTAATTGTATGGAGATCGGAATTTCTAGGCTTTGCAAATGAATAAGAAACTTATGGGAATTCTAAGGTTGACTTTGAATGACCAAAGGCGGTTTTGAGAATCTAAGAGAGACTTGTAGAGATAAGACTGGAGAGCAGAGTAGTGGACGTATCTTTGAGCAGGGGAGCGGGATTGTTTTAGATGTATAATCTTATTACACCTATTGAACATCTAGTTTTATATTGTCCATGAATCCCGTATTAAAAACACCAAAGTCATTCAACCAAGTGGATCATTCAACATAATGTTTTGTACACAATACGAAGGCAAACCCATGAAAATCCTCCTTTATTGAACAAAAAGAAAGACACTACATTACCTTAAGGCACCGAAAAAAGACTATACTATGACTTCTTTTCCAAGAATTTATCATGCATGTGTAGAAATCGAATTTAAGGCTTCCACAAGTCAGTGGCTTTCATGAATTGGCCAGAGACGAAGTTCTACAGTCTACTAAAAACTACATTCAATAATGCATACATATTTATATATACAGACAATTCATCATGGAGCGGTAATTGTCTGCGGCAACTCTGTTTCTTGAGTACTTTGAGTTTCACTCTTGTTCTTGCTATGTTTTAGCTCACCATAGAAGTAGGAAACAAATCCCCAAAGGGAGAGAACAAGAGAAACCCCTTTCTCTGCCTGAAACTTTTCCCGGTAGAAAATGACTGCCAAGATCTCGGTCACGGGGAGTAGAACAGCGATTATGATAGCCGAGAGCAGAGATGAGGCGGAGAAGATGACTCCTATTGCACCCAGGAAGAAACACTGCCAGATTATGCCACTGCACACCATCACCACATAGTATGTTGTTTCACCAAGCTCAAACTCTCTTGCCTCCTTTGGTATTGCCTACAGAATATGGAGGTTTAAGTTAGTTTTGATGATTTATTATAGGATTAGTACGTAATTTTCTTTTTTAAGTTTTTCGTCTTTAAAACACAAGTTTTGATCTTGCTTAGATTGAGCTACTTTAGATTGTTTGAAAACCTCGCTTTAGTGTTGAGTTCTTAATTTGCAGTGGTGTATGTTTTCTTGTATTTGGTGGCAGATCTTTTTCATGGGTTTGTGTCAAGTCATCAATGATACCCAAAGCTTAAACAGTTGAAAAATGGAGCCAACAATTTATATTAAACTAACACTCGAGTAGTTAAAAAAAAAAAAAACCAATAATATATATCAAATTAATACTCTTCTCATATGCGACTGGTCTCACTCATAAGAAGACAATTGACATAACAAAACAGATACATAAACAAAAAAAACAATATAGAGTAGACAAACAGTACAACTTATGTGTGTCATGGGACTTGAGGATCTTCTATAAGAGGTCGTTATCAATTGTCCTGAGAGCTTAAACTAATAAGAAATGAACCCAACAAGAAATATCAAGCCCAATCCTTCCTAGACTTTTTTTTTATTCCTCTCTTTTTAGGGTAAGCGTCTTTTCTCTAGGGATCCTTGTTTGGTCCCAGCATTTGCAAGACTTGCTTTTGGGTCTCCAAAAGCAACTTTCAAAAGCAGTGGCCTCGCATGGTCCATCTTCTTGTCCTATTGCTATGGCTTCGGGGCTAGATGCTTAGAATTGGAATAAAAATTGGGTCCGTACATCATTTTCATAGTTGCCTTTGTGACTTTTTGTCCCGTCAGTACTGAATATTGCATGTTGAGATCCGAGTTTGAACTTTGGTTTGTGGCTGCTTTCTCCTGATGTTTGGGCTTAGAATCCAATTATCTCTCCAGATAGAGAAATGTAGGGTCTTTTTCTTAAAAATTCCACTAGTAGGTTATAGTTGTTATATTTTTGTAACTAAAAGTCATTTTATTGGGCGCTATGCAAAAAGAAAAAGTATGCATATATTGTATAGAAAACAATGTGGCTAACTCAAGCTATCATTTAAAACAAGGAAAATTCTAATAGTAGAAAAAATATACTGAAAGCCCTATCAAAATGATGCAGTGATAACTTTTTAGCAATTAAAAGTTATACTGATGAGTCTTTTATTTTAAAGTGAAAGACTCCAACTCAGTCATATCATTATAAACAAAAGCATTGTATCATATTTTTTATTTGTAGAGCATTTACCCTTCTCTTTTTCTATTTTTTTTATAATAGTTTAATGTATGGTACCCTCTTCTTTTTTCTTTTTGATAATAGAGAAGTGTGTGGTCTATAGTCTCTATACCTGTCTGATACTATCACTACCTTATCAATTAAAATCTAAGAATACAAACACACAAAAACCCAGTGTCCACAGTTTATCGTAGCTTGAGGCTTTGAAGCACGCACATGATGAGTTATTTTACTGTACCAAAAGAAAAAGAAGAAATAAACGATGCTCAAATAACACTCTTCTGCCAGCTCGCTCATGCATGTAATTAAATTTGTGGGGTGATTGTGTCCATAGGAGGGATTTGGATTCTCTCAATTCCATGAATTATAATGAAAATTTCTATTTCACTAATTGAGGTGTTGACACATCAACTAATATAAAAATAAAAGGTTCAAACGATTTGATTTAAAATTTATTTAAAAATAAATAATTTTATAATTATATATAAAGAAATAAATTTTAATACAAAACGACGTAGTTTTAGTAAGATATGTGATAATATTATATCTTGGTCATTGATTATAGATTGAGATCTCCATTCCAATTCATGAAATTGAAAGAATCTAAATCTTTATAGGAGATTGCATACTTGAGTAGAAAGGAAATTCATATTCCTATAGAATTTTTATACAAAAAGCTGCATGAAAAATTATGTGACGCTATTATTTTGTATCTTATGAGTCATAATTAGTGTTTTGATTTAAAATTAAAAAAAAAAAAGTAAACAACCAAACACATGATTCTGTACAAAAATGAGTTGGAAACATTGTGGCAACCAAACAAGGAAAAGAAAAAGTAAGGGTAGTAAAGGCTGTCGTGTGAGAGTGTGATACCATTTATTCAACTTTTGGTAACTTTCTGAAAAGAGAATGCTTTGCAAGTAGGAAAGTCGTACACAAAAATCCCATAAAAACTACGTATATGCTTTGGTCACTCTCATTTCAGAATCAAAAACTGCTTTTGGTCACTTTCCTTTCAGAATCCAGCTTTTTCAAAGGAAAGTTTCCAAAATAGCAAAGTGACATTATTTTATATCAAAATTTTGAATAAAAATCTGTAAATCAAATAGGAGTGTATCTTCCTATTTGATTCAGAGAAAAATATACTATACAGGACCAGCAACTATGATGTATGTATCTTTATATCCTGATCCAGATAGAAATATACTCTGCAGGTGGCCAGTATGTTGCTGCAAATCATGCACTCTTAGCATATTTTTTTTAAGTAATGCAGTCTAATATTTTATAAAAATGTGAAACAACTATTTGGCGTGAAAAACTTGTAGAGATCACATATACAAAAAAAACTTACACTATTGGACGATTTTAATCTGATGTTGTACAAAAAGATTTGATTGTCAGAATCATTTCAAAAATGTTTGAGGAAGCAAATAGTTAAAATTTTTAAATATACTGCATTTATGAATAATTAAAGGTCCTGATTTTAAAAAAATTTGAATGAATGTATACTCTTTAACAGCACCAAAATTCATTCCGTAGGTCGATCATCAAGTGAGTAATAAAATAAAATCAAAATTCCCTACGTTTGGGTGAGTACTAAGCTTTAACTACAAAACTACATTTTTGAGAGTATTGTTAGTACTAATTTAATGCCAAAGAAAATAAAGGATATTATGTAATATCAATAACAATTTCGAAACAAGTATGACAATTTATCTTATCCTTTAGCCATTTCTTGTTTCTTCGCTATTATTAAAAATTTCTGAGTGCTGTAGCTATATTCAATATTTATATAGGACTTCCAAATTCCAGTTGGAAGTTACAAATTTGTGTAAGCACAAAAGTCCATGCCACAAAGAGAGGAAATCTTCTTTTTTTTCCTTTTCTTTTTTTGACAAACAAGATAAAGAACAACAACTGGAAAATAAGAGATAATTCTAAAAGAAATAACAATAACTCCCCAAGAATAACCACTTGATGAAATTCTTCAACAAAATGTCTGGAAACAATTTATGGGTGTATTCTCGTTATTGTTCAATTTATTATTCATAATCTTGTTTTTTAGTTTTCCAAAAGTTTCAGAAATTAGAATTGTTTTCTCTAACCAAACGAAGAATACATAAAAGGCTTTGATCTTTAGGTGAATAATTTTTTATTTTCTCAATTTTGATTTATTAAAGTAATTAATTAGTTAAGTGTCTCATGAGTATAATAATTAAGAACTTTGAAAATTAGTTGGCCGGACAAATGCAAGTGAGTTTCTCTATTTAAAATTTTTTGTTTTCTAATAACAACCCAATTATTGAAACCATATTGATGATGAGAGAGAGTGAGAGAGGAGAGAGAGAGTTACCTGGAAGTCCTTGTTGATAATCATGCCAATAGTGCAAACAACAGTAGCGAAGAAACACATCACCAGCTGAATCTCCAACACTTGCGTATAAGTAATGGCCTGCTTTGCCTTCTTATACGTCCACTCAACCGCCGGCAGGATGAAACCGTACAGAACCGCCGCCGCAACTGTCAGGAAGAAACCTAGAAAATATTCCTTCTTGGACTCGCCCTTGGGGCGGTCGCTGCTCGTGTTGAAAGCCAAAATGCCAGCTCCGACGGTCAGCAAAACGATGGCGTTTACAGAGTAAGCAGTAAACTTCTGCCTCACAAGAAGGAAGGCGAAAAGAGCGGTAAAAGCCAGCTGGGAGGCGATGATTAGAGAGGAGGTGGAAACGGGGAGGCGCGCCACCCCGTAGGCGTAGAGGTAGTCGTCGAGGCCGGTGAGGACGCCAATGACGGTGGCGGCGAGGAACACCGGACCTCTCATGAAGACGAGTTTGGCCCCGGAGCCTTCTTTTTTGCGGCGGTAGAGGTAGGTGATGATGAGAGGGATGAAATTGATTGGCCAGCCGCCGGTTTCTAGCCAGCTCGACAGCCATATTCTCTTGCCGCCGTGGATGAAGTAGAGGCGCATAATCAACGGGCCGCCGCAGTTGCCGATTGTGAGGAGGATGGCGTTTAGCAGGAGGAGAGCCCTCATCATTTTCTTCTTAGCGTTCTCGTCTATCTCCATGTTCGTTTGAGTGAAGGAGGAGGAGGAGCCTCTCTCTCTCTCTCTCTCTCTAGGTTAAGATACGTACCAAAATTGAGCAATTCAAGAAAGGCTGTGTTTGCGAGAGTTATTGCGTATGAATTTAAGACATTTTGTGTAGCCTAAGGATTTCAGCAACCGGGTTCCGGCTATGCCGCGATCTCTAGATCTATTCGGTATTTATATGTAAAAAAAAAAACTATTAAAAAAATAAAATTTAAAATAAAGCATACCTTTTCCAATTATTATAGACAGATATAAGTGTTTGAAGAGTATTTATTACATGTGAATTTTAATAATTTTAATGTACCGTCACCTGCTGGGGCATTCTATAGGTACTCTTACAATTTATACTATAGAATATCTTTTTGCTTTCGGGTCTTTATCATCGCATGCGCCATGGGTTCATCTAAATTAAATGGAAAGAGGAATGCTATATTAATAAAATATATGTATATATATATATATATTTATATAAAATACTGAATTATGACCTTCTACTTTAAAATACAAGACTCATCAAGATATCTCTTAATAGTAAAATTGGCTTTATCATAAAGTTGCTATTACAACTTTTTGATAGGATTAGAAATTTTCAAACGAAAAGAAGTAAGAAAAAATCGTCAAGAATAACAATGTACAAATAAAAAAATTATACAAAATGAGGGGCTGGACTGGACCGGGTATAACAATTATGTAACTACATGTATAATATGTGGAGAATTCTATAGTACTATGAGTGTTTTCACAATCTCAACTCTTAGATCAAAAGAAGAAAAAATCTGTTCATTTGATGGGAACCTTTGAAAAAATTGTGATGATTATAGCAAATAAATAAATAAATAAATAAAAATAGTTACCACAAATGTGACTTGTAATTATTACAATGTCATCATATTTTATCATTACATTGATTAGTAATCTGAGTAAGTGCACTAAGGATACTGTCCTAACAACCTCAAACTGAAGGTAGTCTTTTATACGATAATTATGTAAGACAAAAATTTTCTATTTGTACTTAGGCCCTTCCAACCTTCTGGTTTGGAAAGTTGTTTGGGTTTGGATACTCTGTAATACCAAAAAAAAAAAAAAAATTTATTTGTCAATCATGCATCAAACCAATCGGTCTTCTAACTGGAAGTCTGCCTCTACCTCTCGGAGAAATTCAGGGTCTGTTTGGTATAATTTTGTTTTTTTTTTTTTTTGATTTATGAACAAAAAAAGTTAAAAATTTTCAATTTTTTTGTTTTTATAAACTAAGTCAAACAAAAAAGTAAAAAAGCTAATTTTTTTTTTAACTTTTTTACTTATAAGCAAAAAAATTAGTCCAAAAAATTTTTAAAATGTCAGAACCAAATGAGACCTCATAAGTGATCTACAGTCCTTATATATACTGCATTTAGAAGAAATTTTGGGGGTTTATAAACCATGTTGGTTTCTACTTTGGATCAGGATGTGTAGGGAAAGCCCCTATTCTTTTTTTCTTTTTTTCTTTTTTTCTTGTTTCAGAGTGTTTAGATATTTGGCCGATTATTTTTTGAATTCATCGCCACTAAAATTTAAAACGGAAGTTCTCAAATTTTGTTATGGCAGCTGTCGATCTTCGTGTGATAATAAACAAATTCATAGGCTATATATATATATATATATTTTTTTTTTTTTCTTTTCTTTTTCAGAGAGTTCAGTCTACAAGAAGCTGGCAGAGCTTTAGCCATTGGACCACATCCATCTATCCTATGGGTTCCATCATTTGTATTTTTCTTGCCATCTCAAATTTATTACTATTTAATTCAATAAATTAAATAAACATATAGATGTGCTTTGCTTGTCTTTTCATGCACAATACATGTTCGTTTCATATGCACCATTGACTGCTATTCAATCACTTTCTGATTTAATTATTTTTGTCAGCTATTTCCAAATTCTAGCATTTGGTATGGGTGATGAATTCGATATCTATTGATTTTGGTTGTAACTGACACTCCGTCGTCGTTTAGCCGCTGTCCACATTCCAGGAGAGTTCACAATAATATACGCCCATTGATTGATATGGATCCTGCTAAGGATTACCTTTAATAATGGAGTTGAATTTACATTCTTTTAACAGGCATTCTTGAGAAAAACTTTACAAGGAAATATTTAAATGCAACAGTAATATCCTGTTATTATGTTAATGTAGCATCATAAACTAATAAAATAAGAATAAATGTATAAGTTTTTATCCTAATCACCTACACATAAACAAATACAAGAAGTTTAGTAATAAGACAGTATTATGTTTTTCGATACTCACGGTTATTATATTTTATCATGTGGTATTTATTTTTTAAAAGCCTCTTTATTAGTTACAAACTAATATTGTTGATGAAATAAAAAAACTTATATATCACAAGTTAATAGGATGAGTACTGAAAATTTAATATTATATAGACTTTTTTTTTCCTAAAATTAAGTTACCTTGGTCTTTTTTTCTTAAGTTTTTTTTTTTTTTTGAACAAAAGAACAAAATAAATTAATTATGCAAAAGGAGAAATACAACCAGTGATGGAATTCTACAAACGAATAGGCTTGACAGAAATTCCGCACCACCACCATTACAGATTGTTGAAAATGTTTCAACCACCCATCTAAGAAAAGATGTTCAAGTTGGCTCAAACTAGTAGGGGAGGGATAAGTGATTTAACACATTTAATAGAGTAAAAGAAACTATCTGAATTTAGACCACTAGCTCTAAGCTTTGCTTGGATCCAATATAGAACCTGCAATTTGATTGATTCCACAATGCCTTCCCAGCTAATCTGCTTTTGATTGAAGAAAGCATCATTTATGGCCAACTAAATATTCCATAAGGTGGCTACGAACAGACACTCCCAACTTAATAAAAGAACAACGCAGCTAACTGGGTAACAAACCTAAACGTGCTATAAGTCCAAAACACCAAGTTAGGTTCATCTTTGTGAACTAGCCGATCTAACAAAATCATAAATGTCATGTGTATTTTTTTTTTTTTCCAACTTAATAAAAGCACAAACTAGCTAAGTAACAAACCTGAATGTGCTAGGAAAGTCAGTAATTCCATTATCACAAGCAAACAAGTTAAGTAACATAAACGTAGGAGCATGTGTTTACTTATTATAGGCAGGGCACATCACATTATTATGATGATGTGGTGTTGTGAACTTACAAAATAATTTTTTCACTAGTTAATATATCAATCTTGCTGAATATGATTTCAACATGCTTACCACGTTGCTGAATATGATATTACTGTTACACTGAATATTTAAATTTGACTCCAGTCTCTCATCCTTTTTGACCATTACAAAAAAAAATTCAATTTTTTAAGGAATAATGCAATGAATGTGTTTACACTATAAATACGGTCAAAATTATTCTATTAAATTCATTGATACTTCTCTAAAAGAGAAGTATGTGGTAGGCGAAAAGAATGGGACAGAGAGGTACTTAATATTATTTGCCAATACAAATGCAAACTGAATGAAGGGATTTGGAGTTTAAATTTGTATAATTTGTCAAAACTATCTGAAGACATTTTAAATATTTTCTAAACTTTTTGAATCCATACGAATATTACAACAACCCAACAGAACAATAACTAAAATTGCAACGCAATAATTCAGTCAACTATAGTCTACAACAACCCACCCAAGTACAAAGCTGGTTTATGTCAAGTACGCATGACCATTTTGACCGTCAAGGTTTTGAAAGGCAGTGCCTCTTTGATCATGAAATGATTGACTTTTGAAATTTTTGTTTTTTACCTCATTTATTCTCTATTTCGACTTCTCCTTTTCTTGTCATTTTTATTCTTCTTTTATTTGCTATTGTATAATGTACTGGATTCACATGTTTAAATAGCTCGATTATTATGTTAGAATAACTATAGAGTCATGTTAAATTTAAGGATAAAGAGAAAGAGAAGAGAGAGAAAAAAACTCTTAAAAAGATAACATAATTTTTGTATCATAATGCATTATAAATTGTAGTATTACAGTAAGAGAAGACCTCTATATATAAATCCAAGAGAAGTGTTGGATAAGAATTAGAAAAAAAAAACTATAAAAAAACAGAAAACAAGACGTATGAGGAAATAACTGAAATTATATTCTAACAAAATTAAAATGGGTATGATGGTCTCTATATTGGATCAAGATGTGTAGTGGTTTATGAACCATGAAGGTCTAGAATTTGTGGATCTACATACGTAGTCGAAGCCTTTATAGTTATGATATGCAGCAATATTCTACTTCGCTTGAGAAATTTAGAACTGAAGTTGTCAAACTTAATACAAAAGTTTTCAAATCTTGTTTTGGCAGCGGTCACTATTTTTGCGATAACAAAATGTTTCATGGAGTATCTTGTTTTTCGACAATAGCCTACGATTTTTAGCATCTTTGGTCTCAATTGTCTTGGTCTTTCTTGCCATCTTTATTATATTGGATCACTATTGTCTATAGCCATCTCAAAATTATTAAAATTCAACATTTTATTATACCCTGGTGTCATGAAAAAGCAATAAGGATATTTAAGGAGGAACAACAGCTTTTCAAATAAACAAGTACATAGTTTGGGAAATCCGCCGGCGGAGGGGGTTGCTTTTGATTAGCTCGTGGGTGGACCAATAGCTTACTAAAATGATGATCGATAGCTAGTCCGAGAGGATGATTGGATAAACATGTACATAGTTCGAGAAATCTGCCCGCGGAGGGGCTCGGCTTTGATTAGCTCGTGGGTGGGCTAATAGCTTACTAAAACAATGATCAATAGCTAGTCCCAGAGAATGATTAGCCACATTGGAACTGAAACATGGCCTAGACTCTATGGAAGGCAGCAGTGAGAAATTTTCTGCAATAGGTGAAAGCCTGATGGAGCAATGCCACTATTTGGGAAATGTCCAGACTTTTTCTCCGAAGCAAACTAAGAACTTCCAAGGGGAAAAAGAATTTAAAAAAAATATGTTATTGGGACCAGAAGATTTCAATTGAGTGTTGAGGATAAGCTTTTCCTATGCCAATTGGCAATCAAAAGATACACCCACAAGATAAAATTTCAAAATTTTTTTGGAAGGGATATACTGTACATATATGGACACAAGTTTTATATGTATATATATCTAGTACATATGAAGATTGCATACAAATACTAAAGAAGCCAAGCTGGCAATAATAATTTCATGTTATAGAATATCATTTAATTTGGGTAAGGAATCCTCCTTTTAGAATATCATTTAAGCAATTGCTTTCGAATCTGCATGGTTGCCCATATCATATATTGATCTCGTAAAATTATGGTTGGAATGGGCCATATTCAGTTTTGATATTAATCCCTGTTGAAAACACACACCAATGGCGCAAAAACTTTTTTTAATCTTTGTTGTGAACTATTTTATTGTAAATGCAGACGGGTTACACGAGGAATTTGTTTTTTTATAATCAAAATATATTATTTAATTTCTCATGATATATATATATATATATTTACGTATGCACGCACACTAGTTATGAAGTATTACCCCACATTTGTACGAAACTTAGCATTACACTTTATACTAAGTTTCCAGGGCATTAATCATTGTCTTGATTAGCCGAAAGTCACATTATTCTAGTATAGCAATGAATCATACTTGCAGGATCCCAGTGTCCTATCTACCCATTAATTCACGCATTATCCTCCCAACGTGGCAAAATTACTTACTATGTTTGAATCAATAATTTGGTAAGAGAAAATAAAATAAAAAATGATATAAAATAATATTATATGTTTAGTTGTTAGAGAAAGTGAATGATAAAAGAACACAAAAAAAAATGATATGAAATAATATTATATGTTTAGTTGTTTGAAAAAATAAATGGTAAAAGAACACAAAAAGAAATAAATAAGAATTTAGAATATCTCATTTTTTTTAATTTTTTCTCACCTTTTTCCTTTTTTTCAGCATAAATATACACTGAGAGAGAGAGAGAGAGAGAGAGAGATTGAGCTCTATCCGCCACTGGTCTATACATTATCCTCCCAACGTGGCAAAATTGCTTAACATTGTGTTTAGATCAATAATTTGGTCAGAGAAAATAAAATAAAAAATGATATGAAATAATATTATATATTTAGTTGTTAGAAAAAGTTAATGATAAAAGAATAAAAAGAATGATATGAAATAATATTATATGTTTAGTTATTAGAGAAAGTGAATGATAAAAGAATACAAAAAGAAATAAATAAGAATTTAGAATATCTTATTTTCTTCTATTTTTCTTTACTTTTTTTTTTTTCAGCATAAATATACTCTGAGAGAGAGAGAGCTCTATCCACCACTAGTCTACACTTTTATTTGTTGAAGCTGGGATATTTGAAGATACATATGCAAATGATGTAGACAAGTGCACTAACCTTTAGTAAAAGGTTCCCACTTGGAGTGCTCTAACCAGGAAAAAGGTTCCCACTTGCAGAGTTAACCGGCATCCCAATTGTTCTTACTTTAATCAATGATCCTCTCAATCCTCATCCCCTTGAAGGATAACTTTTAACTCCGAAGTCATGTTTAGATTGACAAACATAGAACTTTTCGGGTGCAAATCTTCACCGATTTTCATCATGACCTACCATTATCCCCATGGCCAGCTGAATTTTTTTGACCATGCTTTGGATAGTGAGTCTTTCAGAATAATTTATGAAGACTGCCAAACATCCCCACCAGCTGACTTATCTATGTCCACAGCGAAGAATGGCAAAATTTTTAGCACGATCTGCGACTTTTAGATTTTGTATTAATTATATATGGAGGTAAATTATGTGCGAAAAGGGCATGTGTTACTGTTTTGGTGGATCCAACCTATGGTATAAGACATATATTGAATTATGTCGATCTGAAACGTGTTACGTTAAACTAGGGTCTTTTGATATATAGGTCAAATTTATATCATTTAGTATTAGAGCAACCTCCATGTTTTAATTTTAAGTAATAAAAAATAGCTACCTAAGAGAGGGCGACCAGAAACAAGAGTGTGAGTCATCTAAAGTGAAAAATGATTCTCCGCCACCAGAGCAAAAGTTATCAGAGTGAGAGCCACCTGTCTTAGAAGCCAATCTATGATATAGAACACAAGTTGGATTATTACAGTTTGGAATAGAATATAAGAATTGACTTCGCGGCTTATGCATTCTATTTAGGGGTGGCCATGGGCCTGTCCATCATTTATAAGGGTTGAGATTTTTCTTTAAGCTCAATTAGTTTAATGGGCGGATTTGAAAATTGTACTTGAATCCTAGCTCGATCTGACAAAATATGTATAAAATAATATTTTTTTATATTTATTTCTATAAATTTTATATTATTTAACATTATTTTTAAAAAAATATATTTATAGGTTAAATGGGTGTGCTTGAGATTTATAATTTTTGTTTTGAACATACTTGAGATTTTGTTTAACACTGATTAATTTTTTTTTTAGTATAAAACTGGCCAAACCTGATTAATGTCCACCTCTAACTCTGTTAGACTCAAATTTTTTTGGTATGTTGGCCAAGTTTCTCATAGCACGTTCTTAATGTAAGATATTTAAAAGGTTTCCAAAATCCTTGAATCCATCGTGTTTTCCATAGCACTTGAACGAATTTATTAGTTTCATCTCGGGGGTCTTCAAAAACGAATCACGTTTTCAGAACTTGCAGGTCGTGGACTGTTAGATGATGATGAGGACAATTGCAAATGGAAGTGTCAAATTGGAGTTACTAATCAAGCAGGCTGTCTTTTCTTTTGTTTTGTCGAATTGAGACTTGATTCAAAGCTCTCAATAAGCACGTTTTAGAAATTGGGTCGAAAGTGTGTGGCAGTAATTCTTCAAATCGCAAAGGCGTCTATGCAATACGGAAAGGCTTAATTTGGTTGGTAAGATAGGGAAATCAGCCGACCTCTTTCTCTATAATTTTTCTTCCACATGTCATGAGAGCCGTGGCGAAGTCATTCATTGCTAGCGGGAGCTAGCTTGGTGTCATGGTCCGCTTCTTCGCGCTCTATGACGACTCAAACTTGTGCTAAACATGTATCCAAGGATTGTCCAAACCTTATTCAAGCATTGCCCAAACAGTGCCTAAACAATGGCCAAGACAACTCCAAAGCATACCAAGGATGGCCCCAAGAAGTAACCGAGAGGGTAGCCAAGGAAGCAACGCGACAACATCCAAGGCCGCCAGGTGTATCAAGCAACGGCGCAGGTGAGGGGCAGCCTAACCTCACTAGCGCCCAACCAAGAGCATCTAACCTCATTTTGGTGTGCCAGCGAGGCCCTGGATAACCTCACTTTGTGTGTGCCAAAGTGCAAGTCAGATGCTAGCAAGATAACCTCACCAAGGTCAGCCGCAAGGCCCCATTTAATCTCACTTTGGCTTGATTTTTGGTGTGGCATAATTTTGAGCTCCCAAGTCCAAATTTAGCTAGGTTTTTTTTCTATAGGACCCTCTTAGGATGTAGTTTCATGGTTTTGAAGGGTTCTATTTATTGAGTTTTGTAGAATTTATAAGAGGCCATTATAACTCCTCGTGAGGGTGTCATGTTTTGTTGTATCAGTTTTGAAATGGCTTAAAAAGCATATATAAGGAGGGGGTATGCTCCTACCACCCTCCACCCCACAATTTCTTAGATGGCTAGAGGCATATCTTGTACATAATGTGAGCTATGTAATGATGCTTTTATCAATGAAATATGTTTATTACTTCCACCCATTCTCTAATGGAGGTTGCTTGACGGTTGGCCATTAACGCTCAATTCTAGCTTCCAAATGAGATGATCCGGGTTTGGTTGACTTGTCAGACGGACTTGGCAAGTGCCGCACGGGCCACATTTGTGACTGCCAAGCTCACAAAATGTCGGACCGTGACAATTGGTATCAGAGTAATGGTTGGTGGGAAAGCTACAATGAGATAGTGGCTGACCCTATGCCCACAACAGACCGTGGGAATGTAGTTGGGGCCGTCCATCTACAAAAATGAAAGGAAGCAATGAAAGAGCATAGGATGGTGACTCAAGCACGGAGAGTGCATGCCGGTGGGCTCGGTGGATGTAATACTGCGGTGGCTAAATGGCAAGACGGTGCCCATCAAGAAGTGTGGTGGACAAGCCCAAGAGAACGGGCAAGACTCGGGAGGCTCCAATGGTTGTGTCATTGTGTTGACACACCCCGAAATAGCTAGTGGCAAAGGGGGCAACGGAGCAATGGTGGGCTAAGCACAAGTTGAGGAAGTGCAAGGGCCAAGCCACGTGCCTACGTGCGCTAATGAAGCAAAGTGAGACCAAAGCATCGGTGGGAGACACGCCGCATGCAAGTGCCAAGTTCTTGTGCCAACGTGTCGAAGGGGCTACAAGGGATGCCAAAGAGGATGAGAAGGCATCCAAAGCTACAACGTGCATGTCCAAGAGAGCCACAGAGGTGGAGGACGATGCACATGGAGCAATGGTTGGGCCTATGCAGCAATGCCAAGATGGAAGGAGTTCAAGTGGAACTCAAGTAGCTGTCTTTTCCCGGAACAACAACTAAAGAGGCCGGCGGGCCTAATGAAGCTTTGTGCACATCGGTGCCAATCGGGTGATAATGTCAAGCAAGTTCTTTGCCCAATGCTTGACACGGGAGACATGTCCATGAGGGACTAGTTGTTCTACTTCCTGGAAGAGCCTGCAACTAGGGCATGGGTGCCCAAAAATGCAATGGAATGCCTTGAAGGCTATGTCTTTGAGCCACAACAGTCTGGGAAGTGGAAACCAGCAAGGGTGTGGGAAATGGCAAGTCTCAAGTATACGGCAAACCCAAGAGTGAGGGGAGCCACATCTAGAATCATCCCAAGTGCACCGTAAACCCAAGAGTGGGGGAGCCACAAGTGCCGGCAAGCCCAAGAGTGGGGGAGCCAATGTCGGGTTATCTTTCAAGGAAGACGGATGGAACAATAACAATTTCAAGGGCACGGGAAGGACTTCCATCAAGAGAGGGCAAGCATAGGGGTCCCATTTCTTGTCATTCATGCAACGGACCGCATGGTGTGCAAGTTTTGAATATCAAAGTGGAGTCAAGGACTGTAAAGAGCAACAGTTGGCCGGTGAGCCACACCTAGTGGGGTGTTTCCTTACTCCAACTAAGGCAAGAGTGCCAATGAAGGGATTTGACTTCAAAGCTACTGAAGGACCGGGCAAAGCTTATGGGAACTTAATGTTTCACCTCGGTTGAGTTCGGGGTGCATTGTCATTGGTGGAGTATCTTAAAGCAATCGGAGTATGGTGATGGAGTGAAGGGCCGTCAAGGGGACGGTTGGCTTACGAGCCACATCTTGCGAGATGTCATTTTGCTACCATTAGGGCGGTGGTGCCCAAAACAACTTTGAGATCTCCTGGAGCATATTTGCTTGTTGTCGATGGGTCAGATTCATCAAACTCACAAAGCCAAGAGTGGCAAGAAGGGAGATGTTCTAGCCTAGACACAGGGAAGATGTGTTGAACTCCAAGTCTAGAGTGACAAAGGCGTTAACACCCAATCAAGGCCGTATCGACGGGACCGAGAAGCCTTGGAAGAGATTGCTTTAGCCGGTTCAACGTGGGGATATTGGTGGCATGTTCAAGTCAATCCCAGTATCAAAGATTGCTCACGAGGGAGCATGCTTTGTGGTGCCCATGGACTAGTGGCAGCTATCCTTGGGTTGGACTTCAAGAGGAAGGCTATAACTGCTTTGGATTGGTGATTTCCATGTTGTCATTCCATTTTCTTGTGCAACGGACTGCACAAGTTACACATTGTTCACGCCATGTCCACCAACAAGGTTGGAAGCTTGTTCTCAACTACAAGATAGTTGGAGGCCAAGTGTGAAGAGCCTACGGGACGATGGTCGGGACAATAAATTCTCGAGGTGTCTTCCAACAACTCCGACCTAGGAGGGGTGGAGATTTCAAGCAAAGCAATGTGAAGCTTCGGAGGAGGGAGCAGTTCCCAAATCTATTAAAGGGTCTTGGAGACGGACTTTCAAGGCCAAGCCGAGATGAAAACAAAGAGTTGGCCCATGAAGAGGCACGGAGGAGACAGTGAGTCGAACTCCATTCAAGGGTCTTGAAGACGGACTTTCAAGGCCAAGCCGAGATGGCAACAAAGAGGTAACCCATGAAGCGACAAGGAGGAGGCAGTGGTTCCAACTCCATACAAAAGTCTTAAAGACGGATTTTCAAGACCAAGTCAAGAGGGCAAACAATGCCACGAAGGGCATGAAGTTCAAGAGCAGGAATGCATTCGAGGAGGCAACTCAGAGACGAGACTTCTAAGCTGCTCAGCCAAAAGTGTGGCCAAATTAACCCAGTATTCGCGGAGGCGACTTGGAGACGGACTTCCATGACGCCCGGCCAAGGTGGGCCAAATCAAAGAAGCATTTGTGGTGGCAACCTAGAGGCGGACTTCTATAGCGCCCGGCCAAGGTGGCCAATTCAATTCAAAAGTTCAAGGTGGCGACTTGGAGACGGACTTCCATGACGCCCGGTCAAGGTGACCAAAACAATCAAAAGCATTCGTGGTGGTGACTTAAAGACGGACTTCTAAGGCACGCAGCCAAGGTGGCCAAATAAACACAGCTTTCGAGGAGGCCACTTGGAGACGGACTTCTGAGGAGCTTGGCCTAGGAGGCCTTATCAACCACTTCATCAAGAGGGGTGGATCTTGTGCATCAGCTTGTGTCCAGGGGCGGCCAAGCCGTGTGCCCCATTTCAGTCGAATATCTTCGAGAGGCAAGAGCTAGAAAAGCAGCTCATCAAATACCGAGATAGTTCGAGGGGCAACATCAAATTTCAACTTCAAACAACTGAACTCTAATGTCACCGAGGACGGTGACAAGTTCGAGTGGGGGAGAGTGTCATGGTCCACTTCTTCGCACTCCATAACGACTCAAACTTGTGTCCAAGGATTTTCCAAACCTTGTCCAAGCATTGCCCAAACAGTGCCTAAATAATGGCCAAGACAACTCCAAGGCATACCAAGGATGGCCCCAAGAAGCAACCGAGAGGGCAGCCAAGGAAGCAATGCGACAGCATCCAAGGCCGCCAGGTGTATCAAGCAACGGCGCGGGTGAGAGGCAGCCTAACCTCACTAGCGCCCAACCAAGAGCATCTAACCTCATTTTGGTGTGCCAGCGAGGCCCTAGATAACCTCACTTTATGTGTGCCAAGGTGCAAGTCAGATGCTAGCAAGATAACCTCACCAAGGTCAGCTGCGAGGCCCCATTTAACCTCACTTTGGCTTGATTTTTGGTATGGTATAATTTTGAGCTCCCAAGTCCAAATTTAGCTAGGTTTTTTTCTATAGGACCCTCTTAGGGTGTAGTTTCATGGTTTTGAAGGGTTCTATTTATTGAGTTTTGTAGAATTTATAAAAGGCCATTATGACTCCTCGTGGGGGTGTCATGTTTTGTTGTATCAGTTTTGAAATGGCTTAAAAAGCATATATAAGGAGGGGGTATGCTCCTACCACCCTCCACCCCACAACTTCTTAGATGGCTAGAGGCATGTCTTGTACATAATGTGAGTTATGTAATGATGCTTTTATCAATGAAATATGTTTATTACTTCCACCCATTCTTTAATGGAGGTTGCTTGACGGTTGGCCATTAACGCTCAATTCTAGCTTCCAAATGAGATGATCCGGGTTTGGCTGACTTGTTAGACGGACTTGGCAAGTACCGCACGGGCCACATTTGTGACTGCCAAGCTCACAAAATGTCGGACCGTGACACTTGGCCAAGGTAATGCTATACCAACATAAAATTCATATCAATTTTTTATGTACATAATGATGTGTACCAATCGTTATGACTTTTAATTATAAAATTGCCATTGTCACATCATTCTGGTGAGAGTTTTTTCTGTGCAAATTTTTTTTTGTTTGTTTGTTTGTAAGTTCAGCATTTTCGCTAGCTAATTTAGTGGTCTACAATCCCTTAATGGGGTTATACATGTTTTGTCTCTTACTCTAGCTGCTTCTTAATTACATACTGTAAGTGTATGTAATTGACTATATTTTGTGACATGCCTTTTTGATATATTTTGGGGACGTATGTTGTCAATCACAATCATTCGGAAGAGATTTCATGCCTATTTGTGCAAGCTCAAGCTAAAAGAGTCTTGTACGATACCTTTTGGCTGTTGTTTGGGACTTCAAGAGATGTCGATGGAGTTCGAGGGATCTCGAGAGTAAAAACAGTGTGTTGGCTGAACATCATGGACCTCGCGGGATGTCGCGAGAGCTCGAGGGTAAAAACAGTGTGCCTGCAGTTTGGTCATGGACCTCGCGGGACGTCGCAGGATGTCACGGGAGTTCGAGGGCAAAAATAGTGAGTACGTCAAATCTGAGATTAAGCTCGCTGGAAGCTCGCGGGACCCTCATGGGAGCGAGCGACACTTCGTGGGATGTCGTGGGAGCGAGCTGTGTGAAATTTGAAACCTTAGGAATCGCGTCGCTAGGGTTTTTTTACCCCTATTTAAAGCCCAACACACTTTCCCAAGCATTATCTGAGCCGCCACATTGAAACCTCCAAGAGAAAAGTATTCCTAACCTTCCTAGAAGCTCAGAAACAAATCTTAGCAACAATCTTCTTTAATCCAAGTAAAGAAATCTAAAGTCTTGATGGAGTTCAAGGCGTGAAATCCGTTCTAAGGGGATCTGAACAGTGGTCAAGCACGGAGACGGTGAATCGTGGATACGAGCAAGAGCAAGACAATCATTAGATCATGGAGTTGATAGGTTTTGATTGTAAAGAGTCTTGTAACTGTCTGAATAACGACATATAGTGCATGATCTTTGTCCGATAAAGGGGACATGTGGTTTTTCTCCCATTTAAGGGTTTCCACGGCAAAAATCTGAGGTGTTCCTGGTTGTATGGTTTGTTTATCTTATGATTTGGTAAGTACAATATTGCTCATTGCCATAACATATTGAATCAATATTGTAGGGTTTAACCTCTCGAACAAAACATAGACAAAGGTTGGTTTTTCAATTGGTATCAGAGCAGGACACTCAAAATCTTTTTAATTTTTTAAATAGTAAGATCTTGATTGCCTATGTCTATGGATTGGCCAAAGGAAGGTATTCCACCTCTCGACCACCCCTGCTTGATGGGACCAACTATCCCTATTGGAAAGCCAAAATGAGAGCTTTTCTTAAATCTTTAGATGAGCGTGTTTGGCAGATTGTTGTTAATGGTTGGACTCCACCCACAGTCACCACTGGTGAAGTGACTACTTCTAAAGCTATTACAGCTTGGGATATGATTGATTTTGAGGACTGTGAATGGAACAGTAAAGCTATTAATGTCATCTTTAACGGGGTCATAGTTGAGGAATTTCATAGAATATCTCACTATGAACTCACTAAAGAGGCTTGGGATATTTTACAGATCACCCATGAGGGTGCAACTACTGTAAAAATTGCTAAGCTCCACCGATTAACAACTGCTTTTGAAACTCTGAGAATGGAAGACGATGAAACGTTTGATCAATTTTATTTTAAATTAAGTGATATCGTCAACTCAAGTTTCAACCTTGGTGAACAAATCTCTCCTTTAAAAATTGTTCAAAAAATTCTAAGGCCTTTACCCGAGAGATTTCAAACCAAGGTTATTGCCATAGAGGAGAGTAGGGATGTTGATGCCATGAAGGTAGAAGACTTAGTAGGGTCCTTGCGAACTTTTGAGGTGAATCTTTATTAGCCTAAAAAGAATAAAGGCATTGCCTTAAGTTCCATTAAAGAAAAGTCTAATGAGGCTGATGATAGTGATTCGGAATTGGGTATCGAAGAGAGGGCCTTGTTTGTCAAAAAGTTTAAAAAAAATTTCAACAAATGACAACAAGACCAATCTTCATCAGTTGATAAATTTAAAGGAAAACCTTTTGACAAGCTGAAGTTTGTGAGAAAATCATCTGCAAAGTCTGGTAAAAAACAATGCTTCAAACGTCATGCCTTTGGGCATATTACTACAGATTGTCCTAACAAAAAGAAAAATAAAGGAGGCAGAGTTTTGACAGTCACTTGGAATGATTTCGAGAAGGAAGATGAGTCGGAAAGTGATGATGAGTTTGAAAACTTCACAGCATTCATGGCAGCAACTTTAGAGAGAGTTGAGACTTCTTCTAAAATATCTGAATTGAAAAAATCTGAGGAATCAGATAGTACAGTGGGATCTCTCAAAGACAATGAGGATGAATCAGATGATGAAGACAAGAGTGAGCTGCAGTGCGTTTATGATCAGCTGTACAAACAGTCTTACAAACTTACCAATGTGAATGTCAAATTGAGTAAGAAGTTGAAGAAGGCTCTAGAAAACGTTGATTATTTAAAAAAGTGAATGATGATGCTCAAACTGAGATAAGTCAATTGAGGAAACATCGAGTAACCTTATCAGACAAGGTGAAGTTTCTTGAGAAGGATGCATTTGAGAGAGAAGGCTTTAAGAAGGCACTTGAAGAAAAAATTCAGAAACTCGAGGATGATCTAGTTAAATCTAATCCGACCTTTAAGAAATACAAGGCAAGTGCCTCTACAATGGAGAAAGTGTGTTTGAATCAGAAACATTCAGGGGATACGAGAGGTATTGGGTATGAGGCCAAACTATCCAAGGCCAAGCAACATCAGTACAACAAGCCTATCAAATTTGTTCATGAAAAAAGGTATAGTACTCAGCAAAATCAAGGTAAGGCTCCTTATGCTGTTCCTATTTGTCACTACTGTGGTATAAAAGGTCACATTAGGTCAAAATGTCATAAATTGTATGGATTACCTGTAGAATATATTCAAACTCGAAATTTTCAAAACCCAGGTATATCATACAATAGTCGGATGTCTAATATATTCCATGTGTTGACTGAGCAAAGAAATTTTACTAATCAGAAGTTTCAAAGTCATGCTCGACCTTAATACTATGGGAACTATATGGCAAAGCCTGTGACTAAATATACTTCGAGAAGGTCAAAAGCCCATCCAACACTTTCATTCCAAGCACTCAAGTGCTAATCTTAAACTGTATGGATAAAGAAAGCTGACCTAAGAGGATTTGTTGTCCACACTGCTCTGAAGGCTCACAACTCTAATGTGTTGTACTTAGACAATGGGTGCTCAAGGCACATGTGTGGAAATAAAAAATATTTTGATTCTATAACTAAATGTGATGGAGGTCTAGTAACCTTTGGTGATGGCAGCACCTCCAGAGTCATAGGAAACGGGAATGTAAAATCTCAATAGTTACCTAACCTCGATGAAGTTCTGCTTGTTGAGGGTTTAAAGGCTAATCTCATTAGCATTAGTCAGTTATGTGATGCACAACACCAAGTACAGTTTTTCAAAACTGAATGTTTCATTTTCAACAAAGAGGATACTTGTGTGATGAAAGGTGTGCGTACTCCTGACAATTGTTATGGGATCTCCTTTGAAAGTTGTTTGGTTTGCAATTCTGTTAAACTGGACAAGACTGAGTTGTGGCATCAAAGACTAGGCCATGTTAACTTTAGTGATCTTTCTAGACTATCTAATTCTGAACTCATTCGTGGAATTCTAAAACTTGGAAGAATCACAAACTGTGTGTGTGGGTGATGTCAAATGGGGAAGCAAATTAAGTCTACACGTAAGAAAGTCAAGCAGATTGCTACATCTAGACCATTGGAACTAGTGCATATGAACCTTATAGGTCCTACTCAAATAGAGAGTATTGGACGAAAGAAATATATATTTGTGTCTGTCAATGATATTTCTAGGTTTACATGGGTTGATTTTATTCGAGAAAAATTTGATACTTTCTCTGTGTTTAAAGCTTTATGTCTGAAAGTACAGGTGGAAAAGGGCACAAAAATTGGATGCATTCGCAGAATATGCACTGATCATGGTAAAGAATTTGAGAATTCTAAATTTGCTAATTTTTGTGATGAGTAGGACATAAGACATAAGTTCTCTGTTCCAAAGACACTACAAAAGAATGGCGTGGTGGAGAGGAAAAACAGAGTGATACAAGAAATGGCCCGAGTTATGCTTCATGGTAAGAAGGTTGCACAGAAGTTCTGGGTTAAGCCAGTAAATACTGCATGCTACATTGCGAACCAAGTTTATCTGAGAATTGGCACAAAACACACACCATATGAACTATGGAAAGGCAAGAAGCCTAATGTGAAACACTTTCGAGTGATTGGAAACAAATGTTATATCCTAAGGGATAGAGAGCATCTAGGTAAATTTGATACTCAGAGCGATGAAAGTATTTTCCTTGGATATTCCATGAATAGTAGAGCTTATCGAGTTTATAACTTGCGTCCTCTTACTATTATGGAATCGATAAATGTGGTTATTGATGATTCCTTAGTTCACATTGACATAGCACTTGATGAGGATTATAATTTAGATAGTGCATCTCCGATAAGTTCGGGGAAGAAAAATGATGAGAAGAGGAATGATGCTTAGACCTCCTTGAATAACTTAAAAAATGGACCCAACAACATTCTAGAGCAATCATCCAGAGTAAAACTAAATCATCCTTTGGATCAAGTGATTGGAAATGTCACAGAGCCGATGAAAACTAGACTTTAGGTAAGAAATTAGATAAATTACCTTTGCTATACCTCTACATTTGAACCAAAAAATGTGAAAGAAGCTTTAGCTGATGAGAATTGGGTTACTACTATGCATGAAGAGTTGAGTCAATTTGTTCATAATGATGTTTAGACTCTTGTGCCTAGACCCCATAATGTGAATGTGATAGGTACTAAATGGATATTTAAGAACAAATCTGATGAATATGACACTATCAAAAGAAATAAGGCAAGACTTTTAGCACAAGGGTACAATCAAATTGAAGGAATAGACTTTGACGAGACCTTTGCCCCAGTTACAAGGTTGGAGTCTATTCGTATCTTGTTTGCCATTGCTTGCTATCTAGGCTTTTAGACTTCATCAAATGGATGTGAAGTGTGCTTTTCTAAATGGCGTTTTTCGAGAAGAAACCTATGTTGAACAACCCAAAGGATTTGAGAACCCTAAGTATCTTGACTATGTGTACAAGCTAAAGAAAGCTTTGTATGGGCTGAAACAAGCCCCTCGAGCTTGGTATGAGAGATTGACTTCCTTTTTGCTGGAGTCTGGGTTCACTCGAGGGGGAGTTGATAAAACCTTGTTCATAAAGAAAGAATCAAAACACATTCTTATTGCTCAAATCTATGTGGATAATATTGTGTTTTGTTTTACTTCTGAAAAGCTTGCTCGTAATTTTTCTGAACATATGAAAAGTCAATTTGAAATGAGCATGATAAGTGAACTGAATTACTTCCTAGGGTTACAAGTTAAACAGATGGACCAAGGGATTTTTATATATCAGTTTAAATATGCTAAAGACCTAGTGAAGAAATTTGGTTTGGAAAACACTAAGCATGCTAGGACTCCCATGAGTACCAGTCTTAGGCTTAGTAAGGATGCTTCAAGAAAGGATGTTGATCAAACCTTGCATAGGAGCATGATTGATAGTCTGCTTTACTTAACTGCTAGTAGACCTGACATTGCCTTTAGTGTGGGTGTTTGTGCCCGATTTCAAGCTTGTCCTAAAGAATCACACCTGTTTGTTGTCAAAAGAATTATTAAATATGTCAAGGCTACTATTGAGCATGGTATCTGGTTTACCTTGAACACTAATGCAGATATTGCAAGCTATACTGATGCAGATTGGGCAGGGTCTACGGATGATCGTAAGAGCACCTTTGGTGGGTGTTTTCATGTAGGCAATAACCTTGTTGCTTGGCATAGTAAAAAGCATAATGCCATCTCTTTATCCATGGTTGAGGCAGAGGACAAAGCTGTTGGAAGCTGTTGTGCTCAACTCTTATGGATGAAGCAAATGTTGTGTGATTATGGTCTTGAACCGAATGTTATGACCTTTTTTTGTGACAACATGAGTGCGATTAGTATTTCTAAGAATCCTGTTTAACACTCTCGCACCAAACACATTAATATCTATTATCACTTCATTCGTGAATTAGTTAACGAGAAGATTATATCTCTTGAGCATATTTCCACTGAGAATCAACTTGCTGATCTCTTCACTAAACCCCTTGACACTCTTAGGTTTGAATTTCTACGGAAATCCCTAGGAGTGTGCTGTCTCGAGTAGTTCTGTCTTGCTTGGGGTTCAAGCTTGAGCTCAATTATTGCTTCATCTTTTCTCCAGCCCGTCTTCATGTTCTTTGATTTTTTTTACCTTTTGTCTTTCTTTTTGCTTTGTGTTGTGTGTGCTCTTCTGTATTGTGACCTACATATGGTTCTCTTTGTCATCCTGTTAAAGCACCTCTCATGGATGGCTAAAGGCATGAGCATGATATAAGTTGATTCTTGTGTGCATCTTAGAGTGTATGTCTACAATTCATACTTCATTTATGATTTTTGCCATGCATGTAATTCTTGTTTATCTGATAAGAGCCTTTTGAGATCTCTTAGAATATGGAATCTGATTTTTTATGATCATCTTACAGACCTCATCATGGCTGGCTTCTTCTAGACAGGAATGACTCGATTGACCTTGGTCATGTATACCTTCTCTTATAATAAATAAATAAAAAATGTGTGTGTGTTTGGGTGGAAATGGCTACCTATGAGTATGTGAGAAGCTGCCCTTGTTATGTAACAAGAGGAGATGGCTACCTGCTCACATGTGTGAAAGCCACCATCCCTCAGTTGTCAAATGTTATTTAATGCTGGAGAGATATGGTTAGATCTTAGATGGTTGATTTGCAAAAAAAAAAAATATGCAAAAATATTGGAATACCTTGATTGGGATGACATGATGGTTTGACTTTGAGTGCTCTATTGTCCAAGAGGAAGCTTTCATGTTGAACACTGTCATGATTTTGCTCCAGGGTCCATATTCTCATTGGTCTTGTGATGGCCTCACATCATTTTTCAGGATTGGTAGTATGGTACTTATAATTTATGAATGTCTTGACTTGCAAGCCTGCCGTCCTTGATCTATCTTGATGTTAAGTTTTCTCATGTTTATAACTCTCTTTATCTTCATTGGTAGTATTTTGACTGTGTTGATCATTGAGATCTTATCCAGGTGTGTCCTCTTGTTGTTCGAGGTGTTTTCTTTTGTGTGTTGCTGTGTCAGGTGAGCTCGCGGGATCTCGCTGGACCTCGCTCCTGCGAAGTCCACTAAGTTGGCATTCGTGGGATCTCCCTAGACCTCGCTCCTGCAAAGGTCACTTAGTCGGCACTATTTATCTCACCCGCAGCTGTTCTTTTTCCCAGTTTTTCCCACTATGCCATGTTCTCTCTTCTTCGAGCCTACGACGTCTGGCGATCGTGGGTGACTGGTGTTCCTCCTCGATCCAGCGAGCTTCTTCCCCTTCATCTTGGTCGCATTTCTTGAGTCGTCTCTGAGGTAGTCGTTCTCCTCCTCCTTCGTTTCGTTCTTTGTCCGGTTTGGGCGTGTTTCCCCGTGACCTAGGGTATTGTTTTGGGGTCTCTTCCATTATTATAGTTCCTCGGGGTGTGGTTTCCCATTTGTGGGGTGTGAATCCCATTATCGAAGGCCTGGGTGGCCTCAATTTGTCCGGTGATTGGGTCTCTCTGTCTGCTCATTGTGAACCAGTCATAGTGACTGGTACGGCTGTATGGTGTGCGTTTGTCTGGCGTAGGTTCTTCTTTTGGGAGAGTATTCCTCATGATTTCGTCTCTTAGGAAACGGAAGGGGTCTCAAACCCCTTTTTCTAGCTATTCCTTAGGCTCCCCGAGGAAACGGTCTGCTTTTCTCTCCCCGAGCAAACGCCGACGATCTGGTACCCTTGGTGCCACGTCGTCTCGTCCAGGGGGAGTTTCTTCAACCCTTGAAGTTTTATGTTTTCGCCCTGCTTCTGAAGCTGAGGCACGGTTCACTCAGTCGTTTGCCTGTCGGCTTGTATTTGTCTCTCATAGTCTGATCCTTGACCATTTTGATTTGACGTGCATTCATACTTACTTCACTAAGTGGGGTTGGACATCTCTTATTGTCTGTAATGGGTTCGCTAGTCAGGAGCTTGTTCGTGAATTCTATCTCTGACATCTACTCCTTGCTTCACTTTAAGCGTCCTCTCCTCACTGAATTTCCATATCCTCCTAATCGCTTTGGGCCTTCATTAGATTCCCTGGCCTAGCTTCTCTTATCATCCAGTAGAGTATGGCGTCCTGGTCCTTCAAGCCTTCTCAAGCAAAAAGAGTTGAAGGATATTTTTAGGGTGCTTAATCATGTGGTGTGTGACCACTTTCTCTGCACCTCCCATGTGAGCGAGATTGATGAGTCTCGTGCTCGTCTTATGCACGCTATTGCCACTAGCCTTGTAGTGGATATTGGATGTCTCATATTTAATCTCATGCTCAAGGCCGCTGCGGACAACTCCTCCTGTGCTTATCTTCCATTTGGGGTGTTGGTCACAGATTTTTTGTCCAGTCATAACATTATGGCAGCACCTGATGAGATCTGTATCCCGGTTGGGTGGCCCATCTCCTGACAAACCCTCCAGCTGAGTAATGCTCATCTCGGCGTTCCTCCTCCTCCTTCCTAATTGCAGCAACCTGGGGTGAAACTTTCTGATGATGAGGCTCCTTCTACTGATCCTGCAGCGCTATTCTTGTCCACTGCTCCACCTTTAGCTGGGCCTTCCGTCTCCGTTCCTACTTCGTCGTCCTCCACTGCTGCTGCCATTACGGCTCTCTCTTCCCAGATGACTTCCGTGCACACAGATCTGGTGAAGCGCATTGGTCTGGTTCATGAGCACATCAATCTACTGGTGGAGCGTCAAGAGCGTGATATTCTTTATGTTCAAGACACCTTATCTGCACTCTCCCGGCGGCACACCAAGTTTATTAATGACGTCAATGACTTCATTCAGAGCATTCGTCATCGTTAGCTATGCATGGTGGATGTTGCTTTTATGGCTTTGTTTTCTTTTTCGTTTTTCTGTTTCCTGTTTCATTTGGTCGAACCTCTGGTTGCTACAATTTATACAGTTTATTTCTTAGAGTTTTACTGTTAGTTTTTCTTATCTCTTCCTCGTCCCTTGAGATAATGCATAGTTGTCTTATAATGCTTGTTTGTCAATTTGTTCCCAAAATGGGAAGATGTGGTCTTATGCTTTATTTCCTTCCACTACTTCTAGTGCATGTTGAGATCTTCTGGTGCATGTTGAGATATATATGTAATTGTTCGCTTGCACTTGATTGGCCTGGTTTGGTTGGATGTTGCAATTGCAGAGATGTTTCATCGTACTTGTGGGGATGATTGTGATTGGGGTGCCTTTGTTTTTTTTTATTTTATTTCTTTCCTTATAATGGTTGTGGCTTGTAACATAGGGTTTTAGTCACGAAATTGCCATATAGGGAGAATGTAAGTGTATGTAAATGATTATATTTCTTGACATGTCTTTTTGATGTATTTTGGGAACGTATGTTGTCAATCATAATCATTCGGAAGAGATTTCATGCCTATTTGTGCAAGTTCAAGCTAAAAGAGTCTTATACGACACCTTTTTGCTGTTGTTGGAGACCTTGAGAGATGTCGATGGAGTTCAAGGGATCTTGAAGGTAAAAATAATGTGTTGGCTGAACATTATGGACCTCGCGGAATGTCACATGAGCTTGAGGGTAAAAACACGCCTGCAGTTTGGTTATAGACCTCGCGGGACGTCACAGGATGTCGTAGGAGCTCGAGGGCAAAAACAGTGAGCACTTTAAATCTGGGATTGAGCTCGCTGGAAGCTCACGAAACCCTCGCAGGAGCGAGCGACACTTTGTGGGATCTCATAGGAACGAGCTGTGCGAAATCTAGAATCTCGGGAATCGTGTTGCTAGGGTTTTTTTGCCTCTATTTAAAGCCTAGCACACTTCCCAAACATTATTTGAGCCGCCACATTGAAACCTTCAAGGGAGAAGTATTCCTAACCTTCTTAGAAGCTTAGAAACAAATCTTAACAACAATCTTCTTCAATCCAAGTAAAGAAATCTAGAGTCTTAATGGAGTTGAAGGCGTGAAATCTGTTTTAAGAGGATCTGAACGGTGGTCAAGCACGAAGACGGTGAATCGTGGATACGAGTAAGAGCAAGACAATCATTAGATCATGGAGTTGATAAGTTTTTATTGTAAAGAGTCTTGTAGCCGTCTAAACAACGAGATATAATGCATGATCTTTGTCCAGCAAAGGGTTTAAGGGTTTCCACGGCATAAATCTGAGGTGTTCCTGGTTGTATAGTTTGCTTTATCTTGTGATTTGGTAAGTACAATATTACTCATTACCATAACATATTGAATCAATATTGTAGGGTTTAACCTCTTGAACAAAACATAGACAAATTCTGATTTTTCACATACCATATCTTATGATTGAAGGTGAGTCTAATTGGATAGGGTAATCGCCAGGGACTTAGGCCTTCCAAAGAAGAAGAAATTCGGGCCTTTTCTAAGCTTATTGGTGGGTACCAAACATGTATCCTTTAAGCCAAAACAGAAGAAAGCTCTTTGCACTTGAAATATCGAAGGTTGATGATCTTACTATAGTAGTAATCAAAAGAGAGATTTTTTTGGGTTCCCCTATTTCTCAGGTAACCCAGACTCTTGCCAGGACGAAATTATGTAAATTGACAAAAATGCCCTTTTTTATTCATTAAGCAATCTCAACAAAGAAATATTTATGTAATTTTAACAAATTTGCCTCAACAATACAGTATACTTTTTGTTTTTGTTTTGGGTAGAATCTAAAGAGAAACACCTAGGGCCTTTTCGACGTTGAGCCCAAATGGGCCAAATCCCAAATTGCTGTTTTGTATGTGGGCTATGTACGCCCAAGTTACTCTTTTAGAGAGGCCCATGGGTATCTAGCCATGTCATCTATAAAAAAAACAAAACAAAGATTATAGAAGACACGCTGCATTTTTTTCTTTTTTTCTTTACTGATTTTTTACTATTCTAGAAAAATATTGAATTTTAATATTATATAAGTGGAGGAGAAACTATAAAAGAAAATAAATTTAATTTTCTGTTTTTCTGTTTTTCTTTCTTTTTTTTTTTTTTTTTTTTTTGTGCTCCCTCCCGCCCACAATTTTAGGGAACAAATAAAGTCTAAACAAGTTTGGTTGCTCAGGGAAAAAAAAAGAAAAAAGGAACCAAAAAATTAAGGAGAAGGAGAAGAAAGGGAATGAAAAATCAGATCCTAGCTGATAACCTCCAGCCACCTCCATCCAAATCTTTGTTTAATGAGGGTTTTAGCACTCCGTTTGGAACTAGAGTTTTCGGTAGAAAAAAAAAATGTGAAAAAAAATATAACAAAATGAAATAGTATTTTTATTATCTTTTTTTTCATATTTTTCTTTTCTTTTACTTTTCTTACCTAAAATTCTGATTTTAAACTAAATGCAAGAGAGTTGTTTTATTTTCAAAGTCCAAATTAGCAACTCCAACCAAATTTCAACATGACAGTCAACAACCAATTAAGCTATATAGAATTCCACAACATGCATTGTTCTCTGCATTGGGTTTAGTCTTTGGTGTTGTCAGAGAGTGTACAATCATATAATGTCATTCAAAATTTTTTTATCTTATTTTAGAACAGGATGTACCATTTTATAGAGCGCTTAGTTGCACTATTCTTTCAAAAACTCAATTTGATCCAAAGAATTTCAGCCGTTCGATTCCTCTCAAACACTTTTGAAATATTTTCAACAGTTTTGCGATTGTCAAATGTTTTTGTACAAAATAACATTACATGTAATATAATTGCACAAATCATGACAGCAGCAAAGCGTTACCCCACTAATTTTATCCAAAAGTCAATACTCTTTTACGATTATCATACTCCATCATTTTTTTTTTCTTTGATGGAATTGTCTTACTTCAGCTAACAACGACTCAAACAAATCAATGGCTATACAACTCTATTTTTATACGCAACAATCACAGTCATATATGTTGCATTGCTAGTGACCCCTTCGGCCACGTTTAGTCATACGTCATGAATATAAACACAAGGCCATTTTTTCTAACTTTGATTACATAGCATAAAAGAAGACAATACAAACAATAAATCTGTGAAAAATGTTATTCTTATAAAAGATTTGCACATAATCTTGTACTAGAATGATATGACAGTGAAATATTTTATTTTAATACATCATTTTGTATAAAAATTCTGTATAAATTTTATGTATAATGTTACCTCATCCATTCTCGTGAAACTTAATATGATTATTAAAACGAAGAGAAATGTTCACTAGGTCAGATCACCCAAGGCAACTTTTATTAAGGTAACTTTATGAATTTTTTAAATGTTTTGAAAAGTTTTGTTGAACTTTTCTTTAATGAAAATGCTACACATAATAGAGACTCAGAGATATTTCTAATATCTTGGAGAAGAAGTAGGACCTCCGGCGACACTCGGTTGAGAAGGAGGGCCCTCAACGGCCCCAACATATGAACCTCCGCCGCCGCCATCACGACCTACGCCTCCAGCTTCATAAATTTCTCCTTCAACAGCAACTGCTACGGCCACAGTTTCCTCACCACAGGGGGCTGCTTCTTCTGCGTGCTCCTCAGCACATGCGGCTAGTGGAGCCATGACCGGCTTCTTCTTTTTCTTAGCCAGGCAGAATAGACCAACTGCGAGAAATGCAAGGAAGAAGACACCGCCCAGAGAGACGCACACTGCAATGATAGTTGTGTGGTGGCCTCCTCCTCCTCCTCCTGGGGGCGGTGGTATCAAAGTTTGTGACGCTGGTGGGATTGAAGAATATGATGAGGGTGCCAGAGGAGGGGGGACACCGGGATAAAGAGGTGGTGCTGCCGGTGGCGGCCACTTAATTGATGTCGGCGGTGGAATATTTGCTGTTGGTGTGGGAGCCTCACTAGTGGTAGGAGGAGGTGTTGGTACGTGTGGAGGTAGATTATATGGCGGTAGTGGAGTTGGAACATGCGGTGGCATGACTGGCGGTGGAATAGGGGACCGGGGTGGTATGACCGGTGGTCGAATAGGGGACTGGGGTGGCATGACTGGTGGTTTAGAGGGCTTCGGTGGCATGACTGGTGGTTTAGTAGAGGGCTGAGGTGGCATGGCTGGTGGTGGAGTAGGGTGCTGCGGTGGCATGACCCGTGGTGGAACAGGGGACTGTGGTGGCATGACTGGTGGTTTAGAAGAGGGCTGAGGTGGCATGGCTGGTGGTGGAGTAGGGTGCTGCGGTGGCATGACCCGTGGTGGAATAGGGGACTGTGGTGGCATGACTGGTCCTCCACTAGGGGTTGGCGGATGATTAAGGGGAGGTGGCTGAACAGGTTGACAAGGTGGGGACGGCGGTGGCGGTGATGGTGGTGGAGGGGAATAGTATGGATATGCCATGTGAATGTTTTTGGGAAAAGTCATTTTGTGACTATAATCTAAAATGTTTCTGCACTTACTGAATAGGGATGTAGAAAATGGGAAAGGGGGTGACCGTATATATACACCCAATGCCAATGGCCTAGTTTATCCAAAGTCTTAATTATATGGGCTAATTATACCAGTGTCCTTGTACTTTAGGTCTAATTTTGATTTGGTCTTTCTAATTTCAATTTCAATAAAATTGCCCTTTAACTGTGCTATTGTTGTCTCATAAATCCAATTGAAAACAGTTGTTAACTAAGTGGACAGAAAGTGAAAACGTGCCATGCGTGTGAACACTTATTAGGGGTAAATTAGTAAAAGCACTCTATTTCACTCTCTCTCTCTCTTTTTTCTTCTTCGCCTGCTTTCTACCAGTCAACACCACACCTCCTCCTTCCACCTTCCGGGCGACACCCAACCCCTCCTATTCACCACTAACACCTCATCCCCCAGCTCCCCCGGGCCACCTTAGCACCCTCCTTCCACCTTTCCTAGCTACCACTACCAGCCAGCACCCCCCGCCTCCACCCGTTGACGACGATCGGCACCGCAGACTTCAGGCAGTCGCTGTGATTGGCTTGGGTGCTGAGCCTTGAATGCGTAAATTAACTTGTTCTGAAGGGTGTTGTGATACATTAGAAATGGTTCATGGGTTCAATAGGATTGAAATGGACCACGGATTTACTGATAAAAAAAAGACCCACTAAAAACAGGGGGTGAAGGAGCTGCCAAGGGTGATGGCCACAGAGACAGAGAGAGAGAGAGAGAGAGAGAGAGAGAGAGACTCTCTGTCCCCTGTTCCTCTCCTACCTGATACATGTTTTTGCCCCTGCTACAGCAATGGTGCCCTTCCAAAAAGCATCACTGTAATTGATTTTACAAATCAATTTTTGGTTACGGAGATATGACTTCTACATGTTTGGATACATTCATGATGTCTTGAGCTTCTTAGTTTAGATATGAGAGAGAAAAAGGTGACAGGAAGGTCCTCTCATGAAAAAGACAATTCCATCAAAGAAGAAGAATTAACAGGGGACAACAAAGAAGGAAAAGAACAGGTTCAATGAACATAATAATCAGTCAAATCCAATCATGAATGTAACGAATGACAAATGACGCAATGAACAATTCACCATGTTTTTAATGGGTCTCTATTTTATATTTCTTTTTTTTTTTTTTCTCGTCTTCTTCGGCCATCACCCAGTTTTAATGGGTCTCCTTTTATATGTGAATCCATGATCCATTCCAATCTTATTGAACTGGGAATTACATACATTTGATTGTCTTATATTTTGGGCTCGAACAAAAATTAGGGGAATTGTTGGCCAAAGTGGAGAGAGAGAGAGAGAGAGAGAGAGAGAGAGAGAGAGAGAGAGAGAGAGAGAGGGTGTTGGGTTACTTTTGATGGGCTGTAACTATGCTGAAAATATGCTAAATGATGAATCACAAAACAAGTCAAGTGTGCTGACTAGATCTATTTTAGCAGTTAAAAGGTTCATAATTTGATTCTGTGTTAGGCTAAGGAAGTGATTATCTTGGATTTCCGTGGGTTTCAGGCCATTGTCATCGATAATTGTATTTTGATTGGTCCTGAGCCAAAGCTGCAGAACAAAAGCGTGTGGGGCATTAATTTTCCTTTGGTCAATCTTAATTTTGTTCATGCTTTTGAAACAGAGCTCCGAAATACTCCTTGACATCTCCCTCGTTTTTGAAGGTGAAGGGTGGGGAAGGTGTTGGGTAGCGAACAGTTGGGGCTGGGGTGACGGAGGTGATAGGGAGGGGATAGTAGGGAAGGTGGCGGCGGGTGGGGTTGCAGGGGAGCGGCAGGGTGTAGTGCAGGGTGGTGGCCGTTGGATTAGAGTTAAATACAGCATAATAAAGTGAGGAGAAAGATGGGGATGGGGTGATTTTACTATTTTGTCCCTGCAAAGTGGCCACATAAGTAGCACGTGGTCAATTACCGTTCATCTGACTACCGGAAGTTTTCAATTGAACCTATTAAATACCAATTACAAAATTAAAAAGTATTTTTGTTGCAATGGAAATTATAAGAACAAAATTAAAATTGTACTGGAAGTGTAGGGATTACTGGTGTAATTAGCCTTAATTATATTTTGCAGTGCGCCAATACTGTAATAATTATAACTGGGAAGGCTGCTTAAATGAGTTATATTCACACGTAAATTGACTTTGAATCTCCCCCTTAAAATTAAAAAAAAAATAAAATTAGGCTTCAAATCTAACGGTTGGGGACTTGGATCATCCCTTGTGAACGGTCCTTCTTGCACAATTTGGTAGGTGCATTGTTAGGTGCAATTTTAGTACGGATTCACATGTGCCTGAATTGAATATAAATCATCTTATATCAACCTCATTGAAGGTCAGAAAATCAGTGTATTATCATTGTACAAAGAAAAGCAGCCCAATGTCATACTATAAATATGTCTTAAAAAAATTCATCAAATTGGATTAAAAGTACTACAAATCGAGTTAAATTCATCAAATTGCATTAAAAATAATACAAATTGTGCTATTCTTACCTAATATTGTCATCATGTTGATTGGTAAAGAAATTATGAATAGTTTGTTTGTTAATGACTAAACCCACCAAGAGCTTCACATGCCTAGCTGCGAGCGAAGCCACTGTTGTTGTTGTTATGCTGCAATGAAAACTGAAAATTCGATCTTTCCTTTTTCATAACAGCACATCACAACATGGTCTATTTGCTAATGGGTTGCAAAAGACTAATGCTATATAAACAAAAAATTTATATAAAATTTTCATAAAAAATGATGTGTTTAAATGTAAGTTTTTTATTTTAAAATAAAATATCCATCATAATGACTTTTAATTACAAAACTGACAATGTCATCATCAAATCATTCTAGTGTTAACTACTGTGCAAATTTTCTATAAAAATAATATTTTTCATTGCAAAATAGTTTATTTAATCGGTGGAGTTTTTTGTATGAAAATTACGTAAAAATATAATTTTCTATACATAAAATGTCAACTTGATGAAGGTTCATGCATATGCAGTATGCCGGGAGTTATGATCTTCGAATTTGTGGATTTGTGTATGTTCTGAAATATGTCACTGATAATAGTGTAAGATAAGACATTAGTTTCTGGTGCCAGAACTCAGAAGCTATTTTGTAATCCAGAGGCCGACCTCCTGTTTGACTTAAACCCTTTAATTTAAGGTTGCTTGCCACCCATCAAACAGTTACATCATGCCACTCGAGCAATACGTACGTACATAACATCAATAAGCCACAAGCCCGGTAGCCGTCTTAGTACCATATCATCCTCTTTTCATGTTGCAGACGGTTCTCCACCAGCTAAATAGATCTTGTGGGTATGTTCGAGATCCATCTAACTAGAGAAATCCAATACCTTGTGAGAGTAAGAGGGATGATGAGGTGCATGCTTTAAGAAGATCGACTAATTTTTCAATCACATCCGGGTTCTTTTGTGTTGCGCTTTTAAAGTTTAAATTAAAGTGTCAATCTAACAAGAATTTTTTTTGAAAAACTCTATTCTTATAAAATTTTTGTGTAGAAAATTTCACTACAATAATATGATAATTGTATTTTTATAATTACGCATGTCCAGAAGTGGTCAAAGCTATATATTATGCATGTCCAGAAGTGGTCAAGGTCCCAATCCGATGACCAATTATTTGTTGAAGTTACATAATTATGCTGATCGCAGTTGCCATTGTCAGGTCTACTCATGTTAAAAGCTGCCGTTTCTTAATCTCAACTCTCAGTTCTTGGAAATAATTTTGCATTTTGCAATTCACCTATGTATTTATAGCATATTAAATATGCTGCTGTCGAGCGAAAGATCTGCCTCGATGGTCAAGACGGTTTGAATCCGCTCATTCCGCCAGGTTCGAACTCGGCCGTCCCTTCCCCTTCCCCTACTCCTATTGCCTCATATAAAAAAATATGCTGCTGGCACTTGCTACTGTCAGCCCCCCCTAAGAAACTAAAATAGTAAAAGGAATAAATGTAACTGCTATTATTACCACATTACGAGTTGTTATGAAATTAGTTCTACATATTCAATTTTTATGAGTAATTCAGTGTCGTAAGATAAATTAAGATACTTGAGCTCGGTTCATATTTATCTCATGAAATTTTTTTTCAAGATCGGTTTATTATATAGATAAGTAAAGCTTAAACACATTTTAAGATTAAAAAAATTTTCTAAGCTAGGCTAAAGCTCATTTGAGATTGACAAGAAGTTAACTAAGCAAAGATTAAACACATTTTAAAACTTGTTGAAATTATCAAATCAAGCTTGAACTACCTATTACTCAGCTAACGAAAAAGAAAAATGGTGGTAAATGAAATTACTCTTATTGTTTGGTGGTAAGTCAAAGTAATGATAAAAGAAAATAAAAAAGAAATGAGTGAGAAAATTATGTACTCTTACTTCTCTTTACCTTGTTATTGGTAAATGCTGCCTTGTTATTGATAAATGAAAAACTCGTTCATTTTTTTCTCTTCAATCAAAACAAAAACGAGCTCTTAATTCTTCTTAATTCTATAGGCCAATTCATTTCTTTTTTATTTTTTCAATTTAAGTAGACAAGAGCATAATCAAACTTGGATTCTCAATTCATTTCCTTTTTCTATATTTTTTTTGGGTAATTTTCTTTTCGTTCATAAATCTAAAATTCACACATAGAGTGTGCAAAAGGGGGTTCAACGCTTGTTAACTAGCTGAATAATGATAATTACCATCAATCAATCGCTTAATCTATGGACTGTGGGAAGTTTAATTAAAGCTTTTTCAGTAGATTGTTACGTCCCACCAAATATATGTATCCATTAATGATGACATTAGAACCTCTCAAAAAAAAAAACAAAAAATACAAAACAAAACAAAACGAAACAAAAAGCATGACGTTAGTACAACATTCTTGGAAGAAGGGTATCCATCTGAGGGTAAGTCCATGAAACTTTTGGTGGGCGAGTGTTGGATGAGAGTAATGATATCTATACAAAAGTCCATGAAACTCAAACAAGTGTTGATCTCTTGACTTGTTTAAATGAAAACTCGTTTTTGAGATCAACATTCAACCGTGAGTTCTATAATTTTCATTAAAAGAATGATATCTATACAGAAGTTTAATAAGAATTTTATTACATGTGATTCAAGTGTTGGTGTTCTTTTCATTTCAAATAAAAATACTACTATTTTAGCTTATAATTATAAAAGAGTAATACTATAGTTATCAATTATTTTTATTAAATTTTTATCACAAATAGACACAAAGTGATGAGTTCTATCTTATTCAATACATGTGAAATTTATTCACTTAAGTTTACTTGTGATGAAAATTCGGTAAATAAAGTCAGTAACTGTGACATTTTTCTTATAAAAAATATTAATATGAAACAATTAGAGAAGTTCAGACAAAATTTTGGCATAGAATGACGGGTTTATTGGAAGCCTTTCACTTACCATCAATCAATTGCTTAATGTATGGACCATGGGAAGTTTAATTACAGCTTCTTCAGTAGATTGTTACATCCCACCAAATATATGCATCCATTAATGATGAGATTAGAACCTCTCAAAAAAAAAAAAAAAAAACCACAAAAGCATGACATTAGCACAACACTCTTAGAAGAAGGCTATCCATCTAAGGGTAAGTCCATGAAACTTTTATTGGGCTGAGTGTTGGATCAGTTCAAGAAAAAACACGTTTAGTAACAAATAAAATAGTCACTGAATGTTATTTTTTAGTTGCCAATATGAATTCGCGACTAAGGTGGTGACTAAATTATTTGGTGACCTATTAGAGGTTACTAAATGTTATGGCAACTAAGTTTTGGTTTGTCGCTGATATGTGATCAATGGCGACTAAATTGGTAGTCGCTAAAAGGTAATTAGTCACCAAAAAATGTCATACGGCAACCATTGACGTTAATCGCGAAACTCTCATAGTTGTCAATACTTAGTCAGCAACGACTACACTTTGCGACTAATTATTAGTCGTTATAGCTAATTGTTCGCCAAAGTCATCTTATAGTGACCAATATAAGTAGTTACAAATTCCACGATCATAAGGACTTTTGCAACAAAAACATGTTAGTAGCCAAAAAATTAGTTGCTCATTTATTAAGAAGATATTGGAGAGGACCATAATTATCCGAAACCTATACGAATCACAATCGATCAATTCTAACTTAACAAGTGCATAGAGTTTCGTATGAAGAAACTATATACTTAATTTCAATAAAAATATCAGTGCCAACATCCACAAAACTATATCCACATATGTAAACAATAAAATTCTAAAATGCATATAAATTAATCCAGCAAAGTCTAATATTCACAATCGGAAACCTTTATAATTCATAAGTACAAACTAGCCTAAAATAACATGTGCAATTAGCCGTAATATTAACATCTAAAATCTTCGTCACACCAAAATTTCGTCCCACAAAATCTTTGTCCATAATGGCCATCAACAATCTGTAAAAGAATAAATACAAAAAACAAAAGATTTCATCAGTAATAGTCCTAAAATAGAAATTGTAATGTGATTACAAAAGACTTACAAAATTTGAACTTGATGTAGGCATAACAAAAAAAAAAAAATGAATAACCATTGTGTCTTATTCATTGTCCAACGGTCAATTTGATTTTGAGCAGAAGTGAGAGGCAATTTGATTTTGTTACCAATTTAGTGACTTCCCAATTGTTTTCTCTAGATGATCTGCCATAAATCATAATAATATCCTAGACTGAACTTAGAGGAGTTTTATTACACGGACTTGGTAGAGGTTCCTACAATGGGCATCAGTGTTGAATCATCTAACCAGCTAAACATGAATCAGATAAGTACAAACCATTTTAGCAAAAATATGTTATTTTCAACTGCATAATTAAAGAGAGTTGGAGTGGCAAGACATGGACCCATACCAAATTCCTTAACTATTTCCACATTCCTTCATTTGCTGCATCATCAAACATTGAAGTTCGTCGAATTTTTTTTGTAGTTCATCACGGCTCCTCTTCTCGTCCTCTCTCTCTCTCTCTCTCTCTCTCTCTCTCTCTCTCTCTCTCTCTCTCTTCTCTCTCTCTCTCTCTCTCTTTATTGCTCTTTCTGCTCCTTAGCTCGCTCCTCCTTCTCTCTTTTTCATTCCTCACAAAGTATCTCTAATTCAGATACAAGTGTCTTCATCTTTTAATTTGAACAGGATTCATTATCATAGTCCGAGGACTGCTTCGGACCTACCCCAAACCCAAGGATGTACCCTTTTCTCTCACCAAGCGCTTTCCTTGAGATTTCTTCCGGTGTTATATGTATGCCGAATGTCTTAGCATCATCACGAATTTTCACCATCTCTTCCTGTCAAAAAAGAAACAAATGTTATAAATTAGTTACCATTTTTTGACAATACTAATAGTCGAGCTAGTATTGTACAAGAGTGTATAAGACTTAAATATATATGTATTGCCTCTTGCATTCTGCGTGCAACCACTCTTTTGTCTTTTTTGATTGATGTCCATCCTTAAAATAATCAACAAAATCTGACATTTCTTCATCTGTGGCCCTTGGCTGCAAAGTCAATCAACTACATAAGTCATTTGCTTGTATTGAAAAGATGAGTTATATACCTTAAAAAATACAAAACTTATAGTGTGTTTTACATATCATCAACAATCACCTTTTTGGTCATTGTAGCAGCAAATGAACTCGATTCCAGGGAATAGCCGTACGGCAACTTTTTCTTATTCTTTCTACCAGTTTTTGACCGTTTCTACAACAAAAAAAAATATAAATTTAAACTTCAAACTGAATTAATCACAATTCATTACAATTTTAAACTGAAATTAAATGGTGGTAAACTTACCCTAAATGTTTTACTCTTAAACACATGATCAATCATGTACTTCCAATCATCCACCTTCACCCCCCCCCCTGTATGGTTTATTGTATGGATCAACCATAGCTTTTTTTGACTTGCGATAATGCTTACTTATCTTGCCTTTTCAATTTTTATACAAAAGATTAACCTTCTTATTTATCACAGCAAGGACTACAGGGTTATTCTCATCTGAATCCTCGTCAGTACTAATGCAAAATTTGTCCTACCAAAACAACAATAAGGTAAAAGTACTTACAAACTATTGAATATATAGTTTGTAACCTATTAATAGAAAACATTTGTAGTTGAGTAGTCTAGAACTATTACCCGCACAGACTGTAGAATAGTTTCCTTAACTATTGGGTCAACAAGTTTCCATCTCTCAGCAAATCCTTCAATAGGACAATACTTTCTAATTGCAATCCCTAGCTAGTTTGAACACATGGGAGCATAAGGACCGTAAAATGTGTTGAATCCTTCAAAAATTGACACTTGGAGCCTTTTCCCAGAATTGTCATCAATTAGTTTAGTTAATCCTTTTCCAAGACTAGGCCCCCGCACACGCTTTGACTCCGACCCACCTGACAAATATTTTTAAGCAGACATTTTACCAATTACTATTTTAGTAGGTATACCGGTGGGTTTAGCAAGTATAAAGAAACTATCATTTTACCTACACCCCTCGTAACAATAGGAATTGGTGCACTTAGTTCAGAGTGATCAATACTGTGCGATTGATTAGTCACCACAGGTGGTTGTTCTAGATGCTTTGAAGGCAAAGAACTCAGCAAAAGAGTGGTGGCTGGTGGCTCATAAGTGAGTTCCCGGTTGAAGATGATGATGTATTCCTTCTTTTCTTCCCCGAATGCTTGGTCACCTATTAAATTAAAATGCAATGCATTAGAAAAACATGAACATGAAAAGTGACTATGCTATTAAATAATAAGTATTGTTATGAAAAAAAAAAAATTTAAGTCATTAGTGACAACTAAATTATAAAATTGAGCATCACGGAACTAGCTAATTAAAAAACTCCTTTGGTTTAAGTATAACATGATCAAGGGGTAACTTGTTTAGCTGACAAAATCTTTCAAACCATGTCATTACCAAGTGTTGTCACAAATATTACCTTATCTGCTCGAGATTGAGATGAATGGTCATTTTCGGTCGATGAGTATGTTCCTTCCTCTTCTGAAGGTAGATACTCATCATCATCATGACTTTTATTCTTGTTTTTCTTTTGATTACCTCCATGCTTAAAACATGTACTTGAATTGAACAATGAATTTGACAATCTTTTTAAATTTAAATCTGCAAGCCTTGCATTGTTACTTTCAATTTTATTTTTTCTTTGCATCTCGTTGTCCATCACCGTTTGAGACATGCTTGTATTGTGACTTTCAATTGCATTTTTTCTTTGCATCTCGTACTCCATCACCGTCTGGGACATGCCTCCAGGCTTGATAAACAACTTACGCTTCAATGACATATCTGCAACTATAACAGACATGAAATGTTCAAAAGTAATTAATATGATAAACTAAATGCATTATGTATTGATGTAGAATTAATGACAACATGTTTCAATAAATATTGTAGCAAAAAGATGTACTGGTATGCACAGGTGCAACTTTTCCATTATCCAACACCAACCTTACCTTTATATCCTCTCATAATGCCATATACATATATAAATGTAGCTGTGTTCGTGGCAACTGAAAACAGAGAAGTCAAAACAATGCATATATAACAGATTGGGGATCCCGCGATGGCGCGCTAATAGCACATAGAGGTTTTTTCACAAGACAAAGGACCACTCGATCACGCGATAGACCTCGCCATCGCGCACTAGACCTTGCCATCACGCACTCTGACGAGTTATTTGGCCTAGTGAAGAAAACAAAACTACAAATAGTGTGAGGAGGAGATAGGCAGTATTTAGGTTAGAGATTGGCGTTGAGAGGCTCTCATTATGGGCAAATCAACCTAGAAATTGATTACACAAAATCAAAGCAACAAATTTGAAGCATCCAACTAGGATTTCCTATGAATCGAATTAACAAATAATCTAAGCTTAAATAATCAGATTGCAAGCCGTAAGAAGTATCGTACCTGAAGCGGAGGAAAAGATAAACAGATTGAGATTATTCTTCTCTCTATATGTAACCAGACATACAAGATTATGGGAGAGAGAGAATGGAGAAGAGAGAGATTGTTTTGTTTTGATTGAGATCGATAGAAGGGTTTACAGCAACTGAGAAAGCTGAAGAAAATAAACGTGAGAAGTATTGTGTCATTTTTTTGGAGGGAAATTTGGGAAATAAATTTTTTCCATACTCTTTATATTTTATAAATTAGATTTAGAGTTTTTTTTTAATTCTAAATACACACGAGACTATTTTGACTCTTACCAATCATAATATTGGTTTAATAAATTAATTCCAATCAACTCCTTGTATCTTTATTTATTTTTTATTTAGTTGTAATAATTTATGTGAAATCATATAAAAAATTAAACAACCCAAAATATAAAGGCTTTTATGTAATTGAATTCTAATTATATTAATTAATTAAAAAAATTAATTAAAGAGAAATAGCATTAACTTATAAGAGATAAAAACTAACTCAAATAGAGAGAAAATCATTAATTTGTGGAATAGTATGGTAAATAATTTGCTTAGTGACACTAATTAACAGTAACTTTGTTCCGCTTGAAATTTATGTATTCTAAAATACAAAGTCAAATAAAATTATAGCAAGTATTTATTTTTCAAATATATATTAAAAATTTAAATGTACATTTTTTTTTTCATGGTAAATTTTGTATTTAGAAAACTAAGCAACTCAAATACAACAGCCCCATGAAGAGCTATCCATTGCTAATACATTATGCACTAATTACCACTTTTATTTCTAATCTATACTTATATATATAAGAATGTAGTGGAGATTGTAAGGCCTCTAAAAGCTCAATGCTAATTTTCTAAAAACTCTAAAATATGAGGAAGCCACGTGACAAAAAAATTAGAGTTTTAAAACCTGATTAGTCAAAAAGTTATTTAGGATTTGAAAAAAAAATCCTAAAATGTCTCTTTAAATCCTAAAATTTATTGATTAAGAAAATATTCAAGAAAAATCCGCACATGCATTCTCTCTCTGTTTTGATTTTTTTTTAAACATTTAAAACTTCAAAAAAGTTGAGTGATAATATTGATTGGTCAATAAATCCTTAATTGATCCTCTTCCTAAAATCTTTACCTAATTCCTAAAATCTCGCATTAAGAAAAATTTTCAAAACAAAACTGTGCACATATGTTATAATATTATATTGCTCTTGCTCATCTCTGTCAGGCTCACATTGAATCTTTATAGTTCTCCTTCTAATAATTAATCTCTATATTTCATCTCATATTTTTTTGGTATGCATAATTATCGTGAATTCAGTTGTCCTTTGTTCTTTTTTTTTTTTTTTTGGGTATCTTTATGGCTTTTGTTTAATTTACTAATATTTAATTTTTTTGGATACTATTGGTAAATTTATCATTGTATTCTCTTTGTCTAATAAAGCCTCTATTTTGATTTGTTATTTACAAAAGTTCAAAACAGATTATCATCCTTTGGAGAAGTTGAAAAGAATTGAAGAACTTCTGAAAGTTTAAGAACGGAGAAAGAGTCATGAAATTTGAGCAGAAGTTTAAAAGTTGAGGAAGAGCCAAGGGATTTTTGAGTAATTGGAATTTTTCTATTTCTTATTCATTTTTCCTTTCATTTTTTTTTCACTAGGAGTTCATCATTACATTCAATACTTCAGTAGTTGGATTTTATTACTTTTCTTATTCATTTTTCCTTTATTTTTTCTTTTTACGGTTTGTCCATCAAGGAATTCTTTTGTTTTTCGTCAGACATAATTGCTATTTCGTTTTGATTCTTTTCTTTTTTCTTTTTATGTAGAAAAGAAATCATTGTCCTAAATTGATTAGCGTTGGGTTATACATCCTTTATTCTGTCCATCTAAATCTTTTGTCTCAGACATTTTATAATATATCATGTGTTGAAAGAATACAAATGATTTGTCAATGAAAATTGCACATTTAAAAACAAAATTTAGAACATGTACCTAAATATAAATTGTATTCCTTTTTAATTGTACATTTTTTTTAAAATTGTACATTTTGATGCTTGAATACATTTTAATATTGTTTCAAATTCATTCTTCCCAACAAAATCGTGTCAATATTAGGTTAGATTATGTTAGATGAGATTAGATATGCCACATTGAGAGAGAATTTAGGAAATTAAAATTAGTTGCCTAATAAATTAAAAATTCTGACCACATTTTATAGTATTCAAAGTTTAAAAAATCTAAACAAAAAATTTAAAGGTAGTTGGAAGAGAAGATTTGTTATGGAAAAATTGCATTGAATAAGATATGACAAATGGAGATTAGATATGGCAACGCGTAATTCAAAATTAGATTTTTTCTATATTTTTAATGGTGATATATGTTTCCCATGTTAAATTTTTTCTATATTTTTTAAAAATAACACATTTAATTCAAAATTAAGACTGCATAGCGTCTTTGGTTGTCATAACGGAAATTCCTTCCTTTTTGTTCATGTCCAAGATTTGAATCTATTAATCTATGTAAAGAGATTACAAAATTTTTAACTACACATTCTATAATATACAAAATCTGTGAATAACACAATATTCATTATGCTATTAGAAAACAAAAGGAATTTTATATATTAGTAAACTTTCGATATATTTTAATTGTGAATACCCATCTTATATATACGAGAAAAATATATAACTTCTCTGCATCTATATCCCAAGAAAAAAAGAAACAAATCTTTGCAATATTACTACTAACAAAAAACAAGGCGACATTTCCCTGAAATTAAAACTCTCTAATTCGTTTATTTTTCTTAAAGCACTTCCTATTCCCTATTAGTCAAAATATCTTTTTAATGCTCTAAAAAATAGTACTTTATTTGCCTTCCCAAAATTACTTGCATAAACAACCATTATTTTTTAATCATATGTAATTTTTTTTTGAAAATATATATATATATATATATATATAGATAGACCACAACATTTAGTCTATATATACCATAAAAAATAATCTAATTAATAAAGAGAACATCAATACGTAAAAATGATAAAAATGACATTTATATTTTCGATGAATTTTTGTTACAACGACAAATAAGACTTATTTTTTAGGACAATAAATTAAAAAATAAAAATTAAGATACAATTTGATGAGACCTCTCAAGAATTGTTGGAAATTCCAAATTCACATGGCCATATGCTGTTGGAAATTTCAAATTCCCATGGGCAAATATTTTATTATTTATGTTTGAATAAATATTTTTTATATTGTTCTATATATAAGTATAAAAAGAAATATATATGAATTATACCTCGATATTGGACTCAATTCAAAGAAATTATTGCATAACTGAAGTACAAAAAAACTTAAAATTAAATCTTATTAGTAATTCCACTAGAACAAGAGCCCTTAGCTAATAGTTTAATTGTTATCTTAGTTTCATAAATTATTTTTGTTACCTTAGTTAATACTTTAATTTTTACAATTGAAAAAGAGACCATGAAGGCAGCAAGCGCGCGATAGCGCGCATATTACCGCACAATCGTGCGCTCACGATTCAAATATCAGCAATTTCTGGGTCACTTTGTTTTGCGTCTCATTTCTCTCATTATCTCGCGATATCGCCCTAGGTTCTTCACTCAGTGATTGAGTTCATCTTGTTTGTTGCTTTGCACCGGTTAATTGTCATTTTGGTAAGGTTCTTACTCATTAATCTTGTTTGTTTGATGTTTTTTTCATTCTAGGGTTTCATTGTGTTAGATTTGGGTTGTTGAAATTACTTGTTCTTATTTACAATGTCTAAGAAAAGAGCCCATGTTGAATCGTTCACTTACGTCCCTCCAAAATTCAAGGATGACTCTTTTAGAAATATTTTTGAGGATTCCTTTGCTACACGAAAAGTTTTACTTAAACGAGGCCTTAAAACACACCATTTCAAGGATGGATTTATTTACAAAAATTTTATTGAACGTGGTTAGAATTTCATTTTGAATCTTAGTGGCAATGTTTATCTGAGATGGTTAGAGAATTTTACTATCACATTAACAATGTGAACAAAAAACAGTTGTCCTTTAAAACCTTTTGTCGAGATTTTTCCTTCTTTATCAATGCTAATGCTATGGGTCGTTTTTATGATCTTCCTCGTGTTGATAATCCTGAATTTCCTATTCAAAATGTAGACAATGATATAGCTTTTATGAAAAATGTTGTATCTGTTTTGACAAACAATTTTGAGTCATATGTGATGGGCAAACAAATTCGTCATTCCTCTCTCACACCTGAGTATCGAATTCTCGACACTTTCACTTCATTCACTATTTGGCCTACATCTCATTCCACTTCTCTAAATTTTGAGAGATGTTGTTTATTGTTTGCCACTGGTACTGGTTTCATTATAGATCTTCCCTCTCTCATGGTGCAACATATGATTCATGCCTCAAAGCATAAACCTAAGAATCTCGGTCTTCCCTTTGGTTATTTCATCTCCCAAAACCTCTTGGCTCAAAATGTTCCACTTTTTCCGGGTGAGAAAGTTTTGTATTTAACTGCTCCTGTTGATAAGAAGTCTTTGGAGCGTAGTAAGCCTCACAAAACACGTGTTAATGCTCCTATGATTGATGTAGATGTCGAGGAAGGTGATGAAGATGATCAAGATGATAGTGATGATGGTGATGATGATGATGAGTTTAAGGGAGCTAGGGATCCTCTTATTTCCGGTGGACCAGAGAGTTCGTCATCTGGTTCAATGAATTTTCAGTCTATGATCCGATTTCTTTAAGATATGCAGCAGTCAAACAATGAGCAATTTACTCAAATTAATGCGCGTCTTGATGTTTTTCAAGGGACAATGGATTTCGTGATTAACTATATTCGGGACGGTCACATACCTCCTCCACCACCTCTCCTTGCTTCTTAGTGATTTTGTGATAAAAAGGAGGAGATTAGCTTGGTGATTATTTTTTAATGTCATAGCTTGGTTGTGTGGTGGTGATAGTGTAGTTGGTTGTTTTGATATTTTTAGTTATAGTTATGTTGTCAAACGGATTTGTTTTCGACAATTTGGTTTGAATGATATATATATATGATGATTTGAATGATGATTCATGTTTCTTTTGTGGTATATTTAGGGATTGTTCATATATTAATTAAACATGTGTTGTATTTTGATGGATTGTATTTACTTTGGTAACCGTTAAGTAAAGTGGATGTTTAGGGGAGATCTTTTATTATCTCACAGAATGGAGCGTGCTATCACAGGATAATAGCGCGCTAATAGCACAGAGACTTCGTCCAGTTCACTATGGGAGCACACTATCACGCGGTTGATCCCGTGATTGCGCGCTAGTAGCAATTTTTTGTAACTTGTGAATATGAGCAATCTTTTATTTGTCTTTGCTGAAATTAAAAACCATGTGGGCTTAATTAATCGAATTATAGTAAACCAATTGAATGCATATGGGATACATTTTAATTTTTGAATTATATGTTTGAAAGCTTTGTTGGATGATTGGTTTATTTCTCTTAGTTATAGTCTAGTAATTATAGTATAATTTTATCACCTACTATATTTTTTTACTTGAGTTATTACATAGCTAGTACCATTTTATTATGCTAGTTTTGCATTTTAATTTTTATTCTGATCCTTGTAGGTGACAAGTCATGGATAAAAGTTGGATGATAATTAAGAATAGAGTGAAAAGTGAAGAATATAAAAATGGTGTAGTAAAGTTTATAAAGTTTGCGAGGGAAAACTTAGACGACCAAGAGACTAGGATTTCTTATCCTTGTTTAAATTGTTTGAATGGAAAAAAGCTGAGTGCGAAAAAAGTTTATGTTCACTTGATCCAAAAGAGAATCAATCCTTCTTACAAGACTTGGGTAGATCATGGAGGACCTGTTGATGTGCGTCAACTAAGTGTACGAAACGATGATGACCAATACCAAGGTGGTGGTAATTCAGATATAGTGGAAGGTGACATTCTTTGGGACAATGATCAGTTGCCCAATATGTTGGAAGAAATCTACGTGGGTGGAGCCTTCGATGATGGTATGGATAATTTGCCTAACACTTTTGAAAGTCAAGATACGTAAAAATTTGATAAGTTGTTTAATGTTGCTCATCGTGAAGTATATTCGGGCTGTAAAAAGTCAGTTTTGTCGTTCATTGCGAAGATGCTTCATATTAAGGTGTACAACAAGATGACCAATGCTGCGTTTGATATGGTGATGGTTGCATTCAAGGAGATGCTGCCGAGTGCTAATAGTACTGTACCATGGAATCTTTATGAATGTAAAAAGTACTTGCGTGATTTGGGTTTGGGGTATGTGCCTATTCATTCTTGCAAGTATGATTGTGCACTATTTTGGGGAGAGACAGTAGATTTGGAGCATTGCTTAAAGTGTAAAGAGTCCAGATACAACGTAAATGATGGTAAAGGTAAGAAGATCCCTCATAAGATATTACGCTATTTTTCCCTAACACTAAGGCTTAAAAGATTATTTATGTCAAAGAAAATAGCGGCTGACATGAGATGGCACAAGGAGAAACGTTTAGATGATGGAGTATTAAAACATCCAGCTAATGCCAAAGAATGGAAGGATTTTGATAAGCGATATCCATTATATGCTGAGGACTCGCGAAACGTGAGGTTAGGGTTAGCAACTGATGGTTTTAATCTTTTTGGTAATAGGAGCTTATCATGTAGCATGTGGCTCGTTATTTTGATGCCTTACGACCTCCCACCATGGATGTACATGAAAGAGCCCTATTCTATGATGTCATTAGTTATTATTGGGCCATGTCCCCTGGAAGAGATATTGATGTTTACTTGCAACCACTTATTAGCAAGTTAAAAGAATTGTGGGTGAATAGTGTTTAAGCATATGATGTTTCGAAAGGGCAAAGGTTTTTAATGCGTGTAGCCGTAATGTGGACGATTAGTGACTTCCCTGCATATGGAAACATGTCTGGTTGGACTACAAAAAGTTATTTGGCTTGTCTTATCTGCAATGAGGACAATTTATCGCAGGGTTTGATAAGCAAGATAGGGTACATGGGAGCTCGTCGCTTCTTGCCTGAAAATCATAGTTGACAAAGGATCAAGCTGTTTAATGGTGAGATAAAGAATCGATCAAGGCCCTTGGAGATGTCAGGCAAACAAATTTTGGAGCAAATTGATTCAGGGACTCACAAGGCATTTGAAAAGCATCCAAGTTGTAGGAAAAGACGAAGAGATGAGCATTCAATTTTAAATTGGACAAAGAGAAGTATTATGTTTGAGTTGTCATATTGGAAAACCCTCCAGCTTCGACACAACCTCGATGTCATGCATATAGAGAAGAATATATGTGATAATCTGCTTGGGACATTATTGGGCATAGACGGTATGAATAAGGATACGGAAAAGGCACGCTTAGATTTAGAAAACCTGAATATCCAAAAGGAGTTACACCTCAAGAAGCGTGATGATGGGTCTTTTGAGAAGCCTCTAGCATTGTACACACTGCTCCCTGCTGGGAGACAAGGCTTTTATGATTTTCTAAAGTCAATCAAGTACCCTAATAGTTATGCAACAAACATCTCTAACTCTGTGAGCACTCAAGGGAGTAAGTTGTTTGGCCTTAAAACTCATGATTGCCATGTCCTTTTGCAGCGACTTCTTCCGATTGGGATGCGCGGTTATGTTACTAAGGAAATTGGTACCGTGTTATTTGAGTTAGGTAATTTTTTTTAGCAATTGTGCTCAAAGACATTAAGGGTAGATGATGTAGAGAAGCTAGAGGGCTATATCATCCTCGTACTTTGCAAGCTTGGAAAGGTATTTCCCCCGGCTTTCTTTAATGTCATGGTACACTTGGTTGTTCATTTACCTCATGAAATTAAGCTTGGAGGACCAGTGCAATATCGATGGATGTATCCAATTGAAAGATAATTACGTCATCAAAAAACATAATACTGTGTGAAATCATATTATGCTGTCTAAACCAAGCATGTTCTTGATGATTTGAAAGACTAATTTCCTCTTGAAAAATTTGGATTGTCTCGTTTATAGGCTACTTGGGATGTTAAAAGGGTTTGTTGCCAAAGAGTGTACTACTTTCTGTTCTAGGTATCTTGACGGAATAGAAATTGTTTTCAACCGACAAGAAATGAACGATGATGGCGGTGAGCGTAGTCCTGGGTTAGTAGTATTTTCTCAAACTGCCCATCCGTTTGGCTTGATTACAAGGGCACCGGATGTACCCACTACAGAACGTGAAATGGCACACTAGTTTATCTTATTCAATTGTTCAGAAGTGGAACCTTATCTACAGTACGTTTTCTTTGACGTTCTTAATTTCATTTCTTACATATGATTATATTTATGTATTTGTAATTAAGAAAGTGTATTGATCGAGTAGGAAATACAGCAGTTTGCTTGGAAATAAAAATACGGAATACATCAAAAAGTAACAACAAAAAGAATTTTCAAATTGGTTCAAACAAGAAGTAAGTCCTAGTTACTTATGCATGTGAAGATAATGATATACTAAAATTAACATTATTTACGTTATCTGTGTAGATGAATCAATTTAGAAAAGATAAGGCCCCAAAAGCAACAAATGAATTGTGGTCGTTGGCCAACGGTCCGGGTCTAATAGTAAGGACATATTTAGGGTGTATTTGTAATGGAATGTGATTTCATACCTTCGACCGCGACAATCGCCATAAAATTCAAAATAATGGTGTGGTAGTGAAAGGAAATCACCCAAGCAGCTTATCGAATTTCTACGGTAAATTGATCACAGTGTGGGAAATGACGTATTTGTTTAAATATCGAGTTATTTTGTTCCAATGTGAATGTTTCAATATTGGTACCAACAAGACTTGTCGGATGGATGAACATGCTATAAGTATTGATGTCAAAGTATATGGTACAAGAATGATCCATTTGTGTTACCAAATCAAGTCCAACAAGTTTTCTGCATCAATGATACCAAGTATAAGACGTTAATTAAGGAAGATTGAAAAATTGTAGAACGATTCCAACATCGAGGAATATGGGTGTGCCAGAGAAAGATGATATAGATCAAACAGATGATCCCGTTGATGTGTTCCAACAAGAAACGAGCATCGAGATTGCACCAATTATCCTTAAAGATCCCATTACCAATGATTTGCTTGGGACTGATGTTGATCCAAAAGTTATTAGCGAGGAGGCAATTTTACAATCCAAGATTTAGCAAGCAGAAGACGGTGAAGAAGAAGCATTTCGTCATGATCAGGAAGATGAACTACCAAAGAAGCCAAATGATGAAGAAGAGTTTGATGACTTTGATGTAAACCTTGCATAGAACCGACATGATGTAACAGTGAATACATGTGGAAGCCACAATGGATTCTGTGATCACCTATATTCAAAATAGTCACATACCTCCTCCACCATCTCCTCCTGTTTCTCAGTGATTTTGTGCTAAAAATGAGGAGATTAGCTTGGTAATTGTTTTTTAAAGTAGTAGCTTGGTTGTGTGGTGGTGATAGTATGGTTGGTTGTTTTGAACTTTTTAGTTTTAGTTATGTTGTTGGACGGATTTGTTTTGGACAATTTGGTTTGAATGATATATATTATGGTTTAAATGATGATTCATGTTTCTTTTGTGGTATATTTTGGGATTATTAATATGTTATTGAATATGTTTGTATTTTGATGAATTGTATTTATTTTATTAACCCATTAAGTAAGGTGGATGTTCAGGGGGAAGAGAGTTTCAATATAGGGGGAGATAATTTATTATCTCACAAAATGGAGCGCGCCATCGCGGGATAATAGTGCGCTAATAGCACAGAGAGTTCAGTGGATGAAATTAATAACCGGGCGATCACGGTCTAATAGCACGCTAATAGCACAGAGAGTTCAGTGCAGTTCACTGTGGGAGTATGCCATCGCGCGGTTGATCTTGCGATCGCGCTCTACTGACAGTTTATGTAACTTGTGAATATGAGCCATCTTTTATTTGTCTTTGCTGAAATTAAAAACCATGTGGGCTTAATTCATCAAATTATAGTGTACCAATTGAATGAATATGGGATACGTTTGCCGTAAGTTACTTCAAAGTTCCAAGTTACTTCATTTTACTCGACTTCTTATAGTTAGCATAAAACTAAATATATTTGAATTGGTAATTGGGATGAAATTAATTTCCGTACACATGCTGTAAGAAGCCCAACCTTACTTGAAAACTTATTTATTAGCAGCTCACTCATTAATTAATGAGAAAAATGTATGGTTAATTGAGAGTTGACATGTTTTACATTTCATTCAATGGGAGTATTCCCTTGTCTCTGTTTTCCCTCCCATCACTGCGGAAAATTCAGCTTTCCAATAACCAATTTCGTGGTCAAGTTACTGGATTTTCAAATGAATCATTGCCTCCATTGGATTTGAGTAGTAATAAACTAGAAGGGCCTATTCCCACATCTTTCTTTGAAATTAAAAAGCTAAATATCCTCATAGTTTCTTTCAACAACTTCAGTGGCACCATAGAGCTAGATGTGATCCTGGGGCTACAAAATCTTACAACAATTGAGCTTTCATACAACAGCTTGACAGTTAATGCTAGTGAAAGTAAGTCTAGCTTATCTTCCTTTTCCCAGCTCAGCACATTAAAAATGACTTGTTGCAAGTTGCAAAGATTTCCTAACCTACAGAACCAATCAAGAATGATTTATTTGGACAAAATAAATTTTCATCAAATTTTAGATTGCAACCAAACTTTAGTCGTAAATGTTAAATATTTGGCAATAACAAAAAACTTAGTCACCTAATGTTCAACTTTTGACAATAATGCATCAAGTTAGTCGCCGAAAATTATAACTATTGGCCACTAAAAAGCCATGGTTGCTAAAATGTTAATAATGGTGATCAAATTATTATTTAGTTGCTAGACATGGAACTACTGGTGACTATCCACAATATAGTCGCCACAATTAGTCGCGAAATGTGTTTTTTCTTGTAGTGATGAGACTAATGATATCTATACAGAGGTCCATGAAACTCAAACAAGTGTTGATCTCTTGACTTATTTAAATGAAAACTCGTTTGACATCAACATTCAACCGTGATCGAGTTCTATATTTTACATTAAAGTAATGACATCTATACAGAAGTATTATAAGAATTTTATTACATGTGATGCCGAGTGTTATTGGTCTTTTCCTTTCAAATGAAAGCACCTACTATTTTAACTTATAATTATAAAAAGAGTAATGCTACAGTTATTGGTTATTTTAATTAAATTTTTATTATAGATAAACATAAGATGATAGAGTTTACATTATTTAATACATGTATAATTTATTCACTTGTGTTTACCTATGATAAAAATTTGGTAAACAAAGTCGATAACTGTAATATTTTTTTTATAAAAATATTAATACAAATTAACTAAAAAAATTTATACAAAATTTATAAATTAACTAGAAATACTCATATAAAATTTTTGTATAAAATGGCAGTTCATTGAAACTCTTTCACTTAAATAAAATATCTATCATGATACAACTATAAAGATACAATTCATCATTTTAATGAGATTTTTGTACAACTGAACCAACCCTTGCTTTTCTCTATGTAGCAGTTGAGAAAGTAATATGGTCTAACGTTCTCATCTATCAGCATTAATTTACTCTCACTTTCGTTAATCAATTGGTATTAGGATTTGTGGGTCATAAATCTCCGAACTCAATTCAAAAGTATAGGCTTAACAACTATAGAAGAGGGTCATGCGGGCCGAGAGCACTCCAGGCTTTATTAGGGTAACTCAGGCTTGCACTCCTGGTTAGTCCAATTAGAAAGGGTCGGATAATTCAAGTCAAGAATTTTAGGGCATTTAATGAGAAACGGACCCGCATTCGATGCGGAGGAAATGCGGCATGCAACAGCCATGCATACATCCGGTCAAACGAACTGAAGCATAGAAAAAAAAAAGGTGTATTCCTGTTTGTTCAGCCCACTTTAAATAGCGTAAACCTACAAAGTAGGCCATGATTACATAAGTAGGCTCAACCAAGAACACTATACTATAAAAAACACAACATGTTGTAAATTTCATTCTGACTAAGTTATATACACTTGTAAATTTCATTTCATTCTCGAAGAAGAGAGCTAACTTGACCATCGCAGTGTGGTCGGCTCAGAGTGGGTCGACCTATTCTAACTCTTCTATTTCTTTATAATAGGTTGGAGACTCATCAACAGTGTTCGAGTGATCGACCAAGCCTTCTAAAAAATTTCACTTACAGGATCTTTAGCCTCAGCTTTTTGAAAGTTAAATTTCTTGATGACGAGCGTTAACAAGGATCAATAACTCAATCGGCTCTTGTTAGAGGATTCAACGTCAAACGGGACAGGGAAGGCTCAAGTTGAAGAAGATAATGAGAAAGACGTCCAAACAAGGATATGGGTTGAATCAAAGAAGCTATGGCATATCGTTGATCCATCCATCTTCAGTCGCATCGCCTGCCAATCCATGAATATCGTCACCTTAGCCTTCACCGGCCACCTGGGTGACCACGAACTCACTTCCCTTTCCATCGGCGTCAATGTCATCCTCGGCTTATCTTTCAGCATCCTTGTACCCTCTCTATATATATATATATGTCTTCATTCGTGTGTATGTATATAGGTATATGTATGTGTTGATGTATATATGTGTATATGACCTGGGGGTAGTTTAGTCTTTTTTCCTCTTTCTAGGGCTAGCTTATATATAATGTTGTTTCTATTCATTGTATTGTTACAGCTTTCATATATACAAGTTAATCTTTTTCTCTCTTTGCCTTTTTTTCTATCCTTCTTAATCTTTAACAATATATATATATATATATATATATATTTCTTCATCATTCTAACATAGTATCAGAGCCATGATTGACTGTCTCTGAGTTTCTTCTTTTCCTGCGTCTGTCTCACTGATTTTTCTTAATTTTCTGTCCAATTTCGATCTGTTTTCTGTGAATACTGAACACTAAAAGTTCTCAAAACTCAATTTCAAAACCACCATCTGATTCCTCCAAAGATTATCTTTCCATATTCAACAAAATTGAACACAGAAACACCCCCACGTGCCCCCACTCGCCGATCAAAGAGCGGCGCGTAAGATCCACTCTCAGTAGACTTGCCACGTGCCTGCACGCGCCCAAGGAGCGTCGGTCAC